>OY987328.1:75999726-76599726 GCA_963920685.1 Polydrusus tereticollis
TGCAATCATAATAATATGCAGGGTGTTTCATTTAAAAAAAGTAAGTTTGTCTCTATGGCAGCCAAACCAGAAATGACAGATAAAATTCATGCGGGTAGAAATGTGGGGAATAATTTACTGAACAACTTTCATAAAGGTTCGTTTTTCGTATACGAGGTCATTCAAAAGCTACAGCCTATGCGCAACTTTTTTGCCACTCTGTATATTCAAGCGTCCAATTTTTTTTCTATTTCCGAATCTTGATGAAGCTTTGAAAATTTGCCCTCTGGCCCCTATTGCCCGGTAAAAACGGCCCTGTTCCAAGCCATCCTTTAAATACTTATGGTAAATCCTTACATTACAAAAGATTAAACAACCAACCCATATTTAAGTATTGTAAGGTACTAATAATAAATCATAAACCATTGTGAAATAAAACGCATAACTTACAATTAGTGTATTTGTTACACCTGGTAAACAAAAGGAACAAGGTTCAGTAAATTGTCTAGATGGCAAATATACGTCTAGCCAGCGTTGGGTTTTTATTGGCAAACATAGGTTAGGATTTAATTACAAATTTATCGTTCAATAATTGAATCTCATCACGGAACTTTGTTATTCTTATAAATATAGTATCTCAGATGCACCTAAAGGCACATTCTGTGTAAAATGACATATTTTCACTTATGACCTATGAGTAGGGTTGCCACCTTCCTTACCAACGATTCCGGGAGCCTAATGATCAAAAAAAAAAGTTGAATGTAAATACGTTTATTTATCTACATACAAAATAAACAAAAAATGTATCAAAGGTAACATAAATAAAAGATCCTTCGGCATAATAGTTAACAAAATTTCAGAAAATATAAAAAATATAATCAAAGCATACAAAATTTCACAGAATAAAAGAGTTTCTATTCAATTTTAAATTTGTATTTTTCATTAGATCAAACACTTTTTAAAATGTCTGGTCTTGCACTAATGAACTCGTGAAAGTCCTTGCAGTTCATTGTAAAATTAATAAAAGTTTGTACCTCTGCTTTAGCATGCTCTTCGGTAAGACGATTCCGTTCCTTGGTACATATATCGTTAGCCACACTGAACACTCTTTCGCAGGGGCGTAGGCACGGTTTTTCATTGGGGGGGGGGGGACATTTCACATAAATATATCATATATATATATATCGTCCATGCGCACGCTATATACATGTATGAAATGTGGTACGTGTTTTGATAATATGTATCCACAAATCCACAATTACACATCACACACGTCACACACGCTATATGTATAGTTCATGTATAGAGTGTTATGTGAGTTATGTTATGAACACATATATTTCAAACGTGTGTCGTTTGATGAGAGTCGCCATGTTTTCTAATGAAAAGCGCTTGCTTCGTCTAAAATCATTTGAGCGCGGTTTCGAGGCACTTCTACGCACGACCGTCGAATTTTTGGGGGAACAAATGATATTGTGTCCCCTCCGTCATTATTTGGGGGGGACAATGTCCCCCTGCCCCCCCCCGTGCCTACGCCCCTGCTCTTTCGCAATTAGAATTTGAAACCGGCACTGAGAGAACAAAACACACAATTTTTTTAGTTCGCGTCCAATGTCTCCTTTAAGTTTAAAAAAAAACTTGAGCCATTTCATGTCCACTCCCTCTATTTCCGCGAGAAGAGGTTGAACTTCTCTCAAGACGCTAAAATCTTTATATAATTTGTCCACATTTACTTCTATTTTCAGGAATGGCACCAGTTCATTTAGAGCTGTCCACTCGAATGGCTCTTTTAAAGAGAGAATTCTCATTTTACTAAAATCCGAGTTTTCAAAGTCGTACCATTTTTCAAGGTAATTAGGCACCTTTCAAAAAATTTGTTGAAAAATGGATGGTGGAAAGTTTGCATGAAATTATATGAAACCCGGGAAACGTGAGACCGACGCTTTTTAAGGCCCGATTCCAGAAGACTCCCGGAAAACCAGGAGAGGTGGCAACCCTACCTCTGAGGTTTTGTATAATATATCTGTACCCTAGTAGAGGAAATTTAAGTAGTAGTAGTAGTTATATTTCACAATTTATTTCAGTTTCCTGACACGTGTTTCAACCCTTGCGGGTCATTATCAAAGGCATTATAAGACAATAATAAATTCTACATGTCATTAAAATAAAAATTGACAGATGATAGGTTATTTTGGTCCTTAATTTACAAATTTACAGGTATTAGCGAAAGGTACAATTTAGTTGTAACCTTATTTTTCGATTAATCGATTAATCGAAATAATCGATTATTTTTCACAATCGACAATCGATTGTAAAAATTCATAATCGCCCAGCCCTATTCATAACTATGAGACTAAATCTCAAGACAATGTTTATCAGCTAGCTGTAAAAACAAACATAGGTTTAAATAACCCAGTGATACAGGCTAGTAAGAGATACAATAAAATGCCTGAAAATATTAGGAACAAATAAAGTTACAAATTATTTATAAAGCAAATAAAATATAATCTAGGTATATTATGAAATCCAACCAACACTGATAAATAATTTAGAGTAGTATTCCCGAGGCCAGAGCTTTAGGCACTGTTTACGGAATTAATGTTATTGTTGTAATGTGTGAAGTGATAAATAAAGGATGTTTTCGAAAGAAAACGTCAATTTTTGACAATAGCAGCATAGAAATTATTTGCTGGTGTTTGGTGTAATTTCGTAATTTTGCCATCACATTTAATTGAATAAGTTGTGATTGGCTTAATAAAACTTATTTAAGCTTGGCACATGGCTTTACTATATCGGCCTCTTCAAAAAATTATGATTCAATTTTCTCTAAAATGTACAGGGGAGCCAATATTTAGCCACCTCATCCCGGCAAAAATAAGTCACTCACAATTATTGTGATACCAGGGTATACATACTTTTATTTTTTGTAACCTCTTAACATTCGCCTGTCATGTGGTTTTTTGAAGTTAACGAAGGTACACCATTGCACAATAGGTACTTATCTAATACCTTTACATGTTGGAGATCTCTAATATTATTACAACGAGTAACATCACACAAAAAATGGCAATTTTGCAAAAGTTACAGGTCACAACCTAAGCAGGTATCTAACACAGGATTTTAACCATAATTTGTACTCGGTCGCTGTCAAGAAATAATCAAGAAAATTAATAATATGCATTCACTAGTACAATTTTCTTTGTTTATAAAATAAAACAAAAACCAGCTTAGTTAGAATAAAAACCCTATTAGAATTTTAAATCAGACACTGTTACTGAAAACATTTCTATTGTCTGCCATAGTGACTAAGTTAATTTGAAGGTCAGCCCATTCATTGGCTGTCGACGAAATCTAATGGCGGACTTAGAACTATCAAATTACTGGTCGTACGGAACCGCCGAAATAGTTTAGAGGTCGATTTTTATTGGAGTAAATTTTTGACCAATGTCTAACGATATTTGGTAGATTTGTGGGTGTTTGACTGATTAGAATTGGTAGTTAGAAAGAAAAAGAATATTAGAATATTACATAATATCCAGTTGCTTTTTGGTGAATTAATTCCTTGAACAGTTCTTTATTTTGAAATGATAAATAAATGAAATCCATTGCTAAATTATCTAGCCAAATACAAATTACTCAAGGTCAAATGTCGCGAAATGCAGTTTTGTTTTTCGAATATTTCTGGATTTTAGGTTAATTTTAAAAAATGTTACTATTACACTGTAAACAAGAACATTGTATATAAAATTTGGGATTAAAGGATAAGTTTTCTATACCGGTTGATGCATGGCTTAGTTGAACATAGGAAATCCCATGTACATTTTGAGGTGGATAAATATTGGCTCCCCTGTACATTTTAGAGAAAAATTGTGTTATAGTTTTTTGAAGAGGTCGATATAATAAACACATGTGCCAAGTTTGAATAAATTTTAATAAGCCAATCCTAACTTATTCAATGTCATAGCAAAATTACGAAATTCCCATAGTTTAGGTTGGTAATACAGCAAACTCCAGCAAATTATTATTTTTTGGCATTGACAAAACGAAAGTAGCGTCAGTGACATTTTCATTGAAGGTGCTTTAATTATAGCTCAATATGAGCTATTCCATTAAGGAAAAAGTAACTATGATTAAGTGGTATTATACAGGAGACAATTTAAGAGCAGTGTCTGAATTGTTTTCAGTTCAATTCCCTGATAAGCCTATGCCTTCCATTTAATTAATTAAACTTATCATTAGTAAATTTGAGTCCAAAGGCACTGTAATAAATAACTGTAAATGCTCAACTCAGAATGTGTAAAGAGCTGAAAAAAGGGATAATAGAGATCTTGATATTGTACTGCACGTGAAGAAAAATAAAATGATTAGCACGAGGATTCTTGGGCAAGCCGTAGGAATACATCAAACGACAGTGTTGCGCACTTTAAGAAAACATAAATAGTTTCCTTACCAGTGTGAAAAACATCAAAAGCAAGGTGATGTTGAACGGGGAATGGTATTCTGTTTTGAGGTAATGGAAAGAGCAACTAATAATAGGGATTCTTTGAGAAATATTTGCTTTACCGATGAATGTACATTCACCCTTAACAACGAACCAAATGTTCAAAATTGCCGGTATTGGAGCCAAGAAAATGAACATCATCTTGTTCATACTCGGACGCAATATCCACTAAAATAAATGTTTGGGCGGGAATTGTAGGACTACACATTATTGGACTACTTTTTATGAAAGGTAACCTTACAGCAGTAACCTATTTGTTGTTTGGATGTGTGATTGCCGAATTGGTAAAACGAAAATGTGTTTTTGTACAACTGCCATTAAAAGTGACACTTTTAATGACAGTCAACAGTGTTAAAAGTGATTATTTACGTGGAAGCGTGTTAAAAATATTTTTAACACTAGTGTTAAAAATATTTTAAACACTACATTTTCTTATGATGAAATCAAATAAAATTATAATAATAATTTTGGGAGTTCCAAAGTTGCTCTTCTTGCAGACTCTTCAATATCCACAGGAACAACCAAATCAACACTTTTATTAATTATTCCACTATCGACAAACATATTAAGCAGTCAAGAACCAAAGACAAAAATTCGACAAGAACGCAATTATTTAAATGACAGCATATTTTTTATTTGTAAACGGTGTTAGTAACCATAGCGTTGGCAACGTTTGCCATTCACAACAACCTTGTGATTATTTGAATATTAAAATGCATTTTGAAGTTTAATGTCATTCCAAATTCCCCTATTTTATTATCGAAATAGGGCAGTTATACAAAAAACATTGTATGATATTTGTGTTAAAAGTAATTTTATTTTGTTCGTGAAATTGTTCAATTCGCTCCGCTCATTTCACAAACTTTTTCACTTACAAAATAAAACATCACTTTTAACACTCTTTAATATGAAATAACCTTTATTCGTTATGTCCAGCTTTACGTCAATTTTTGACAATTGCGTCATAGAAATTATTTGCTGGTGTTTGCTGTATTACCTAAACTATGAAAATGTCGTAATTTTGCCATTACATTTAATCGAATAAGTAAGGGTTGGGTTATTAAAATTTATTCAAACTTGGCACATGGGTTTTCTTATATCGGCCTCTTCAAAAAATTGTAATACAATTTTTCTCTAAAGTGTACAGGGAAGCCAATATTTAGCCACCTCAAAATTAACATGGTATTTCCTATGTTCAACTAAGCCACATATCACTCGGTAAAAATTATAGGCTGAGGAAGCTTAGTTGTTGCAAGCATTTTTTTACGCAATTTTTTTGAAGTAGAACAGACCTATCGCCCAATTAGGCCCATGTCCTCTATTTTATTTGTAACCGCGCACCCACTCTAAAAATTAATTTGTAATATTACTATAACTATCGTGGGTTATTTTTTGCCAATTACTATCGAAGTAAATTTGTTAGCGTTATATAATTTTACTAACAATTTTGTAAAAATACACCCAAAATTATTTTATGAAATATGTAAATTATTTACTTTTTTGCTTTAAAATCACAAAACAATTGGTAAAATTATCACATTACTATTGATATTATTACATAAAAATACTAAAAATTAGTAAGAAACGAGTAAAATTATTATTGTATTTTTGTAATCGTTGTTTATATTTGCTGAATCTATAATAACAAATTTCACATTTTTTTAGTATTATTACAAAATTATTGTAAATCTGTATCTTAAAAGAGACAACGAATTTGTAATTCTACACATTGATATTACAAATGTTTCACATATTTACAATAGATATCACTGCGTTTTTAGAAGCAATTTACATTCATTTTTGTAAAAACGCAGGGTAATTTTACATTATTTTTGCGAAATTAGTATTGAAATTTACAATTCTTTTGCGAAACTAATATTTAAATTTACAATTATTTTGCGAAACTAATATTGAAATTTACAATAGGTTGCGAAATTGAAAAAGAAAGGACCTTACACACCTCTTATGGATTTTTGACTCGATGTCGAATTTAAAGACATTTTAATAGGTTGTACATTTTAAAAACTTATTGGTTAAACTGAGTCCCATGACTCGTTTCAGAGATATAGGTTGTGAAAAATTGAACTTTTAAAGCCAGTATTAAAATATAAAAATTAAAGTGCCTATGTTGAAGATTAGGTTAAAATAAGCAATTGTTGCAACGGCATGTTCTCGTTCCTATAAGATACTCTTTATTATTTAAAATTTAGTGTATATGCTAGATTTTGGGAAACTCCCTATATAGGACTCCAAATAAAAATGTATTAGCAAAAGTTGTTTATTTTTACCTACTGTTTTATATGTTTTAATTTTGAGCAATTAGATTAATTTTTATTTTTTAACATTGATTTCTTTACTTGCAAGACAACACTTTACACCCTGTTTCTCTAACTAGTCAGAGGATTAAGTTGAACCTATGAAAAATTGTTATGAAGAAGTCGACATCTATGACACGAGAACTTTATTAAATTCGACAGCGAGTCAAAATCCCACAAAAGTCGTGCGGTGCGGCGTTTTGCAATTTTTTATTGTTAATTATATATTGTATGGAATGAATTGAAAGGTGTGTTTTTTCTAATTCCTTCCACTCTGTTTACTTTCTTGACTTATCTCATTTTTATTGATTCCTGATACCGAATCTTTTAATTGCTTCTCTGCGTCCTCTTATTAAATTAAGCAGACAATTTCACAATCTATTACTGCTACTTATAGAAACGAAAATCATCTATGTGGGTAAGTGAAGTTGAAGAAATAAAACAAATTATAAACTAAAACATATTTGTATTAAAACGATAAAAAAACATGTTACAAAAGTATTCTTATAAATGAAAAAAGGTAGGTACCTACCTTACATTATTTAGTCTTAAACTATTTAAACTTAACATTATACTTATACTAGTTTAGTTAATTCATAATTCCAATGAACGTGTTTTAAGGTGCATGAACTGCATTTTGTGAAATTATACTCATTAATTAAAATCTACTTCTATATCAAGATTTAGGACTTACAATCTTAAATTACTTAAGTATTTAAGTACTGTACAATGTACAGGGTGTTGAAAATATGTGTATCTACCACCGCATAATGGGGATAGATTTAAATTCTACATTTAAGCCACACACGTGTTTAACGGGGTAGGTACTGCAAATACTTCTTTTGTCTAATATGGGTATATATATGCGAGCTAAAACTTTTTCTGTAACTACTTCTAAAGACACAACCCTGTTTTACACATTTAGAAAATTGGTTATTTATTAGGCTATGTTTTAAACACTTATTGCTTTGCAATCTGTTTAAGTGGGAAGAAAGCCTGTATAAGTTCTAAATTGCATAAAACCACCCATCATGCATACATTTAAAAAAACCATTCGAATTACGATGAAGATATAGGTGCAGGTCATATTTTCTTAAAGAATTTACCTTACATCTACAAAAAGTACAAAATAACATTTTAATAAAAATTATAACTTACTTACCGATTATAAATAACATTAACACAAAATAAAATAAAGCTAAAAACCAAAAAGTTTTCCGCGGCGTCTCGTGACAATGCTCTTCGTTATCTAACAATAAATAAATGGCGCTGGAAGGAGTAAGTAGCTAGCCTTGCTAGCCTTTCGCCTTCCTTACTAGTTTTATTAAGGTAAATTTACAATAACTCTAGTAAAAACGCAATTTTGTTTGTAAAATTAATAAGGTTTTGTTAATTTGAACTAGAAAATCAATCTTTCTTTAAAATTCAGTTGTACTTATACAATGTATATAGTAACATTCTTTATTGGTGAAGTAAAATTATCGATTATTGTGTAATAATAACAATAGTTTGCTAAATAACATTAATAAAATCACAAGATCTTGTAAAAGTAAGAACTAATTTTATTTTTACTAAGATAGATGCTTTAATATTGCTTTTCAAATTTACAATTTCTTGTGTAATTTCACCCTTAATTTTTTCAGTGCCCAGCAAACCTCTATTTTGACGACAATGAAACTTCTTTAACAATATCTATAATTCGGTTCTGTTTCCTGTTTTTCTGCCATAACTTACCTAAAATATTCGCCTGGGTATCACAGAGCAAGCAAAATAACAGAAATCGATTTAGATATAGCTGTGGTAACAATGGTATGAGCATAATTTATCAATTTGGAAATTATCTTGGATTTACGTTCCATCTTTACGTATTTAATTTAACTTCCCTAAATTAAATTGTAATCTAGACAAAATCTCGTTCATCTTACGTAATTCTCGTCTTCTGGACGACTTTTTCTTAGATTTGGAGTCGGCAAAATAAAATTATCTGCAGTACTTACGTATGATATTTGATACTTTGAGCTAGCAAAGTTTAATCTAATATTCGAAATTCATACGATTTTTTACCGCTCTCCCTTAACTATATACTCTTCGCAAAACAATCTCCGTTGCACGTCATACCCTTCGAGTAACGTCAGTCATCGGTAGTGTTGCCAGCCTGTAACCAAAATAACCGAGTGAGGGAATTAAAACGTTTTTTTTTTCATAAAAACAAGATAAATTTACAATAGTAAACACAAATTTATTTATTTTATTTTTAAAATCTTCCAGGGTGTTTCTCAAAAGACGCTCACCCCTATAACTTTATTATATATTTAGAGATATTAAAATGAAATTTTGGAATTGTGCATAACAGATGAGTCTGCATTTATTGGCATAACTTTTGATTTGTTAGCACTTCCGGTTTAACCGGAAGTGACCTTGACTTTGGTATTTTAAATGGGGTACCCTGTATATTATAGTCAAGTAGTTTACGAAAAATAAAATTATGTCATATTAATTGACTTTCTAAGTTTCACAAGCGTTTAAAAAATGAAATGACGTTTACTCCATTTTTCCAAATGGAACGATAGTGGTTCACTAGGATATTTGAAACGAGCATTTTTTCCCCAACAATTTGATACCATACACTCCTATGCTATTTTAAAACTTACGCAGGTGTTAAGAAATTAATCTAGGCAACTAGGCTTAATTAAAACTAAACTAAAAGAACTAAACAGTTAACTAATTCATTCTCAATAAACAACTACCTAATAGTAGATAGTAATTGTTTATCATTATTAATAAATCAATCTAGGACTTTAATTATAATACCAATTATCATCGCTCTAAATGTTCGAAATGTCCTCCCTGTTGATGAAATAGTATATTAAAGTACATGTTTTATAAAGCATCATCTTATAGCACGCGTCCATGTTAAAAAACGAGCCGCTTGCGGCGAGTTTTTTAACGGGACAAGTGCTCTAACTGCTTTATAAAACACGTACTTTATACTATTTTTTCTATTTTGTATTTTTTTCAATAAGAAAATACATATTTAAAAAGAAAATCAACCCTTCAAATTTTGTAAATTTGTGTGTCTAAATTCTATGTTGGTAATACTCTAAATTTCTTTTTATCATAGTAGCCTTGACAATAAATAATATTTTCTTTGTGTCATTGTCACGAAATTTGTGATTTAATATTTCATAGAGTTGTTCATAATTATAATTAAAAAAATATGGAGCATGATAATCTAAGTTTAACTCCCCCTGAGTTAAGGGATATTGCTAATAAAACGATAAATCAACTTTTACCAGAGAAATCCCGAAAACTTTCTTTTCTCATGGATAACAATAACAGGAAACGTCAGACGTCAACAGAATAAAACATTTAAATATAACCAATGCCAACTTTTAAAAAATAAAATTCGGAGTTCGAAATGGATATATTTCGAACTCGCTAGCGCGTTCGAAATATCTATTTTTCGAGACAAAATTAGAAAAACAATTTTCCACTTTTTCGACAGTTGCCCTCATTACATTTCTCAATTGGTTTACATTCATTTCTTGAATTGCTGCTCTCACTTTATTTTCAAGTTCTGCACGGGTGACTGGTGGAACGTTGTAGACTTTGTTTTTGAGGGTTCCCCATGCAAAAATGTCAAACGGAGTTAGGTCGGAGGATCAGCTATGTAGCTTCAGAGTAAGGAGTGAAGACTTCCTGTTTAGGTATAATAATCCCCAGAAAATTAAGCCCTATTGAAGAATGGGTTAGTTCAGGACACAGTGGCATTCCTAAGTATTTTTACAAGTGTTCAATCCGCCTTACATATGTCAATTATTAAGCCTAGTTATATCAAACCATTTCAGGCCTAATACATTGAAACCTTTTACACATTATGCAAATGACTAACAACCCACGCTCTCGTAACATTTAGTTTATCATATATTTAGCAATTTAACATCACCAAATCAAAAACCGAAACCATATGATCGCTAAGCGACCTATATCGTAATCGGCAGGAACGTATTTTCCAGATATGGCACATACATACATGCTTTATGAACTTTGCCATGTTTATGGAAATCAATTTCCCTGTGTGTCATAAATGCGAGTATTAAATGGCAATGGGGCACTCCAAATTCGGCTTGGTGTTTAAGTGATTTATTTCTATTTTTATATATCTGTCGGTCGCCTGTACATATTTGGCTTTCAATACGTTTCCTTATTAAGTATAGGTATATTCCAATAAAAAATTATAATAGCCGTTAAAATTTTGTTGTAATCATCACACCCTACAAACCCGAATTTTTGAGATATCGCCACTTTTTATCCTCTACAACAAGGTTTAATGAAATTTTCAATCCGACGTTTCGTTTTTTCGCAACCATCATCAACTTTGTTTTTTTAAATAGTCCAAAAATTTTACTTTACGCTTTGTAAACTCTTCTTTTTATTCTGAATCCAACGACATATCACACGTATTTTTTGTTAGGCGTTTCGGACTAAAAAACTCATCATCAATGCAAATGAGCAACTTATTTAATTTTTTTTTTGTTTTTATTATGATCAGTGATTTATAAATCTGAACCACTTTCTGGTTACCTTGTTATTACTTTAAATATATTACTTATTACATGATTAAACCATTTTTTACCCCCAGTCTTTTATCTGCGAGATCACAGTGTTGTCAGGTGTCAGTATAAGTTGAATTTAAATGTTTTTACCACAAAACTTGTTGTTTCATCCTACGAATGCAAGGGAAAGGGAAGCGATACTTCCATCGCTTCCATGGACCCAGTGGCGGCTCGTGGGCCTGCAGCCAAGGTCGCAGAAGTGCATATTTGCATTGAACAGAAAGTATGATAAGTCATATAATTTTACGTCAATTTCTTTTGTTATTTTATACAAAAAGGTAGGTTTAAGAAAATGTCAATCACTTTATTCATGATAATGATATATTATTATATTATTATATCTGACAAAAACAATTTGTTTTTTAAACGTGTTCAATTAATTCTATATGGTGAATTACGGTATACAATTCAGATGCTTGTTGCAGATTTTTAAAGTATTTTGTTTCCTATTAAAGACTTACCAATAATTATTGTGACAAACTTGATAGTCCTCCCTGATTAATTGTATTACAAGAATAAGTTTTTTAACACGCTTTAGACACAAAAATCCTCACTCATTTGACAGACGTGTGTGACAGTCGAGTCAAGTAAATAGGTTAGTTGTTAATGTTAATGTTGATAAATCTTTTGTTTAGCTTAGTTAGAAATAAAACGCTTGGCCATTAAAATAATTACCAAATCAGACAAAGTTAGTAAAAATATGAGTTTGGCTAGGTTAACTTCTCATTATAACAGTGCAAATGTTGCAACTCTTTATAATATTGCTTAACTAAGGTTAATACAGATATCACTTAAAACGTTGAATATGTTGAAATATAATAGTTTAACAAACTAACTTATGGATCTGATTAGAATAAAAGAAAATTACTTGGTTTTAGGTACCACAAAAAAATTACATTTGGCTGTGTCCAATGCAAAAAAAATCAAAATTAACTAGGTATTTGCAGTTAAATAAAAAAGGTACTCCTGGAGGATGGCACCTTGTTGCTGCTTAGCAATGCTGATGGCCCTTAAATAGGCCCCACAGATGGCTCAAAAAAATAAGTCCAATAACCCAAGGGTCAGGTCTGATCTGGCCGGAGAAGCCCGAATAATCGGGAAACTGGGAATCAACAACGTGGAAAACGGCAACGTAAAAAACGTCAACGTAAGAAAGGAAACTGCTCTAAAAAATCTATGAAAATATACATTGTAAACTTACCAAATATGTGCCCTTAACAAGATAGGTGTGGAAAACCCAAAGACGGAAAAGGATTTCCTTAATTTTTCCACAAAAGTTTAGTAGGTGACCAGTCTGCGGAGTATAATTTGACCGAATGACCAAGATGACAGTTTTTCGTCAATCTCAAAAACCCACAGCAAAGGTCACAGAGAATCATCAAAATTTAACCAACACAACCTAAAATAAAGAGCGGTTTCACGCAAGGACGTAGACTCACGGACTTGCGGTTCTGCGACAGTCACAATAATTTAAACTTAAAATATATTATATTGGATATAAGATCACTTTAACCTCAGTGACGGTAGATCCACTAACCTCATATTTTCAATTTTGCCGGCACCGCTCGGATAGTGGCTAGCGCGAGCACTAATCAGGAAACTATTCTGTTTTAGTGGTCGCGTCGGATGAACATAATTATTTAGAGCGCTATGGTCACTTACTATTCAAAATTCTATCGAAATTCGTACTGAATACCTATCGACGGATTTTGGGTGAGTAACTTTACTCGATGATATTTGTACTCTGCCTCTTTTCGGAATGTCCAAGCGGGATATTTTATTTAAATTTTAAAACACTTACCTGTCTGTGGTCCTAATTTTTAAAAAGCCAAACCATAAGTTTTTTGGTCCAACAGATAATACTTACTCTCACTTAGTTTAGACTAATTTCTTTCAAGAATAATCACAAAAACTTCTAAAACAATAGATCGATATAGAAAATATTTTCTGTTGATAGTGAGTATTAGACATAACCATAACCTCACTAAATTTAGCGGCAGGTACGTGGTTGCCAACACTGGGTTTTAACTTCAAACATTGTTCGATCCATGGTGAATGTTTGGTTGCTTATCTTCAAGCCTGAAATACTTTGTCTTCAGTACTGATATTCTAATGGCAAGGTAGGCATGCCGACCTCAGTTTGGGTTACTTGAAAAATAAAACAATTTTTTTTATAGCGGTTCGGCTGTAGTTTGTGACTATAAGGTCCGGGGTTACAAAGGCAAAAGTGCAGCGGTTACTCGCTGGCAGTTTAAGAGTTATTAAAATGCAAATCGATGTAGATAAATTATATAATTTTCTGTCCGTTGTCTGTTTGACACTGGGTCGGCACTGCCGACTCTGCCGTCCCTAAAAAGCCGCCACAGCATGGTCCGTACGCCATTGAGAGACATACCGATCATAGCTTAAAGGTAAGCGCGCATTTGTACGCAGCGTACGCAGCGGACGCATCGAACGAATCGTAATATTTTGGTCACCATCGCACATTATATTCGGATTTGCTTGCCGTATTTTCAGTGCAATCTAGGCAATTTCTTTCCTCCCTTTTTGTTTTTGTGCAGTGTAAAATGAGCAGTTCTGAAGAAGAAATATTTGCAATTGCATTAGCATTTGAAGATGAAGAGCAAAGAGAAAGGAAAAGAAAAAAACGAATTTGGGTCCATAATATAAATTTGAAGAGAAAACGCTACGGAGAATTTCATACTTTGTTTAACGATTTGGTAATGGATGAAGTAAAGTTGCTATAATGTTTATGTTTTAAATTATAAAGTTCTACATATTATTGTGTTACTAAAGTTATTAACAAACCATCGTCCATTGTAATTTGTTGTGGTACAAACACACTCAATACAATATGATTAATCTGACACAATTCCTGTCGTGACTTGTCGCGCAATTACTCGGATTTGCGAATTACGTCATCCGTACGTATCGTATCCACGGATTTAATTCTTTTTAAATAATTCGGGACGGAATTCCGTCCCTAAGATGCGTTCGATGCGAATGAATGTGCTTTATCATATTTAAAACTATGTATATAATAATTTTTCTCGTTCTGTCTGTCCGATGCGTCCGTCCGATGCGAATAAATGCGCGCTTACCTTAAAGGCTGTCGCTCACTAGAGCGGAGCGCGCCGGAGCGCACAGCAGCGCGGCGAAAAGGAATTTTTATAATACAAAGTTTTAAATGGGAGTGCGCTCACGTGTCAGAAGCGCAGGGGTCGGCAGCGAAACGAAGCGCCCGGAATTCTTTGTTGGGAATATTTTTCCGTTGCGGCGCGTTGCCGATCATGCCGCTACGCCGCATCGGCAATATTTTGGCGGGCAAACGTTTGTGGAGTGTGTGTTTAGACCTATGGCTTGACGAAATGTAGTATTTTGTCTTTCAATTTCTGGTTTTAGATAATCTAATAGTTTCATGAATTGTCCATGCCTCATTCGAAAATACTGATGAAATTTAATTTCATCTGCTATTAGATCAGGAAATAAGGTATAAAATTAACCCTCGGTTTTACGTTTTTTACATATATTATGTACCCAACACTTTCTTTTCTTTTTCATTTTTTTTTCTGACTCTTCGCACAACGCAGAAATTATGAACACATCTTCCTCACTGGAGGACTACATTCTACTGAAAGAAAATACAGATAGCCGCTCCGCGTCGCTTCGGTGTAGCGCGCTCTATGTGCGTATAGGTAGGGAAACGCGTTTCGCCGCGCTGCCGTGCGCTCCGGCGCGCTCCGCTCTAGTGAGCGACAGCCTTAATGCAGCCGCTCACTTTTCTGGCTATACGACAAAAGAGTATTCTCACTGCACACTGCAATAATTCACAACATTCCATATTGGGTGATATGCTAATCCGCGATTAAACAACATAATGAAATCTTGTGAGCGGCGCTGAACACCTCGTATATGCCACTGAACCAGATACATCATAAACTTGATATTCAACCATGATCGTTCGGCCCACGAGTGAATGTTAGTTGTTTAAAATCTAGATCGACAAACTAGCGGCTCTTTTATGGCACTCACAGATTTAAACTGCATTTGAAATTATGATTAAATTCCGTGAAAAATTGTTTTAGCGATCAAATAACAGTTTAGACTTTTAATTTTCTTTTTTTTTTATTAAATATAATTGAATATAAGCAACATAGAAAAAAATCTGTATGGCGCTCTGTCAGCGGTACGTGTGCACAAGAAGGAATTTTGATTTTAGATCTTGGAAGGTTATAGATATTAGGTATAGGTATTCGTTAGGGAACACGATCATACCAATTAATCTACTGTCAGTACACTATTTTTAAGTTAAGGTATGGATAAATAAAATAAATTTTCTATAATGTAGGTGTTTTTATATGCACTAGTGTAGTGAACTAGCTTGAAAAAACAAGTTTCTGAATCCAATCGAATAGTTGGTTTTAAAACTAGATTTCTCGTGCGCATGATAACCAGCCCTATGATCAAAGACACAAGTTAACTGTAGACGCTAACTTTAAAATTACCTGTTTTTGAACCACAGTGAAAAATTAACTAGTAGGCTTTTTTCGGTTGTTGTCATGGAAACGGTACGTTAAAAGTTAACATGTGTGTTTGATCATAGGGCTGAACATCAGTTAAAGCCTCTACACACGACCCAATTTGCAGGGTCCGATTTGCATAAACAAAGTCAATGTATTTCGAATCTTAAGTCGTAAAGGTCAAAAATCACAGAAAATAAAGGTTAGCTGTCAAAATGGCTCCTAGTAAATGTCAAGAAATCGGAATTGCGCTGAAAATAATTCGCTGGGTTGGGAAGTGGCTATTAGAGAGGAAAAGGTTTAGCCATATGAATATTCTTAAAGAATTAGGACCAATTGACTTTAAAAACTTTTTGAGAATGAAAACCGAGACAGTTAAGGAACTGCTGTCTCTATTTAAATAATAGGCGTTGGAAATATTCCACAGGCAGGGCATAGGTATCCCTATAAAGCTCAAAAATCTCTCTCCAAGCTTGCTTCCCCCTTCCAGACATTCTTGATTCAAAATACAAAATAATTGTGACAAATCTGTCAGAATTAATACATGACGAGCTCCGTCAAAAATATCGACAAAATCAACCCAACCGTGTGGAACCAACCGTCCGATCTGGATTTAGTCGGTCCGACATGCCTACACACTAAACAATTTGCAGGGTCCCTGTAGATTGGGTCGTGTGTAGAAGCTTTTAGTTGCACGCTATTGCAGAATAGACATTTCTGTTGATATTTAAAGTCATCATTGTTCTTTTGTATACAGGGTGTCAATTAGAAGACAAACGGCATATAATATTTCTTCGGCTGATTGACCCCTAAAATGTTAAATGGCAACCCCCACTTATTTGGTTATTTTTGAATTCCTAATGTAATTCGAGACAAGACATATCATATTTTTTTATTTTTTTTGTCAAACAAAATGAATTAATTCTTTTTTTTCGGTTGAAAACTTTTTAGTTTCTTGAAGTTTTTTCGTATCTGGGACCGTTATCGAGAAAATAAAATAAAAAACGATTTTCTGTATTTTGCTATTATAGATTAAATAAAATGTTTAAGATGGTCTAGTAAGGTCTGGCTTAATTTGGATAATGTCTTGTTTTTATTAATTTTGTCAGTTTATTCGCCACTACCTGTTGAAAATTAAAGCTGGGATGATCCGGTTTTTGTAGCAATGATTTATCACAAAACAAGAAACCTAAATAATAACAATAACAAGGAAACTACGTTACAACAATTATTGAAAGTGACCTCCTCCAATCGTTGCGCCCGCTCTTCTTTTCATTGATACCCGTACTTGTTCGATAACCTCCGGGGTATTTCTTACGGTTTCAAATGCTCGATTTCGTAAGTCATCAACGGTATTCACTGCTGTTTGAGATGCCCCCATGGGAGAAAATGTAGGCTATTTAAGGCAAGGGACCTAGAGGTCCACTCCTTCCTATCCACTTGTTCTCATACACTTCATTTAAATACTCCCGAGCCAAAATAGAAAAATGTGATGGGGCGTCATCGTGCATATTCTACAGTTGATTTCTCAGCAAAAAAGGTGAGTTTTCAAGTAATAAAGGCAATTTTTGTCGCAAAAAATGCCCGTTTGAGTGACCATTAAGTCGATCAGGTAAGATGAAAGGACCAATGAAGTGGTCCTCAAATATACCACACCATACATTTAACAAGAACTGCTAATATGTGGTTGTTGTGAAAATTTAAAATTGAAATTGTTGAAAAATTGGCTTCATGGGTACGAAAGATTTTACAATCAAAATTGGGGTTTAATGCTAACCTATTAAGGTACCACTGGCAGAAATTAATCCTTAAAAGGAGTATCGATGAAGAAGCACCTACACCCTTTGAGTGAGGTAAGGGTATAGCAGGGAATCACGCACGATACCCCAAACCTTGATGACTAATATTTCTATGTTCTGTTTTCTGGTGCGAGTGTTTGGATTTTCTTCTATTTCACTTAGAACAGCTTCTTCTATCTGTGGTGTTCTAACAGTACGTTTTCTATCTGCATCATTGGTATTCTCATTAATAGTTCCAGTGTCTTCAAGACGCCTATGAATATTTGGGAAAGTTCGATGATTAGGTACCATTCTATTGGGATGGCGCTCTATATATAGACGTCTCTTGCATTTTCATTCGCAAGGCCATAGATGAAATGCATCTCAGCCATTTCAAACTTTGGCATTGTTACGTGATTATACCGAATATTTAAAACACTTTTACACCTTGCAGTTTACAACTTAAACATTTAATTTATAAACACATGCAGACACAAGTTACGATTTCAAATGCAAACTGTCTAAATTAGCTATAAGCTATAAAACAAAAATTTTAAAAATCTTAAAATTTTAACACCTTGTAACGAAGCATTTGCAGACCTATCTTTATATGAATTTTTAGTCATGACATAAGTCAAAGAACTACTTTCTTCTGTGTGTACATGATATTTAGGAACATCCTGTATACATACATAGGTCAGTCCAGGCGTAAAGTTTCTACGAGATTTCAGGAACACATGATTCGATAAACACAAGAATTCCGATATCACCGTATCTAATTCGATATTTGCTAACCATCTTCTTACAGCAAAACATGACTGTATAACACCTGAAAATGTAGAGATTATTCATGAATGTCATAAGAGCAAGAAACTAAATTTATTGGAGAAACTCTAAATTAGAAAGTGTATGAAAAGTCCTATTCTTATCTATGTGAATGATGTGTTTACATTTAAACCTCATTTACTGTTCAATAACCTAATTTGTTTTGCATGGCAGCTGTTTGCATGGTAGTTCTTCTTCTTCAAGGGTTCTGTTGGCCTCTTGCTTTCAGCATCCAGCCAATAATTCTTTATGTCTTCTGTATCTCTGGAAATTATAGCCGCATCTGTCAGGTGAGTTAGGGAAGTTGCCCTATCTATTTTCCAATCTTCTTTTAAGGATCTGTGCTAGAAACTATAATAACAAAGGAATTGAAAACTCCTCTCGTACTGTGGAGTATCAGGACTTTACACACTGTGGCTTGCTTCAAGGTTAGTAGGAAGTGTTAGGCAGGCATACAAATGTAAGCATCATACAATCTAGGCATCATATGAACACGATTTCCAGATTTTGGCATAGCCTCTATTCTATTCATAGGAGTATATTAGCAGACGTCACGTTGCGGCCATTGCTAAGGCAGCCTCGCAGAAGCTTGGAGTACTTTTCCGAACAAAGAACCTCTATACCTACACCCCAACAACTTTTGATGATCTATAAAGCCCAAATTCGACCATCACTGGAGTACTGTTCGCATATTTGGGGCTCTGCTCCTAAACATACCCTGAGATTGCTAGATTCCATTCAAAGAAGAGCCATTCGCTTGATCGGTGACCATAGTCTGACAAACAACCTGGAAAGCCTTGAACATCGAAGGCGGCGACTTGAGTCTATTTTACAAATATTTTCATGGCAAGTGTTCAACTGAGGTTGCCCGCTTGATACCACCCAGATTCTTTCATCTGGAGAACGTCATCACTCTGGAACGACCTCCCTGAGATCGTCTTCCCCAAGGAGTATAATCTCCAAAGATTCAAGACCAACGTGAATCGTTTCCTGCACACACGCACCGCTCCTAAAGCACCATAAAGAATTTATCCTGTAGTGCTGTGCCTTATCATAAAAAAAACGACAATCAGGCAAGTGCGGCATGCATTACACAGGCATTGGTCAGTGTTTAAGCGATTACTATGTTAAATATTTATTTGGTAAGTATGCAAGAATTTACAAACCTCTCTCGTCGGGTATCCTCCGGGCTTAGAAAGTATGTCATTTATGTGCATTGGTGAGGGCATATTCCTGCTCAACTTTTTATACAAATCAGAGGTATGATTGTTCATGCTGCGTCCTAGAATTAAATGATTTAGATCGCCCAGCTCTCCACATTCACAGTTAGGACTGTCTTTTATTTTAATTTTATTTAGGCGGTAGGGTGTTAGACAGTGTGCTGACCTCATTCTAGACAGACTAGTTACATCCCTTCTTTTAATTCTTGTGATGTGTGAGATGATGGCATCGGGTTTTGGGGAAGTCTGGTTGAATATTAAAATAGTTTCCTCCTTTCGAGTTGCTAATTATCTTATAGTTCATGCTGCAGTTCACCCATGTTGAATCTTTTTGCATGGTACTACGTCAATTTGTTTCTCTTGAATCAAATCAAAATATGCTTTATTGTCATGAAGTATTATTCTTATCGACAAAGCCTTTTTTTTAAATTACATTAACAATAAAATAGAATAATATAATAAAACTTAAAATATCTAATATAATACAGGGTGTTATGGAAATGACTTATTATTTTTTAACCCGTAAATATATAGGTCGAGACGAATTGGGGAAAAATTGCTATAAATGGCGCTCGAAGCTAGAAATTCGAGAAAAATGCCTTCAAAAATTTAGGTCCAAAACACCTACGCGCCAATGACCCAAACAGCTGATTTGGGTAATTGTTTACTTTAGTGCAAATGTTGAATTTTTCGCTAAAATTTCGTATATAGGCTAATTAAGGGTAGCTGATCACAATTTTCCTTTTGCGTTTAGGCGGCAAATGCACTGGTTTTGAGAAAAAAAATGTTAAAGTTTTTCTAACTCACCGGTATGTTATTTTGCATGTAATCCTAAAATGTTGCTATTTCCAATAAAATATTACTTGTCGGAGTCATAGTATACACTTCCGAGTTGAAATAAACGAAATATGCCACAAGGAAACTCTGAAAAACGGGATAACTTGTAAGCGAACAGAAAACTCTACGTTATCTGGAAAAAGACGGGAGACAGCTCACTGACAGCTGGCCAAAAAAGCAGAAGCAAACTGCACCCATGTTGTCAGATTGTTAGTGTATTATAAATTGCCTATACTTTTCAATTCATTTTTATTAATTGAATGAATCCTATTGGCTCGAGCTAGCATATCATTCTCCTGGATGGAAGCCATTAATAATTACAAGAAAAAGAAGAACAATCTGGCAACGTGAGTGCAATGAATCTGAAAAGAGACGCTTCTACTTTGTCGGCGTATTAACAACGAATTTAATTAAATTTGTGCCTTTTCCATTGTTTTTTTGCTAAAATGTTGTTCTTATTTTATGAACAGATAGTTTGGTGAAAGTTTTATCACATATTTTGAAGGGAAAACCATAAAATCTAGGAAATTGAAAGGAAAGTGAAACGCGACACCCAAAGATATCGAAATAAACAAAAATACCCTAACCTGTAAGTGAAAAACTTTAACATTTTTTTTTCTCAAAACCAGTGCATTTGCCGTAAAAACGCAAAAGGAAAATTGTGATCAGCTACCCTCAATTAGTCTATATACGAAATTTTAGCACAAAATTCAACATTAATTGCACTAAACTAAACAATTACCATTCCAGCAGTTTGTCTTGTCAAAAACACATGTGTTCAGGGGCATTGAACTATCATGGAAGGCGCACATAGTCCGGTTTTAAGGTATTTTACAAAATTCAAAATACTTCCGATTTTAGAAAAAAAAACTATCAAGTGTAACTCTAGACCACCTCAGGAGTGGCCCCTTAAAATATAATAAGTCATTTCCATAACACCCTGTATATAGAGTATAGTAAGCTTTTTCCAATAATAAATTTTTAACATTTTTTTTAAACATTTTAAAATTTGACATTTTCTTAATGAAATCTGAGAGATAATTAAAATTTTTTTTAGAATCATAATTTATGGATTTTTTTACAAGACTTGAAGAAGGAATAGGTAAACATATATTAAAGGTTCGTCTTGTATTATAAGTATGTGAATTAATTATATTTCTATGCTTTTTATGAATTAAACAAACTGTTTCCAATATAAAAATTGAAGTTAGTGTTAAAATTTTTTGTGAGATAAATAGAGTTTTACAAAAATCTGTAGATCTAGCTTTACACAAATATCTGATAGCTCTTCTTTGTAAAATAAAAATTGAATTTAGAAGATATTGGCTTGAATTTCCCCAGAATCAAATTCCATACCTCAAAAGAGATTCTATTAAAGCAAAATAAACATTTCGAAGAACCGCCATATTCATTTCATGAGAAAGTACTCTTAGGGCATAACATCCTGAAGCTAATTTTCAACATACCTTTTTGATATGTTCATTAAAAAAAGATTTTGAGTACCTAATATAGATTCCTAAAAATTTTATAAATTTGGGGTTATTAATTATGAGATTGTCAAGAATTATATCATTGAATGAACATTTAAAAGTTAATATATTTGTTTTAGTGATATTAAATGAGAGAAGATTAGAGTCACACCACTTTTTACCATTTATTAAATCTTCATTAATTATTTTAATTTTTTCATTACAATATTTACTATGCCAAAGTATTGTTGTATCATCAGCAAATATGGTAAATTGTTCCTCCTGTTGGACTTTTTTGAGTGCTTATTTTCACTCTTGGGTTGAACTGCTTAACTTGGTGCAGATGCAAGCTCATCGCCTCATTGTACCTGTTTTAATTTATTGTGTTGTCTAATTAGGTAGGTTTTAATATTTTATCTATTTTATCTGTCTGATGTTCTCTTATATATTATTTTTAGGTCTGAAGATGCCTTAACGGGCGAAACATGTTACCATTTTCTTTATCAACGGAAAAGATTATTTTGAGACTAAAGCCGGCTACGGACGATGAGCTATAATATAATATATATTATAGCTCACATATTATAAAAATATCGCTTTGCATTAAGAAGTGCAAGTCGCCGCGCATTGATGCTATAATATATATCTATATCCCGACTATACCAAGCGATATATTTCATGCCAGAACGAATATGCTTTCCGAGCGATTTTTAGGATATATATTTCCCCCCTCTTGCCTCGCGCTGCCCGCCAAGAAAGCAAACCGGCGTTGTTTACACATGTTTTGACGTGTTTTGATAAGATGTGGGTAGATAACCAGAATCTTCGTGTTTCTTTTTGGTTACTAGCCATAATTGCTAATAGATTGTCGCTTTCAGCATCTGATTCATCTTCTGATGAGCTATCAACGGTATCTAGCAATAACGAGTCATTAAACTTCACTTTCGCCATTTTCGCACCTATACCATATAGTTCACTGGATCAGTCTACTATTTTGAAAAATAAAAAATATATATATTCTAGTCCGCTGCAGTAATAATATAATATAATATTATAGCTCACTGCCGAGCTATAATATATATTATATTATCGCTCATCGTCCGTAGCCGTCTTAAAGCCGGCTACGGACGATGAGCTATAATATATTATATATTATAGCTCACATATTATAAAAATATCGCTTTGCATTAAGAAGTGCAAGTCGCCGCGCATTGATGCTATAATATATATCTATATCCCGACTATACCAAGCGATATATTTCATGTCAGAACAAATATGCTTTCTGAGCGATTTTTAGGATATATATTTCCCCCCTCTTGCGTCGCGCTGCCCGCCAAGAAAGCAAACCGGCGTTGTTTACATGTTTTGACGTGTTTTGATAAGATGTGGTTAGATAACCAGAATCTTGGTGTTTCTTTTTGGTTACTAACCATAATTGCTAATAGATTGTCGCTTTTAGCATCTGATTCATCTTCTGATGAGCTATCAATGGTATCTAGCAATAACGAGTCATTAAACTTCACTTTCGCCATTTTCGCACCTACACCATATAGTTCACTGGATCAGTCTACTATTTTGAAAAATAAAAAGTATATATATTCTAGTCCGCTGCAGTAATAATATAATATAATATTATAGCTCACTGCCGAGCTATAATATATTATATATTATAGCTCACAAATTATAAAAATATCGCTTTTCATTAAGAAGTGCCGCGCATTGATGCTATAATATATATCTATATCCCGACTATACCTAGCGATATATTTCATGTCAGAACGAATATGCTTTCCGAGCGATTTTTAGGATATATATTTCCCCACTCTTGCGTCGCGCTGCCCGCCAAGAAAGCAAACCGGCGCTGTTTACATGTTTTGATAAGATGTGGTTAGATAGCCAAAATATTGGTGTTTCTTTTTGGTTACTAACCATAATTGCTAATAGATTGTCGCTTTTAGCATCTGATTCATCTTCTGATGAGCTATCAATGGTATCTAGCAATAACGAGTCATTAAACTTCACTTTCGCCATTTTCGCACCTACACCATATAGTTCACTGGATCAGTCTGCTATTTTGAAAAATAAAATATATATATATTCTTGTCCGCTGCAGTAATAATATAATATAATATTATAGCTCACTGCCGAGCTAAAATATATATTATATTATCGCTCATCCCGTAGCCGGCTTAAGACTTGGTTTCTATTGCTTCTTGTCTTATCTGCACTTATGTCTTTGAAAATTATGGACGCTTTCTTCGATTTCTGTTTTTCATTCACCTTAACCCTTTACCTGGGTTACCTTTCAAGAGTAATAATTGAAGACATAGAACAGCATACTTTGGGAACGTTTTTTTTTTTAATTTATTTTTTGATGTTTTTGTTATTAAACAACTTGCTTTTTTATATGTATTGTTGGCATTTATCTGTGATTAAGCCCTACCTGTACTGTTTGGAGTTAATTGGAATTTTAATTAAGTATTTTTTACTAGCAGACACAGTAAATACTTCGAAAACGGTTACTCGAATCGACATCTATATAGTAGGTAGGTACCTTTTTTACGTAATAAAGATAAAAATGTAATATTTTGATTGAAGATGCAAATAGGCACAAAACGATGTACCCTTTTAAATGCAAACAAAGATTTGCACACGACGCTCTCTACAAAAGCTACATACAATTTTTAAGAAAATTTAAATCTACCGTTCTAGAAAATCCCAAATTTTCTGAAAAAAACGCTATTTTTCCAATGCGATATAATTCCTAAATAGGATAAACTGTTTATTGACCTTTCTCCAAAGTTAGGTACCTAGTATAATAATTACAATTATTATCTATTTTCACATTTAAATTTCCATTCTCATGCTAAGCTTACAATATCCATAAATTATAGTGATATGATTAATATCGCCATAAGAGTTAATTATCAGTCGACGAATAAGAAACAAGGTCTTGTCCACATGCGAAATATTATTTTGTAATAACCGTTAGGCTCTAATTACTCGTGCAATTACTTTGTGCTCGAAAACGAGCAAATCTGGGGTTTAAATTTAACAGTCAGAAAAAATATTAAGCGCTTATATAGCACGTCAGAAGTGTTAGATCGTGTAGCGTTTTTGTTCAACTCTCGTTTTGCACAGTTTAACATGGTGGATTATAAATCTAATTGGCCATTGCATCGTCGCGTTAGAATTTTACAGTTTGCCACAAGATTCGAGATTCATAAAGGAGGTTTATGATTTATGCTGATTTTAATTTCCATGGACATTAAAACTTTTAGTTCTACGGTTTTGTTTTACTCATGATTGGTTTTGTCACTTTTTTAAAACTTGTTTTTTTTTACTTCTGCGATTTTTTGTTTTATAACTACTTTTTTGTAAACTTGTATGAAGACAAATTGATTAAGCTTTATTAAATAGGGTAATGGGTACATAATTATCTATTAGTTCTCTTCACGAATTTTGAAACAACTATAAATTTATTTATAGTATAACCCCAGGCTTATTTTATTAAATAAAAATTATCATTGCTGTTAAAGTGTATAGGTACTCCATTCCACAATAATTCGTTGATTTCCCAACCGCAATAAAATTTAAACCCAGCCATAAATAAGTGCATTTTGAAAGGGTACAGGTCCTGATTACCTACTAATTTCAATAGTTTAGGTTAGCTCTTTTCAACAAAACAACAAATATGAAATAATAGGGAAGTATCTTTATTTTAATCATGTAATTAAATAGCTATTAATGTTTATACAAAAATACTAATCTACGATATTATAATATCATTTATGCCTAAACTAATTATTAAGGGCCTAACGTTACTATTAATTATGTTATTATATTGGTATATTAGGTAGGTTAATGGCAAATTGCAGGTGTTCAATATAAAGCAGAGTCTTTTCATCTTAGTTCATCAGTCGTTTGGTGTTTGTCAAGCTGTGCGTTAAAGGTATTTTTGTGTGTGTTATCGAGCATCCAAAATATGTCAGATCTGTGTGAAACTTCAGATAATATTGCTTCCGGAAGTTACGGTGTAACGAAGAAAAAACATGTATCACTTGATGCCAAAAACATCATAAAGAACGTTTACTGTACCCTTTTAGAAAAAGGGTATGACCGGAGTGCAAGTTTTAGTGAAACGAGTATTTTGACCAAAGTTGCATTAACGACAGTAAAAGATATAGTGACCAAACCCATCCAGCCAAGGAAAAAACGGTGTGACAGCGGAAAATTGGGAAGCATCGAAAAAGCTGATAAAGACTTGATTCGGAGGAAAATTTATGACATGTACAGTAAACAAATAGTCCTAACAATAGATACGCCAAAAAAGGTACTTACAGCAGACAAAACCGACATTTCATGTGCCAGGACAAGCCTTTAGAGGATAGTAAAAGCAATGGGTTTTAAATATCGTACCATTGACAAACGACAAGTACTAATGGAATCGCAGCGTTTACAAGTATGGCGTAGAGATAATTTGAATCTTATCAGACAATATAGGGAAGAAAATCGTTCAATTATATACTTGGACGAAACTTGGTTTAATACCCACGACACTCCTAAAAAAGGTTGGAGCGATTCAACAATCCAATGTCAAACTAAAGCTCCCTCAAACAAAGGACAAAGAATTACGATATTACATGCAGGTTCAGAAAATGGATTTATTCCGAACGCTCTATTATTATCAGCGAGGAAAATTGCCAATTCATCTTTGTATTATCATAAAGACACGGATGCTACATTGTTTAAAGATTGGTTTCAGAATCGTCTGCTTCCGAATGTGCCCAAAAATAGTGTTATTGTGATGGACAACGCTAGTTACCACAGTCGCCAACTAAGTAAAGTGCCGAATTCAAATAATACAAAAGTGGAAATTCAAAACTATATTATGGAAAATAACATATATTTCGAGGAAACCTATACAAAAAAGGACCTTTTAAATGTTTTAAAACATTCAATATTGAAAAAGAATATATCTCTGACAATCTCGCAAGTGCTAATGGTCAGACAGTTTTACGCCTCCCTCCGTATTACTGTATTTTTAACCCAATAGAAAGACGATGATTAGAAGGGAAAACACATCCCCTACACTAAGTAGTTCTGTTATAGAATTAATTAAAAAATGTGTAAATAATATCCCAGTAGAAAGTTGGAAAAATTCTGTGAGACACGTAGTCGAAGATTCCTATAACATAATTTTATTAATAGTAACGTAAGGCCCTTAATAATTAGTTTAGGTTAGTTCAGGTTAGTTCAGGTTAGTATTATTTAAGTGTTTTAAGCTGCAATAAGCAAAAGAAAAAAATTGAAACTGACTTCGAAATTTCAATTAACGTCTTTATTTCCCCAAAATAAAACATTCACTTTTGTCATTTGTGTCAACATTTTTATTAGCTTGATAATTAATACAACAAAAAATATATTACTCTGAAATAAAAATTACTAACCACTAACTAAAACCAATAAACAAAGTTGCATAGGGAATCATAATTTTTTTTGTAAAATTATGAAATTATGTTACTATCGAGGAGGCTTTTAAGATCTTTCCGTTTGATCTCCGATAATTTAATTTATTTAGAATAGCTGGTCATCTAAAACAAAAACTTACCGTAAAGTTATAGCAACAGCTAGCACAGTTTCTTCATGTTTCGCTTTTTCTTTGTCCTTGTCTTTTTCTTCGCGGCTAAGTACTTTTTCTTCCAAATATTCTTTATAATTATTCTATAACTTTTCTTTCTCATCACCAACTGTATTTCTATATGAATCGCACAGGTCACACTGATCCTTGGAGCAAAGAACCCGATATTGAACTCAGTGTTCAATATTTATGCGTTAATATCATAATTTGCTACTTCTTTAGCCCATGCATTTCTTCAAAAATATGTCTGTAAAGTTCTGCAATCGATAGTCGGCCATCCATGAATTGCCGGGTGGTATCACTCCGAACATAATGGCTTTTTATGCGAGGTATCGAGTTAGTGTGCTTTTGCAATACCATTGCCCCTGAGTTTCTACTAAATAACCGTTCGGAGAGTTCTTTCTGTTATCTTTATTAAAAACAATTTTCATTAATTTCTTGTCCGATATTGAGCAATTAAAAGGCGCAGTTTGGTTTTCTAGGCTCGACCGACGAAACTCTTCTATATTTAAGCTCCAACTGTTTTACACATGAATTCAAAAAACCTCGCTGAAGTAGTAACCTTTACATCCTCCAATATTCTTAAAAAAGTTTACGTCTCTACGATCTTCTAAGTTTCTTTTTGGGCACGACAGGACAGACTTATCCGTACAGGATGGAAACAATGAGGCAACTTACAGTTAGGTCATTGTTGCATCCAAACCAGATTCACTAGTTACAATTATGTTAACCAATCATAAACAAACTTAACTCACTACTATTAGTGCCTCTTTACTATGGGATTGGACCAACAGGGAGCCAGTATTTCGGTAGTTTGTACGTACTGTTTGGTCTAGATCTCGTGTGTGAGTCCGTGATTAATGGGTTTGTCGATAGGTCCGTGCCTCTGTAATAATTTTTGTGAAAGATTCATTTATTGTCTGCATACGAAAGTCTGCGAAGGTACACAATAAGTGAGATCCGGTCTGACCAACACTTTGTAGAGGTTGACCTTAGTCCTATTACCAAGTCTACTCTGCCTGTGAAGCAGAAGGTTGATAGAGCGTATAATTTATGCAATGCTAAATTTCCTCTATTAATTGAATTGGCTTCCAGTTCAGTCGTTGATCAAATATAAGTTCCAGATATTTTACCTTCTGGCACCAGTTCACCTGGACTCCGTTAACACGAAGCCTTGTGTCAGACCTATTTAGGGTAAAGTCGGGTGAGATGGCCAGCCGGGAGAGATGACCAACAGCTTATATTCAATAACGCGTTGTTGGACGACGCTGCGTGTGTCCTCCCCGGCGACCAACGTTTATGTGTAAGCACGGCCAGTGTGTTTTCGACCACGTCAAGGTGACATTAAAGCACTCGGAAAATAAAAATACTATCGCGTCCTGGTAAAATTATATAATAGTCTCTTACTACCTAGTACTGTGAATGTGTGGAAGTTAATTTACCCGTGGTTTTAACATATTAGGTGAGTACGAAGTTCATTCGGCAATTCTAACCTCTAAAAACTGTTAAAAGCATGCAGTGGATTTTGTTTGTCACGTTGGCCATCTCTCCCTAGTATTCGGGAGAGATGGCCACCAAATTGTAGGGATAGATGGCCATTTATTTTTTGCGTCTATTTCTTTACAGTTTGGTGTCCTTCCGAGTTTGCTGCGGAAAAATGCCAACGAAGTATAACAGAAAGAACTCAAATCGTGGAAACTATACGCAAGAAAATCTAAGGCTTGCAATTGAAGCTGTCAGAAACGGTTCTTCTGTAAACGGAGCCTCAAAAACTTATCGCATCCCTAGGAAGACCCTTGAAAGGAAAGTGAAGAATAATGTTTTCACGACTGGTAAAATGGGACCAGACAGCATGTTGGGGGAGGCAAATGAAAACAAATTAGTGCTACATATTAAAAAGGCACAAAAATATGGTTTTCCTATGACTGTACCAGATATTCGAAAGCTTGCCTATAATTTTGCTGAAAGTCTGCAACTTAATCATAAGTTTAATAAAGAAAAGGGAACTGCTGTTTCCGATTGGTTTAGGTCCTTCTTTAGAAGACATCCTGACCTGGCTGTCCGAAAAGCTGAGGGTGTATCTCTAGGGCGAGGTGAAGGCATGAATCGTGTGGACGTGGAGAGTTATTTTACACTTCTGCAAGATGTACTGGAAAGCAATGAGCTTTTCGACAAACCTGGAAGCATCTATAATGTCGATGAAACAGGCCTTCAATTAAATAATCGACCGGGGCATGTTATAGCCGAAAAAGGAGCAAAAGATGTTGTCACAGTGACATCAGGGGAAAGGGGTGAGACAATCTCGTGCATAGCTTGCTGCAATGCCGAGGGTTTTTTTCTACCGCCAGTCTGTATATTTAAAGGCAAGAATTTAAAGACCGAGTGGACTGATTCAATGCCGCCTGGTTCACATATTATGATGTCTCAAAAATCAGCCTATGTTACTGCAACAATTCTTTTAGATTGGTTTAAAAACCACTTCTTACCACGTAAAGGTGAAGGGAAGACCCTATTAATTCTTGATGGGCATGCATCTCATTGTTCTTGCGTTGAATTATTAGAAACAGCTGAAGCTAATAATGTCGTTTTGTTGTGTCTACCTCCGCATACCACTCATTATTTGCAACCTCTCGATAGGGCTTTTTTTAAGTCTCTTAAACACTTCTACTATCAAGCATGTCGAGAATGGATGCGGAGTCACCCCGGGAGAAAACTAGGGCGACTCCAATTTGGTGAACTTTTAACGAAAAGCTGGGGAAAGTCAGCGACCGCTGGAAGTGCAATGTCCGGCTTCAGAGCCACTGGAATATTTCCCTGGAACCCAGATTCCGTACCCGATCATGCGTACACTATTTCTTATCGAATGGTAAACAACGAAACAAGAGAAGGCCAGGAAATACCAACACAAGTAACGAACATTCAACATTTAAACTCTCAAGTGAACAATGCTGAAGCAATACAAGAAGTAAGACGCCCGATCAATATGATGGATGATGCAGTGCCATCGTGTAGCCATGCACATACAGAACCTCGATGTACAACTCCAGTGGAAGGAACATCTGTTCCAGATATGACACCTGGAAAAGTTTTAGACCAGATTAATCCTACACCCAACCTAGTCGTTTCTGCAAAAAAACGAGCAAAGTCCGTTGCTACCTTATTAACTTCTCCTGAACATATTGCGATTGTGAAAGATAGATCTGCAAAGAGAACCAAACAAACAGAAAAGAAAGCTCTAGAAAAGAAAATTCCAGAAAAAAAAATTGTTCGGAAAAGAAAAGGCTCACCTTTGCCAAGTTCTGATGAGGAGGAGGAGAATATAGACGTCCAATATGAAGAGGAAAGTGATACCTTTTCCGAGGTGGATGAAACCGAATGTTCAGGATGTGGAGAAAGCTACATCAGCACCCGATAAAAAGAGGATTGGTTGCAATGCATAATATGCCAGATGTGGTTTCATGAAAATTGCTCTTCTTTTTTAAACACTTGCCAAAATTGTGGTAAAACCGCGTTTAAAAAGAAGAAAAATTAATGTTATGATATTTTATTTGGCCCTTAAAAAGTTTGTTATTTTAACGTTTTTCTATTTCATTTTCATTTTTATCTTGTGGCCATCTTTCCCTTATTGTGTTGGCCAACTAGCCCCACAGGACTGGGATAGATGGCCACATACAACTTATTTTTATAAATAATAAAACAAAAATTGTAAAAGTATTTTGAACCTATTTATTTATCTAACTGTCGGGATGATAGTTAAGCTGTTACAAAAAAAATATGTCATAATCCTAACCATTACAATATATTTACAGGCGCACACTATGCAAAACGGTGGCCATCTCACCCGACTTTACCCTACATTGATTTTCGAAAAATAAATAGCCTTCGTCTTGAAGGAATTCAAACGAGTCTTTCAAGCCGAAAGCCATTTCTCTAGCTTTATTATCTGGCGATATAATAAGTTATTATAATGGGGAGAAAGAAAGTAAACGTTTTTATTTTAAAATATTTTCAATATTGTAGTAGTCACCTAATTGGTATTTAATGATATTTGTTCGGTTTATTTGTTAAGTTGCCATATTAACGCAAATCTTAGATTAATGAACAATAATACTTTAACCAAATAATAAAAAAGGCGTGAAATTGAGTGGGCTACCAGATCCTCAGACCTCACCCCTTTAGACCTTTATTTGTGACGGTACCCAAAATGGCATTTAAAATATTCCCATTGATCTAATTACTTTAATGGGAATTTGAATTACTAAAATTCTTTGTCATATAATATAGCCTGGCAAATTCTTTAAACATCTTATAAAATAGTTTTTCAGTAGTGATACAGCCCTATGATCAAACACACAAGTTAATTCTAGACGTTAACTTTAAAATTATTTATTTTTCAACCACAGTGAAAAATTAACAAGTAGACTGTTTTCGGTTGTTGTCATGGAAACGGTACGTTAAAAGTTAACTTGTGTGTTTGATCGTTTGATCGTAGGGCTGATTAAGTGTTTTATTTGTTTTCAGTTCCATTGGTTTTAAAATTGCGTTGATGTGTCAATTAAATGTATTATTAATATAGGACTTCTAAGAACTTTGACATATCTCCTAAAATAAGTGGTGCGGGGAGGCTTGACTCGGGTTGCAGAAGAAGTTCGTTAACTCCCGAACGTGTTAACCGATTTTATCGAACTTAATCTTATTTTAAAGATATTTAATAACTATTATCAGACGTTAACCAGTTTCAAGTGGATTAATACAGTATGTTGCGAATTGTTGAAGTTTGCTACGAAATAAAAATTTAAAAAAATAAAAAATTATATATGTGTATAAAGTCTGGGAACGGCTTAATAACATCACAATTTATTGGCCGATTTAAACCAAATTTGATACAGTTGTGTAAGAGGATCTGGCGCACCGAATGACGATATTGGCGTTGTTGCCAGCTTTTTAGTTTGTCTGGAATTCGAACGAATTTTATATTTTTAAATGAAACCCTCTGTATATTTTTTCATTTATAGTTGTTACTTTAAATTTGTTACACTTTTGGTATAACATATATTGTTCCTAATATTAGTAGTTTTCGAAATAACGACGTGTTTTGAAAATATCAAGAAGTTGTGTTTTATTTAATAATAAATAAAACACCAGTTCAGTTTTGATGTAAGGTAATAAAAGCTGTCATTTTTACATGCAAAAATGTCTTTAACTGAAAGTGCAAGAATTACAATTCTTATGAGAGGATATGGCGATAGGGTCAGGTCTTACGAAGAGGTTATAAATCTATTTAATGACGCATTTCCAAACTGAAATCCAATTTTAAAAGCAACTGTTCTAAAAACTGTCCGACGGTTCGAAGAAACTGCAAATTGTAGAGATAGGCGACGATCAGGACGACCAGTAGTAGTAGATGAAGAGAAAAGTTTAGAAATTTTACAACATGTTGTTGAACCCCTGTTTCTTCATTACGAAAAATTTCTCAAGTAAGTGACGTCTGCTTCAAATCCGTCCATAATGTTTTAATAAGACATAAATATCACCCCTTTAAAATACATGAAGTTCAAAAGTTATCAGAAGATGATTATGAGCGAGGAATTGAATTTTGTGATATTATGATGTCAAGGTTTGACCAAAATAACCAGTTTTCAAATTTATAGTATTTTCGGACGAAGCAACATTTATGTTAAATGGTAAAGCCAATAGACACAACTGTAGGTTTTGGACAAATGAAAATCCCCACTGGATGAGAGAAGGTCATACACAACGCCCTGGAAAATTGAATGTGTGGGCTGGGCTTCGGGATAACCACAAGATCGGACCATTTTTTATTGATGGAAATTTGACATCACAACTTTACCTTGAGCTCTTGGAAATGCAAGTAGTGCCTACTATACGAAATGTGATGGGTCCAAATTATGCAAGTACATTCTTCCAACGGAGTTCCTCCCCATTTTGGTCGAAACGTGCGCGAATTTTTGAACAACACTTTTCCGAATAGGTGGATCGGTAAAGGGGGTACAATCGAGTATAATTTATAGTATTTATAGTAGCCACCTAGGTCCCCTGATTTGTCGCCTAACGACTACTTTTTATAGGGGCACTTGAAGAACAGAGTTTATACCACAAAACCTCAAGATCTGGCCGATTTGCAGCGTCGAATTTTGGACGGATTTGAATTAATAACGCCAGAAATGATTTACAACACAATTGAAAAATTTTATTTTCAATTAGCACACTGTCAAGCTGTACAGGGAAAACAGTTTGAACATTTAATATAAATAATATATTTTTTCTAAATTGTACTCGTTATTTCGAAAACTACTGATATTAGGAACAAAGTATGTTATACCAGAAGTGTAACAAATTTAAAGTAAAAACTATAAATGAAAAAATGTACAGGGTTTTACATTTAAAAATATAAAATTCGTTTAAGTCGGCCAATAAATTGTGATGTTATTAAGCCGTTTCCAGACTTTAATCACACACTGTATATTTTGCTTCCAGCTTAAGTTTAAAAAACGATATCGTCAACCGGCTTGGGCAACTTTTAGATAACTTTACGAGTAATAAAACTGGAAAGACAAAAAGTTAGCCTTTCATTTAACTTATAATGGAAAATTACGAAAACTACTAAGGCCGTCAAAAATCACCTTCTAGCGGTTCAGGTTTAAACCAAAAGTTAAGTATTATTTTAGAGTGTAATTCGGCTATCAAATAGCTTTAAAACAAGATTAAGTTCGATAAAATTAGTTAACGTATTCGGGAGTTATCGAACTTCTTCTGCAACACGAGTCAAGCCCACCTTTATTTTAGGAGATAAACCAACATTCGCCAAAAAATATTTAGTGGTTTTGAAATATTTGCAATATCCCTGTAAGGCAGCCCCTGTAAATGTAAATAGATAAAGTAACACCTTGACAACTACATTTTACAAGATCAAACCGTATTAAACTCTACTAACTCTTAGACTAAACTCGATAAACTAGCGGTTCTTTTATGACTATTACTGATGGTTTTCATTTAAAATGATGACCTAAACTCACAAGTAGTGTATAAATTATTACTTTTAAAGTTGCTTTTCATTAATTATGGATACTACTATGAATAAGCATTTCATTTAGAATTTTAAATATGCATATTTATCAAGGTTCTTTGAACGAGATATTCAGATGCTGGGACTAAGATGCATTTTAATGTCATGTATGCCAGAGATTTGCATAAATACTTTTGTAAATGACCCCGTTTGTTTTTCAAGCTTATGATATATTTTTATTTAAAGTGTAATCTATAACGGATGTCAGAAAGTGATGGCCCTTTTCTACCCAAAGTCTGTATAAGTATTGAAGATAGTATTTACTTTACAATTAGTATTATGATGATTAAAACACATAAAACGTATCTATTGTGTTGTTAATTGGCTAGGTGAGAATTATTTGCAGTTATTTTCAATTACTTACTTCCTAATGGTTTTTTAAATAATAATTAGTTATTAATAATACAATCATAACAGCCTTGGCCAATATTTTTTATGGTGACCCTTCAGCATGCACAAATATAATTTAACATTTGCATTTGAAATCAGATGACGAGAAACATTTATTTTAATTTATTTTAAATCAGTACCAGATAAACGACAAAGAAAATTAGGGTAAAATGGGTAGACATGCCCCACTTTTTTTTAACTTCACTTAACTTTAAAATTTTATGACAGAGTAAAATAAAAATTATTTATTTATACAGATTAACATACCATTTTCAAAATCCTTTTTTTTTGTTGCAAAAATATTTAAAAGAAAAAAATAAGATGGCCATCTCTGCCACCAACGGTGAGTGAGATGACTCACATGGGTGGGAGTGATGGCCTATATATTTTAACGTAGGTACAGGGTTATCCAACCAAGACTAGACAAGGCGATTTTTTGACTTTTCCTGTACTTTTATAAAAAAACTGAAATAGCCATCTTAAGTCATTTTCTCCCGCGAATTCGAATATCTTCAGCAAAAAACAATTGAACATCAAACAAAAGTACTAGGGGTCACTTTGATATTTTTTTAAATGGGATGCCGTATTTTTAATGAGCTTATCCGATTTCTCATATAAATTTTGATCTCAAATGTTGGATTTTTAATTTAATTTTTTTTTTAATTTTTACGGTAGACGAACATTTTCCGAATTTAAAACTGAAGAAAAAAGGCGTTTTTGAATTAAAAATCCAACATTTGAGATCAAAATTTATATGAGAAATCGGATAAGCTCATTAAAAATACGGCATCCCATTTAAAAAAATATCAAAGTGACCCCTAGTACTTTTGTTTGATGTTCAATTGTTTTTTGCTGAAGATATTCGAATTCGCGGGAGAAAATGACTTAAGATGGCTATTTCAGTTTTTTTTATAAAAGTACAGGAAAAGTCAAAAAATCGCCTTGTCTAGTCTTGGTTGGATAACCCTGTACCTATATATCTCCAAAAATCAGTGTTTTCTTTTTCTTTTTGCGACAACTGATCCACAAAGATCGCATAAATTTACGAATTTGCTGCATCCTTTATGAAACCAACGTTCACAATGCAAGCATTTGACCCAATCGTCTTTTTTGTTGTGGTAGAGTAAACTAAACAGATTCTTCATCGTCCAGCATGGGGACTTCAGTTTCTGATTCGCTTGATGAAGAGATATTATTGTTTTTGTTTTTCTTCAATTTTAATATTCTCTCTTTGACTTTTTCTGTGATTTTTCTAGTTTTCCTTTTCTTCTCCTCTTTTTATTTTATATTATCGGCATGAGTTAAAATACAGGATATATGTTGAGTCCTCTTTCGAGTACTTTCCAAAGCGCGAACCGTAGGTGGCGGAGAAACCTGATCCAAAATATTGCCTGGAGTTAAGTCACTTTTTGCTTGAAAATTTAATGCTGATTGACTAGAAACATTTATTACGTTTTGTATTAGATTTGATGTGCTTGGTTGTGGTGATGTTGCCCTGATTGACGTTTCTTTATCCACAGTATTTATGGTTAGTGGAGCTGGTGTGCTTTCTGTTAAAGATCTTGCTAGATGACCGTCCTGTCGTTGCAGTTTAGATAAGAAAGCATATTCAGGAATGACTGCAAGACTACATCGCTTCTTCATTTAAAGTTTTAAAAAATATTCTTTTGGCAATAACTTTGAAACGAACGGAGGTATCGAACTGCGGTTTTTACGTTTTTTCTAGCAAATTTCATCTATTTTCCGATTATGATATCATAATTTTACCGTATGATTTAAGTTTTCGGAATAAAATCAAAAAATCTGTTATTATTGCAAATTGCACCCTCTAGCATTTTTATTGAGAAATATCATGGACCACCGAATACGATAGTTAAAAACACTTACATTTCTCTTCCAAACAATCTTTAGGTTGCTGAAATGGGATAAGTCGTTTATAAGTTACAGCGATTTAAATGATTACACTTTCAACAGGTTCCCCCACTCTTATTAAAGTCGGTACGCCAATAATGAGCCTAGGACCAAAATGATACATAATTGTCCAATATTTTTAATGGTTTTATCAAAGGTATACCTTAACGTGGAATTTTCGGAGATATCTAAAATTTTAAAATTTACTTTTCAATTGTGTCCCCTTGCGGGAAAGTGCGGAACTTAAAACTTATTTCCAGGATTTTCTCATGGCCACTTTAGCAATGAGTTTTTTTCCTGAATTTCTCTGCCCAGTAGTTTCCGAGGTATGGTCGGTGGCCGACCTTAATGAAACACCCTGTATAAAGTATCCAGATCATTCAGGATATAAAGAAATGCATGCACATTATAACAAATTAGTCAAAAAAACTATTAGAAAAGTTAAGCAAAATTATTATAATGAAGAGTTTATTAATGCGAATCAAAAAGTCATAATATGGAATGGCCTTAATCAAATATCAACAAATGCATCATAATGAAAAACAAACCATTGACCAAGAGATAAATGTAAATTTTGTTAATGTTGGCGAGGCCTTATCAAGCAAAATTCCAAATACACTTTGGAAGAGAACAATCAAAGTCAACATTTTTTTAAAGTCCCATGAGGTCCACTTTGGTTTTTTTGTCAATTTAACTCATAACGTTTAACTCAAATAGTAACTGATAAAATATGTCATTATTTTTACATTAATATAACATCATTGTGCAGTAAAAATAACTACTAAGTTAGTTTCTTAAGTTAACACTTTATTTATGTAAATGTTGACTTATTTTATAAGTCACATTTTTTAAGTGAACATGTTAACTAACTAGGATACTCATTTCTACAGTAACTTTTACTTTGTAAAAATGTTAATATTACTGTTTTTTAGTCTCGTCAACACCTGATCTTGAATAGATTTAACTTTTATACGTTATTTATTTTAGTTTTCGTACTCATTGAAAATGAGTACTTTTAAATATCAGTTTAACATAACAAAAATAATAAGTTTAATTGTTGAGAGAAATGGAACAAAATGGACCATTTCACAATTTGGCTTTAAAGAAGTGAAAAGGGTTATAAATTATTAAAGATAGAAGAACTAAAACATCTGAAAACATTTTCAGATCTTTTCGTTTATCCAACTTAAATAGTCTTAAAAAGTCTAGTTCATATACCTAAACGCGAATCGCCATTGGTTAATATTAATTAATCTCTAAATTATATTTAAAATTCACCGATTGAAATGATATTCGCGATGTAATAAAAAATAATTTCGGTTAAAATCTAATGATATTTAATATTATTTACTATATCTTAAAACTATAAAATATAATATAGGGACACAATACACATTAAGGAAATATTCTGTTTTGAATTAAAAAAATGTATATTTTGAAATATTTAACTTATCTTAGAAACTATATCTTTGTTTATCAAATATTCTGTAATTGTTAATATACGCAGTACAGCACTATTTTGTAGCATTTACCATATTATTAACTGAACTAATTTTTTACGTTTAGGTAAACTCTGTTTCAAAAATTTGAAATGTTTAGGTACTTTCCGGGAGTTGTTGGAAAACTTCGTTCTTGAAAATGGCTAGTGTTTCTGAATTTGTTGCTGAGAAACGGATTAGTAAAACTGCGCTTTCTAAAAATGAGAAAATTATTATTCTCAATGTGTTCAACGCTCTTCGCCTCCAAAATTCAACATTCGGAGTTGCAAGAATAGTTGAAATGTGTTCGAATATGACTGGAGTCGGACAGTCATCAATATACCGACTTGTGCACGAGGATAAAAGCGGCCTCATCATGTCACCGAAGAAAAGTGCAGGAAGAAAAGAAACTGTAATAAATGAGGATGAAAAGACTGCCATCAGAAGAATCATACACTGGTTTTACTTAAAAAATGAAATACCTACCTTGGACAAAATAATGTCTGAAATGAATAAGGATGATTTTATTCCACTCATGGGTAAGAGGAAACTATGGAAAACTTTAAAGGAAATGAGTTTGTGTTATGAAAAAATTCAAAACAGAAAATAACTTTTAATAGGGAAAGACGAAGTCATCTGATCGCGACGACGATATCTGAGAGCAGTTAAGTTTCGAAGGGAGAACAGGAATATATATTATATTGACGAAACTTTGTTAAATAAATGGTATACCGTTGATTATGTATGGCAGGATAAACATAAGCGCGAGGCAAGCTTTCCTGGTCCACTGGATAAAAGCACCCTCGGGAAAAGGTAAAAGATTAATAATTACTAGCATTTAAATCAAAACGGACTGGAGACTATCATAAAGACATGAACGCTGATGTCTTTGAAGAATACTTCCAGCAAATGCTAGATCTTATTCCTCCTAAGTCTGTTATAGTCATGGATAATGCCAGCTACCTCTCAAGAAAATCCCAAAAAATACCAACGTCTTCTTGGGAAAAAAAAATGACATCATTTATTGGCTTACTGTAAATAAGAAGCCATTTCATAAAGATATGCTGAAAAAGGAGCTACTGAAGATTGTAAAGTTGAATAAACCTCTTTGTACGAAATTTGTTGTCGACGAAATTGCTTCAAAACGAAATATAACGATACTTCGCCTTCCGCCATATCACTGTGAATTAAACCCCACTTTTAAAATGAGAGACGTTGGAAACCTCTTGCAAGAGAGAATAAAGACAGTGGATTGTGAAAAATGGAGTAAGTGCATCGAACATGTGATTAAAATAGAAGAAAGAATGTGGGAAGCTGATAACGTGCTAGAAAACACTGTAGAGCCTCTTATAATTTCTCTGAACCCCACCGACGATAGTTCATCGGACTACTCGGAACATGATGACTAAAATTTAAAAGTTAAGTTGTTGTATTGTACAATGTACCTACATAGTAAAGTTTTTTTTTATATTAATATTAATATTTATTCCAATTTATCTATTTTCATATTATTCTTACTTCTATATAAGTTTGTATCTACTTAATATTAGAATAATTAATATCTTAATAATTATAATCAAGTGTAATTATTATTATACTTATTATTGTAGTAAACTACCTGAAGTAACGCCGCTGTCACATTATATTCATTCACCAAACTCGTCTTTCTATTGTATAGGGAATTTTTAAAAGCTATCATTGCAATTTGCCTTGAAATTTACAATGCAACCTTTATGTTGTCCACTCTGCTTAATGGGTCCTGTCATTGCAAATTTACATTTGATTACTCTCTCGCATTAAGCAACAGAGTATAAATATTTCAAAAACGACTGCAGCGAGAACAGTCAACATACCAGCTTGCTTGTTCATTTGTTTTATCCGACGCCAAATTCGGCCGATTCAGGAAAAATTATTCAACTTTCCTAATTTAAGTTCTTTCTCACCCTAGGGTTGCTCCAAAATATACGGGTAAACCCTATAAAGTATACCCATGCCTATGCGCATTAATGTACTTATACATATTTTATATTTTACAAAGGGCACTCAACATTGGTAAGGTCCCCTAGTACCTGGTAATGAGTTTACATGTTTTTATAGCCGTCTATAGGGGCAAATTACACCCTGATTGTCTTGCAACTTAACTTAATATCTTAATAAATTGTAAAACTGAAGTAGCAGCTGATCTATAAAATTATAAAGTAAACAAAAACAGATATTGACTGTGCTTCTCTTTGTACTCATAAAGCAGACATGGATTCGGTCCATAAATTTTATGCATCTGATATGTCTGCAAACGACTCCGTAATGCTAGTTTATGTTGTCTGATTTGCGAACATTTCTCTTTAGTTCGCTTCGGTTCATAGACGTTCGAAGAGGGGGAGTGTAAATGGGGTGCCTCCCTCCCTTAAGTTTATACTGATAAATAGAGATACACGATCTATAGTTAGTATTATTTAGTTTATATTTTTTATACAATCCCACGGAGATCGATCAACCAGTCTTAGGGGAAAAAAGTTAGATCTCATGCTTAATATAGTACTCATATTAAAAATATATATACCGGGTGATTAGTTGAACATAGGAAATCCCATGTAAATTTTGAGGTGGCTAAATATGGTTCCCATGTACCAAGTCTGAATAAATTTAATAATAATAATAACTAACCTAACCTATTCAATTAAAGGTGATGGCAAAATTACGAAATTTTTCTAGTTTAGGTAATACAGCAAACACCAGCAAATTATTATTTGTCATTGACAAATCGAAAAAAAAGTAGCATCAGTGACGACATTTTCATTGACGGCGCTTTACTTATAGCTAAATATGAGCTATTCCATTAAGGAAAAAGTAACTATGATTAAGTGGTATTACACAAGAAACAGTTTAAGAGCAGCGTCTGAAATGTTTTCAGTTCAATTCCCTGATCATCATCATCGTATGGTTAGTTTCTTGAGTTAGTCTGATTAAACTTTTACTCTTATTATTTATTGTGATTATCTTATCGATGACTATTGGAAGTTGTTTGGTTTATTGATTATAATTTTGAATTTGAAGATTTAATTGGGTCGGAATGAATTTATTGAGTCTGGTGATTTGATATACTGCACACATCTGCTTTTGTGCCTTAGCAAGCCGCTCATTCACGCACTCATTCCAAGCCATCTTTTTGTCGAAGATGAGGCCAAGATATTTAATTTTATCACTCCAAAGTATCTGCCTGTTGTTAACTTTTACTCGCGATCTTGGTAGCCTTGTCCTCCGCTTCGAGAAAAAGATGGCTTGAGTATTATCTTCATTTAACCTCAACTTCCATTTATCCAGCCACTCTTGGAGGATAAAAATGTGGCGTTGCAGACGCGAGACCACGATTTCGGATCCCATTGAGGGCGGTGATCGCAGTGTCATCAGCGAACAAATATAGTTCCGTTTGTGGATGATGCGGAATATTAGATGTATAAATATTATACAGTATGGGGGCGATAGGTGACCCTTGCGGGACTCCCGCCCTCACTACTCTTGTAGAAGATGTAGCATTTTCAGATGTCACCACGAACTTCCTGTCCTTAAGGAATGATATAACAACTCGAACTAGCCAGTTCGGCATGCCTAGCCTTATCAATTTAAGTGTGAGGCCGTCGTGCCAGACTTTGTCGAACGCTTTAGAAACGTCGAAAAAACTGCTCCAGTCGACATGCGGCTGTTAAAACCTCTTAGTATATTGGTTGCCAGTCGTGTTGTCTGGCGCACCGTGCAATGAGCAGCTCTAAATCCGAACTGCTCAGGTGGTAAAACATCGTTGTCTAATACGAAATCGGTCACCCTATTAAATATTAGTTTTTCAACTACTTTGCCAAGGCATGATAAAAGGCTTATCGGCCTATAACTGACAGCCAACGTTAAATCTTTACCAGTCTTCGGTATTAACACCACTTTAGCCTTTTTCCAGTCTTCTGGAAAGCAACCTCTTTCAAGTATAGCTTGGGCTATGTTTACTACGTCTATCGTTGCTTTTTCTGGATTTTTGACAGCTTTACTTTTGATGCCGTCGAAACCAGGCGCCTTTTTCGGATTTATTGCATTTACAATAAAACGAACTTCCTCCAGAGTTACTCTCGGAATATTCCAAATAATGTGAGGCATATTTGTATAAATTTGTACAGTCCTGGTGACTCGTACATCTCTATCAGGATTAGTCGAGAGAAACTCGCTAAACTGTTCGCACAAACTGTCCGCAAATAATTCTACTTTTTCAATAGGATCTGTAAGAATTTTATTGTTAACCAGGCCCTTGACATACGACATTGGCTTTTTAGCACCCTTTATCAGAGATCTGGTGAATTTGTAGACTGAATTGTCTTCAATTCTTAAGTTCTTGATTTTATCCGACCAAGTTTGTGATTCTTTTTCTCTTAACATTGCTTTAATTTCAGCGGTTTTCCTGTTTCCTTGCGCTTTGATGCGCGGGTCACCAGTTCTGTAGGACAAACGCAACGTTTTATTTTTAACTTTAATTCTTCGAAGAAGTTCGCCTCCAAAGACGCCCTGCCTCGAAAATCTGGACGTTGTCGTTGTAGAAGATTGTCATTTGTCTAGCTGACTGGGCAATTTGATTATCCTGACAAATCAGGGGCAATTGTTCGAAATTATTCATAATTCTTTTGAACATTTCCCAGTTAGTTCTGGTACGCGTGACAAAACCGTGCCCCTTTTCTGCCGGATTGCCATACTCTGCCATACCCGGTCTGTGATCAGATGTCAGCTCTGATAAAACAGTCGGCTGCGAGAGCTGACCCGTATTTTTTACAACGAAAACGTCCACGATTTTAGGTTGTGAGCGCGCTTGAAAATGTGTCGGCTCCACCGGCGGTAATATATGAAAATTTAAGTCGAGTGAATGATTAAATAGGGTGAGACCTCGCGAATTTTGGACTCTACAACCCCAAATGCGATGTTTTGCATTGAGGCCTCCCCCTATTATTACCGCGTGATCGCTGCCAAAAATCTTTTTCAGGCAATCTCTGCCAGAATTGACTGAGGGACTGCAGTAAACAGAACCCAATTTTAACCACCCATATTTGGTACTGACTTTAATGAATGTACCCTGCATGTGAGCACCGTTAGACAAACCTGGCACAACTTGTGCAATAACATTTTTCTTAGCAAGAATCATGGTTCCACCCAACGGCTGACCCTGTCGATCATTGCGAAAAACATTGTAGTTCGGGCACGTGAAGCGATCACCCTTTAACCATGTTTCTTGCACAAGCAAAATGTCAATGCTGTACCTCTTAAGGAAATCAATAATTTCAAGCTTTTTCCCCTTAATCCCATTTATATTGATCGTAACCAAGCAAAGGAACGCGGTCTCTGCCTGCAAAGCCATCAACGACCACTATTCATAAGAGTCGTCATCATGATTTGAACTTGCTCTTGCATTATTCCCTGATCAGCCTATCCCTTCCATTTCATTAAGTAGACTTATCATTAGTAAATTTGAGTCCAAAGGCACTGTAGTAAATAAGTGTAAACGCTCAACTCATGTCAACAATGTCAATAGAGCTGAAGAAAGGGATAATAAAGATCTTGATATTTTACTTACTACGTGGAGGAAAATCAAATGATTAGCACGAGGATTCTTAAGCAAGCCGTAGGAAAACATCAAACCACAGTGTTGTGCACTTTAAAAAAACATAGATATTTTCCTTACAAGTATGAAAAACCTCAAGACCTACGGCAAGGTGATGAAGAACAGAGAATGGTATTCTACTTTGAGGTAATGGAAGGAGCAAATATTAAGGATTTTTTGAGAAATATTTGTTTTACCATTGAATGTACCGTGTGATCCACTTATCGTGTCCACATTTTAGTTTGATATTATAACGTTGCCTTAAGATTTAAAGAAAAAAGGTAAATACATGAATTTCTTGCATTGACGTAAAATTTTGATCTGCTCATTATTAATATACCTATACGTTTTTATATATTTGGTTTCCCCGTCCAGGCATCAACTTTCTTATTTTAAATAGAACAGCCTGTAATTAATAGGTATTTAGATTCCCTTATAAATTTTATGTGAATTTTGTATAACCTTTAATATGCCTATTTCTTATCGTTTAGCCAATTTTAAATTTTCTTTAGATAAAAGAATATGCACCCCAAATGCTATTTTATAAGTTTTTTAGGGTTAAATTTCCGAGTTACCTGTTACCGGCCTTACCTGTTGATATGTCTTTTTTAAATATTGTCTTACGTCAAAATATTCCTTTGTTGTCAAAATCAAAATGAACTTTATTGAAGAACAAAGGTTCCAAATGATTGAGCTTTATATTGAAAACAATAAAAGTGCCACCGCAACTGTTAGAGCACATCGACGAAAGTTTCCCAATCAGAGAGTACCTACTAAAAAAACGATTAGTAGAAACTATCTAAAATTAATGGAACATAAGTCCCTTGGAAATATAAAAAACGTCAGGTTAGACCAGACTTGTGAGAACCGAGGAACAGGCGAAAATATTTTATGTTTGGGATATTTCAACGCATATCCTAATACATCAATAAGAACTTTGATTTATAACATTGAATACTCCTATAGAACGATTTCGGAAACTCTTCACGATTTTGGGTATAAGCCGTTCAAAATAATGCCGGTTCAAAAATTGCAACAACGACATTTTTCAAGACTTTTTTCATTTTCATTTCATCATATTTTATGGACTGATGAGAGCTGCTTTTCACCGCGTCGCATACACCATAGACAAAATACTCGTCACTGGTCCATAGAAACTCCACATGCGATACGAGACGTTAGACACCAAGGATGGCAGTCTATAAATGTCTGGTGTGGGTTTTTTAGTTCTCAAATAATTGGCCGTTATTTTATAGAGGCTCATTAAGTGGCCCTAGATACCTTAATTTTCTTCAAAATGATATAGATAGTTTAATGGAAAATCTTCCTTTAAACGAGGTAGCAGCTATTGTGTGGCAGCAGGATGGGGCTCCCCTGCATAATATTCGGGAAGTTAGCGATTATTTGAACCAAAATTATATCGAATGGATTGGAAGGAATGGCACAATCCTGTGGCCTCCAGACAGTCCTGATATTACCCCAATGGACTACTTTTTTTGGGGTCACATTAAAAACGAGGTATGTAAAACTCCATGCAGTGATTTAAATGAGATTATACTTAATGTTAGAAAAGTGGTAAACGATTACTGAGAAACACCTGAATGAATCGTAAATGTAAAGAATTATTTCTTGAGAGTAATGCATCGTTGTATTGGAAATAATGGAGGTCATTTTCAACAATTTGTGTAAATATTTGTAGTTGTAATTGTAATATTTTTGTTCGAATAAATATAAATTACATTATTAACAAATAAATATTGACTAAACGATAAGAAACAGGCATATTAAAGGTTATACAAAATTCATATAAAATTTTAAAGGAAATCTAAATATTTATCAATATACAGGGTGTTCCATTTAAAATAAGAAAGTTGATGCCTCGACGGGGAAAAGGAAACACCCTGTATATATAAAAAATGAACAGATACAAATTTTGCGTCAATTAAAGAAATTTATGTATTTAACTCTTAAGGCAACGCTATAATATCAAATTAAAATGTGGACACGATAAGTGGATCACACGGTACCTACATTCACCCAGTGACGCCCCCAGGGGGGGGGGGGGCTTTGGGGGTTAAAACCCTCCCCCAGAGACTCTCAACCTATACCTGATATTCCTAAATCCTGACAAATCTGACAATGTGCTAGCTGTGTTTATATCTGACACTGTAGTAAATGAAAAAGATGTCTTAAACCAGTTGGCTCTAAAACCCCGTCGTTTAGACATTTTATTATAATTTTAGGTATTTATTAGTTATAATTGAATAAAATATTTCTTATTATTTTAATTTTTTTACTCCCCTCTACAGAAGGGGGTAGAATTTTTTGGTTATAAGCTGAAAAACACAGCCACAAGGGTATCATCATAAAAAAAGGGCGTGGCACCAAAAAAATGTTTGCCTGCGGCGCTATTTTTTGGTTGGTGATGGTTGTCCTACCCATAATTCTCTCATGGTTAGGGAATACTTGCAAAATATTTTTAACGAAAATATTATTGGCCCACGGCATCTAATCCTTTGGCCAGCCAGGTCTCCTGACCTTTCCCAATCAACTTCTGTCTGTGGGCTCACTTAAAAGACTTTATTTATAAAGATGTAAAATTTGAAAATCTAGCTAAAAAATAATTGTATTTCGTTAGAATGTGACAGAATTTCTCAATATCAACTTATTAATGTTAGAAATCAATTTAATGGTCGGTTAGGATATTGTTTAGCTGTTAATAGAGGGTTGTTAGAACATTTAACTAATTAATGTTTTTGTGAAGACCTGTGGTCTTGGGTATGTTACGTTAAATTAAGGGCTTACTAAGAAAACATAATGGTGTCTTTAATTTTGGATGTGTGATTGCCGGATTGGTAAAACGAAAATGTGTTTTTAATGTGAAATAATCTTAGCCACCTCAAAATATTCATGGGTTTCCTATGTTCAACTAAGCAATGCATCACCCGGTATTTTTTCTTTTAACTACTTACTAAGTAGAAATTAACTACCCTGAAAAAAATTTCGAGTTTTTCAAACTTGTTAAATTAATTCTGTACGGCAAGTTTTGATGATGCATAATGGCGACAAAATTATGAATTACGGCATATACAATTCATGTTTCTTAAACATTTTTTTAGAATTTTGTTTTCTATTAAGTACTTACTAATAATTATTGACTTGTCAGTGGTTCCTGGTTAATTGTTATATACGGAAATAAGTTTTAACGCGCTTTAAGCACGAAAATCCTCGCTCATTTGACACAGATATGGGTGACACTCGAGTCAAGTCTAATAGGTAAATGTTTTGTTTACCAAAGAAGAGAAATCAAGTTTTAGTTGACTGCGGTATAAGCTCCTTGAAAATATCATGCTTTTGGAGAGCCCGAAACAGTTGGCACTACGGATTTTGATTTTTTCTTTTTAATTTGAAAATAAAATGCGTGGCCAACAAAACAGGCTAGCAGGGCTGTATACATGAATATACCATAAGAAAAAATACATTAACAAATGAAAATCGACGGGTCCGAGCGATTTGCCGAAAAACACACCGCTGAATTTTAAATGAATTTAAACATAACTTCTGGGACTCACTGTATCTTGTCTGGTTGATGCTGAGTCGTCACTGCCGACCCTACCACCCACTGCATTATACCATGATAATTAATTTTAAATAGGTTTGGCATTGTTTATCGCATTGAGGCAAAAAAGAACTAAGGATGTAAGGTATAAGTTAGTAGATCAAAGTAAAGTACAATAATGGAAAAGTGGCTCATTTATAGGTATGCAATTTATTGAAACAATTAAAAGTCATTGTTCGTCCACAAAGCGCACATCTTAAATCCTTTCAGCTCATTTTTCGACAACCACATCCAACAGGCTTTAAAACTCACTTTTGAAGGAATGACCGATAGATATGCATTTAACTCCCCAATCGGAGTTAACGCAGAATTCGCACTCCAAACAACTTGACAAAAATTGAAATGTTTTAAGATTCAAGAAGTTTTATTGCAACATTCGCTTTGAACAGCATTAAGTCTTAAGTCATGCTCCTAATTTGTGCCTCTTTTACCAAAAAGAAAAGAAAAAAGAAAATTTGCAACGTAGACCCGATTAGGTTGATATAATTTAAATAATAGTCCGGAGAATTTGATGATCCCAACTAACTTAATGACGTAAATTATTTTAACACATTTTAATTTCCCTCCCCCCCCCCCTTTTACTTTATTACTATTCTTATTAAAAATTCTGACCCACCAAATATAAATCATGTTCCCTCTTGGAGTTGACTCATGAAACGTTTATTTTATTGAATTTTCATTATAGACAGCTATACATCATATCATGACTATAAATGATCCCATTTGGAATTTTGTCCTCTATTACAATTTTCGCATCTAATTTCCTTCATTGCTGAAAGTAGCATCGTGTAGGTGATTGTCTTCTGTTGAGTCCATTGGCTGCATAAGGTGCACGTTATGGCCATGTATTGTTGAACCACTTCGTTCCCCCCCTTTTAATTTGTTTTAGTTCGTTTATTTAGGTACATCCTAAAGACATAATTCTTAATTGTATGGTTGCTGAGGATGACTTTGACTAAAGTCGAAACTAGTACAACCTAAAATGACATTAAATTATGTACACTCTTTAATCCTTTTTTCACCTTAAAGGGACAAATAAATTTTAGTTTAGTGGTATAGACAGACCTTGTTTCCCTGAAATGTTTTAGTTAGTTTAGGATAAATATTGATGAAAACAAATTACTTTGAAATAAGAAATATTCTCAGTTTTATCTAGACATTAAAAAAGCAACTAAAATCGTTGCTGTTGACTGACAGCCACCTGGATGGTTTATGTAACATGATTTTGACATATTATTAATAAAAAGAAAAGCAAAAAGTCTTCCTCTACTCTACTAGTTTAATAAATATCTTAGTACTTTTTAAAGTCTACATATTTCGAGCGTAGAAACACTCATCATCAGAAGATAGATGTTGGTATTAGCAATAGAGAAAATGGTTGGTAGTATATAACTTTAATGACGCTTTGGAATTAGGTGAAATGATCTAATATGTGAAAAAATATGAAAGGATTGATGATTATGTAGAAAGAAAATTTAAATTTATTTAATAAGAATAGTCATGATGGCTGACTGATGAAGAAGGAGAAGAATTTTTTTTTTATTGGGATAAAGATTTTAGTAAGGAAAGCCTGCTAGAATTTATAAAGCGTTTTTAATTCAAAACACATTTACAAAAATATCAAATGTCAATGTCAAAAGTGCGTATTGACATTTTTATGTTGTGATAAAGTTTTAAGGGTACCCACTGATCTCGTTAGGACCCAGTCACCCTGTTTTAGTTTAATTTAGTTTCCATGGTAATGTACGGTATCAGTAATTATTGTAAGATATTACTTTGGTACGCGCATGTGTTAGAGCACGAGTGACTTTTTTCCTAAATTTTCTTTTATTTTCACATTATATATCATTTCACTTAATTCCAAAGCTTTATTAAAAATATGTACCACCAACCATTTTCTCTACTGATAGTACCAACAGCAATATAACTATATTTTTTTGTCTCCTGATTATGAGCGTTTCTACGCTCGAAACATGTAGACCTTAGAAAATAATAAAATTTTTATTAAACTAGCGGATAAAGACTTTTTGCTTTTCTTTTTGTCCCAATCTTTCAACTCCGCTTTAACTATGGATTATTTCTTCAAATATAATTAATAATATTAATAAACATATACTTAGGTACTAAATTTTTACTTAATATAAATAAATCATCCTAATACCGTGCAAGCAAAAACTATATTCATCCAAGAGGGCTTGGACTAGAAAACGTAGGGCTTGGTTTAAATCACAATTATAAGGGGACAATTAGGCAATCCAACGATGTGTCAAATTACGATTTGCCTGCCACGGCCATATTGAATTCGTTTAACAGAACTCAAAAACATTCAACGAATAATTCAGTATGGCCGTTAAAGGCAAATATGTGGCAAAAATACACGGATTCAATGCTTAGTTTACAGTCGAGTCCTGTGCTGTGTGTAGATATACACTTGCCATTGTTAACATCTCCAATAACATCATCAACTTTAAGTGTTATAAAATATAAATAACAGAAAAAAACACAAATTGAACAACAATATTGGATTAGGAATTAGGAAGGATTAGGCAATCCAAACCAGGTTATGTTTGCTGCCACGGTCATATTGGAGCCACAAAGTGCTTCCAATATGGCCGTCGACGGCAACCGTCAGAAAAACTAACCTTTATTTTTGTATAAACGTCAGTGTCAGTTTAAACAGCGATTTTGGTTGTGTGTGTTTTATTAAGTTATTATTGTTTCATTTGTGTTTTCTTCTGTTATTTACATTTAATAACACTTAAAGTTGATGATGTTATTGGAGATGTTAACAATGGCAAGTGTATATCTACACACAGCACAGGACTCGACTGTAAACTAAGCATAGAATCCGTGTATAATTGCCACATATTTGCCTTCAACGGCCATGATGATGATGATGATTAATACAGGCAGCAAGCCAAGGTTATTACTACCTCTACACCGCAGCCTAAAGAGACTTATTGTGACGCTTGTTGCTCGATTTCTCATTAAAAGAGGTTAGTCACCCTTATTAGGCTGAGCAGCCCCTTTATCAGATTTTCTTCAGGGGATTCCCCCTGGGGGATTTGACTCCCCAGGTGGGTTGTTCTCCAGCGTGTCAGTGCGTAGCACTCTTTGATAATATGCTAGTCTGTTTCTTCCTCCTCATTGCAAAGTCTGCATATGGGTTCGTCGTTATATATGCCCATGGTGTGCATGTGTTTCCTTAGAGTACTATGACCGGTTTAGAGGCCTGTCACGATTGTAGGCTTGTTTCGGTTTAGTTTTAGGATTTCAGAGGTCATTGCCTCTGAGGGGTTATCCAGCATTAATTTGCTGTGTCTTAGCCCCGAAATGTGGTTCCAATATGACCGATGTTGTCGCTTCACCCACCCAGTCACGCATCCTCTTGCCGAGGCTTTGGAACCCCAAAAACCGGTTCTGGCCCCATGAGGGCAGTAACTGATCCCAGCCTGGCCAGAGCGTCTGCTTTTTCATTGCCCTCTATGCCCTTGTGCCCCGGCACCCAAGCAAGTGTTACGACATTGCTGCTAGCCAGGTCTTGAAGACATTGAAGACAGTTCCAGATCAACTTTAAATTGATCTGATAGCATGTTTATGGGATCCGTTGCCAAGATTCTGTGTAGTCTGGCTGCTTCGGGGGTGTTTTCAACCTCCTGGCAGAACTTTCTCCACGATTTTCGTTTGGCATTCCGTATATGGTTGCTATACTCCGTTTGCGCGGAGTGATATTCTTCCCATTTACCGGTGATCTTCGCCAGGTTAAATAGTTGACGTGTTTTTTTCCTCATGTGTGCAAGATCTTTGTTCCACCAGCTTGTGTCCTTGCTGATGGTTTTCCTTTTTGGAGGACAGTTGATCTGATATGAGTTTAACATTGCTTCCTGTAATTGGTGGGAAGTTAGCTCTATATCAGTGGCATTTCTAATGTTTTTCTTGATATCCCTTGTGCTGATCGTTAGATCTTCCTTATATTTGTCCCAGTTTGTGGTTTTGGGATTCCTGAAAGATGATATTGATCTCTCAAAATTTGAGAGATCCATATAGATGTATCTGTGATCCGAAAGCGATGGATCATCAGACACATACCACCGAGTTATCTGTGAGATTATACGAGGGGACGCCAGGGTTATATCAATTACCTTTTTACGAACGCGTGTAACAAAAGTGGGTTCATTACCCCGATTTACCAAAAACCAGTCCCTCTATAATATAATCTAAAAGGTACTTACCTCTTTTGTTTATGTTACTACTGCCCCATACAGTGTGGTGTGCATTTCCGTCCATGCGAATGATGGTCTGTAGGTTCTGTTCCCTACAGTACGCTTGCAGTCTTTCCAAGTCTTCTGATGGAGGTGGACTGGGTGGGTCAAATGGCAGGTAGACCGCAGCGAGGACTTCTGAATGAATCCCCGCCAGTTTGTATTTCAGCTTTATTGCTGCCTGGTCTCTAAAACAGAAATCGTTCAGTTTAAAAGCTTGTAGTTTATTTGTGACAAAGATGCAAGATCTGACATTGTCGGAAAGTGTGTTGTAAATTAACTTACCTTTAGCTTCTGTGAGGTCCCCTACCCTTCCCCTGAGTAGCCAGGGCTCTTGGATGAGGGTCACATCGAAGTTTCTAAGACATAAAAGTCTACACAGGGCGGCTGTAGCTGCCCTGTTATGCTGCAGGTTTATTTGTATGACCCGCAGCGCCATCTTCCTTTTTGTGGGTTTTGGAGGTCCTGAAGGTAATCTCTTTAAGGCCGACAAAGGCTTTAAATTCCCTCTTGGCCAGATCCTTTAGGCTGTTTCCAGGTATAGCGAGTACAAGGTTTAGGCCCTGTTTCTCGCTCTTGCTGTTTAGAATTCTCCAGTCTTCTGTTTTGAATTCCCTATTTTGAATCTCCAGAAGCTGAAGAATTTATTTGGGTTCCTTGATCTCGAGGTCATCAGTAGGAACCCATGTTACCACCCTGAAGGTTTTAACGACATCCTTAGCGTCGCCGACTCTAAGGTTTGCCGCCTCCCAGGGTTGCAGGTTTGGCACCGTTTCTAGCAACCAGGTTCTGGTGGAGCTGTTTGCGCAGGTCATACTGAATTGTTCGTTGAATGTTTTTGAGTTCTATGGAACGAATTCAATATGGCCGTGGCAGGCAAATCGTAATTCGACACATCGTTATCTAACCAAATCTAGGTTAAAATTGTGTCAAATTCATATTATGACATGATATGCCAAGATGATGAATATTAACATAAGTAAACAAATACAAATTTATTTTTATTGTTTAAAAAGAATATAGAGGAAGGAAAATAAAAATGATAGAAATTGCTGAAATTGGTCACCGCCATGCTCCAAGCATAAATTCACACGTCTCTTCATATTTTCGAAAGCGTTGAACAGCATCTCTGTAGAAATGTTCCGCATTCTTGGATAATCCTTCCTTGTAACTGATCTAAATTTTTAATTGGTGTTTTAAAAATATTGTTCTTCAAATGAGGAAAAACGAAGTAATCGATAACCGTCAAATAAGGTGATCTTGGTGGAAACTTAATGTCTGTTTGAAAACTGATCTATCTATCGTCGAAAAAATTGCGTAAGTAGTTAATAGTTTCGGCGGATGTATGGGCGGTTGCACCATCCTATTAAGAATAACCAAAACGTAGTTCATCGTCAAGTAATTGCTCCTCAAATGGATTCAAATATTGTCCCTATACCACTGTGTTAACACTGTGTCATGAAAAAAAATAGGACCAACATTTTATTCTTCTTTGGGAAACAGCCAACCAAACACCAATTGTTTGAGGGTGCAATGGGAATTTTAACAACTCCACATGCGTGTACTCTGAGAATCTGTGGTCGGGTGGAACCAGGCTTCATCAGAAAAAAATGTCAGGTATAATAAATCATCTATTTTTAATAAATTTTGGATAAACCACTGACAGTAATTCCTGCGTCTTTCAAAATCTGCAGCTCGTATTTCTTACACTATGCAGGGAAACAAATTTAACTGTGGAAGAATACTCCTTCATATTTAATAAGATCTTCCCACTTCTTAAGATAGGCGTCTTACACGTTTTGATGGCGTATTTTGCATTAATCCACGAACGTTTGCAACTAATTTTCCTGTTTAAAGAAATAGTCCATTCTCGAAGTGGAGTTGAAATATAGGGAAAGGGGAAAAAAGTTTTTTTCCCCTTTCCCTAATTTTCCTGTTCTTACAGATGGTCTTCCAGCCAATGACGGATTTACGATTTTTAGGGCCCTACGCTACATAATTTTTGGGGCCCCTCGCCCTCACCCCCTACTTTATATTTTTATTTTTTTTAATATATAAATACCAACTACCCAATTTATTTTTAATACAAAGGACAAAATAAAAGAAATATTTTCATTTTAGAATTTATTGATAAACTAAAACAAAATCCAAACGTAACAAAATTAAAAACATTAAGTAAATAGGAAAAATATATCTGAAATCAAAACCAAAACACTTTGGCTCGTAATCAAATAACTTAAAAGTGACTCCAGGTACATGGTACATTACCGTACATTCTACATAATAAGATATAAAATCACATAGATAAAAAAGGAACTATGTAGTATTAAAAATAAAGAAAATAAAATACAAACATTTTAGACAAAGAAATAAAAACAAAACCAAAAATAACCAGTTTTGCTTATATTAAAGTAAGAGTTTTCAAAACTACAAAAATATAAGGTACTAAAGGTACAACAGAAAAAAGTTATAACAGTAAAAAATCTAGGTAGTAAGGATATAAAATATGAACATATAGGAAACAAACAAAAATCACAAATACAAATACAAACTCCTTTTTCTAATTGTAATATCGGCAAATTCCCTTATCGCATCATCGTAAATTAAATTACCAGTAAAATCACTTTCAAAGTGAAAGTATTCCCAAAAATTGCAATCTTTCTTCTGTCATAACAGTTCTATATTTATTTTTTATTATTGTTAATTTGGAAAAGGAACGCTCCGCTTCGCAACTAGTTACGGGTAGCGTTAAAAATATCTTTAGGGCGGTGTATAAATTGGGAAATACTTCATTTCCTTACTATAGATGATGTTTAACATTGTTGAGCAACTCGTGTTTGCTTCAGGGTTAGATATTTTTAAATATTGTTTGAACTGCAAGGCTTCGCTAATGAGTTCTTCTTCAAGATCTTCGTTGTAATATTCTATGAGTTTTTTAAAGCTCTCCGCATCAATATCGTCTTTTGAGATATCCCCTATATCAAATAAACATTTAAATTTGACTGTTATATCTTGATAGACAAAACTTCGGTGATGTAAGTCGTTTATCAAAAAATCCAACAGCTTGTTGATGATCTCAACTCTAAATTTTACTTTTCCAATAAACATAAGCATCTCAGTTTCCTTATTAGCCAGCAATATTTTTCTTTTGCGTTTACTGGATTCAGCAAATTCTTTTTCAATATCTTCGCTTAGTTCTTTAACATTTGCTTCCAATTTATCGGTTTCTGATTCAGATTTTTTTCTGATGTCTTGTAAAAATTGTTTTAAAAAATCCAATAAATGGTATTCTTCTTGTATATCCAAACCAGGCGATTGCAATTTGGTAGAAACCTTATTAAAGCGCTGTAGAACTTGTTCCCAAATTAATGTTAACATAGCAAATTCTAATTTAATCATCTTTTTGTATAGGTTTTTGGCTTCGTTTCTGCAATCATTTTTTTCTGTTTCATCCATGTAAATATATTTTAAAGTTTTTAAAACATCATTGTATCCAATTTTAAGTGCTCTAACAGCTTCATAATGAGCACACCATGTTGTTACACTTAAAGATTTAAGAGCGTATTGAAGTTTGGCGATAGTTGATACAATATTCCATCTACGGGGTGACGCGGAGAAAAAAACATAAAGGGACTGGATAATACCAAAATAATCAACAATTTCTGGAATTAATTTTACAGCTTCGACCCCCACCAGGTTCAATAAATGTGCTGAACAAGGTATAAAATCTGCAAACTTGTTTATTGACTTAAAACGAGCCTGAACTCCATTATATCGACCACTCATGTTGGCTGCGTTGTCGTATGACTGTCCTCTAACGTTTTGTAAAGAAAGACTGCATTTCTTGAACTGAAATGTAAGGAGGGCCCCTGCGGGGCCTCCAGGCTACATGGGCCCTACGCTGCAGCGTACTTAGCGTACCGGAAAATCCGCCACTGCTTCCAGCTCCTTTTTTATGTTGTATAGAACCTATTTCCCTAAACAGAGCCACGGTTCTTCTCAGGCAATGATAAAGATCCTCAGCAGTAACGTCGCTTTTTCGCGAAAATCGTCCATGCACAAATGCTGATCGTATTGCCAGTGCCCATTTATTCTAATCCCGTTTCAAAAATACGCTTCAATCATGAATTTTTTGGTCTCGCGTCAAATTACTTGTAACGACTATTAAAGATGATGAATAACTGGTTCATTGATAATGCTGGTATTTACTGACATCCACTAGGTATAAAGCTCTACCGCTAAGCAGTACGGCCTTAGATGCAAAGCACACTTTGATGATAATAATTTTTGCTCGCACTGTAGAAATATATTTATCAAATCATATATTATGTGTATTGCGAACCCAAATGGAATTAAAGATAATATTTTTAAATTACACCCATTAAAAAAAATACTACCAGTTATGTATATCTTTAGTTTACCGTGGCCTCTATTCAAACCTAGTTCGGCGTGTTTAAAACCCGAAACCGTTCGCAAATTACGGCGATCAACACAAGCGCGGCAAATTACCTAGGCGTAAATGGCCTAGTTAACTGATTATCTAAAATAAAATTATTGGTTAAAGCAAGATAAATGCAATATTGAACCCTATTATTTCCGTTTAGTTAGTTTTGGCAAAATGAACCGCATCTCGACTGGAACAATATTCCATTTTAAGGCAATGAGGAAGTTACTATGGATTATTATGTATACGGGGCTTTCGTTTAGAAACTGGCCACCGCAAGTAACACTTCATTTGAACGAAATACTACGTATGCAACACAGAACTCAAAAATTTAAGAAGAGCGGTTCCCATGTAAAGATAGATACAACATAAAGACATTTCAAACCGTCTGTTTCGATGACAGCGCCTCTATGACTGAAAAAAAAAAAAAAAAAAAGTGAACTATTGTCTCAATCGGTTGGATTGTGGGCGAAAGCGGGGGGAGGAGAGTTCGGGAAATTTGATTTCTTTAATTTTGAGTATAGTTATTTTTACCCTCAGGACGCATTTTAATTACATTTTTGCTGATGGTGCGACGAGGGAAAGATGTAAGTATGTAATGGACCACGACCTAGTGCCTCCACAATAAGAGCTAGCGTACGCACTGAGTGACAACCCTTTGTCCATGAGAAAAGGTTGACACAGTTATATTCTGCTTTAGTGATAGCTAAATTGTGTATGAATTACTACCCTCATCATTAACATCTTCATCATCTGTCAACCAGAATGATCCGTTATTGGATGGTCTTTTCTAATTTATTGCATCTTATTGTATCCAGGTCTAATGTCATCGGCCCATCTAGTTGAAAGTTTGAACATTACCCATTAGGTTATTTTCCTTTTCATTTAGTAGCTTTAAGTTACCGTATTTTTTTGTTTCGTCCCAAGTCTTACTCAGTTTCCTCACAAATATATTTGTTTTTATTTCAGAGTCCCCGCCAATCGGACTCGGAGTCATCAGACAGCGGTGGTCGAAGCGGTGACGAAGGTGACGGTCGGTCACACTCATCACCTACGCCACCACTCAGAATACCCAACCATTTAGACGCAGCTAATTTGCCACCTAACATGACCTCAGTTGACGTAGCCCTGGCAGTAGCAGCGTTGACGGGTGCGGGGACACCGCCTGGAATGCCTCCTGGCGCGCCGCCACTGCCCTTTTATGCGCCAAGTATGTTGACACATAATTGGTAAGTAAATAAATATCACTTTTTTATGCGCAGTCCCCTAAACAGGACCTATATCATCTATATCCAAAATATATTTTCTCTAATACCATCCGTAAATGATTAAAATTGAAATCAATTAAGTTCTGTTAAATACTTTGTCTTTAAGGTACCTTGCCAATGTGGCCCGCCAGTTTCAAACCGCACCTGCTGCTGCTGACGTGGACAAACACAGTGGCGGAGGAGAGCAACCCCTTGACCTTAGTAAAGGTTCTAACAATACCTCAAATAGCTCACCAGAGCCCAAAGCACCTCTTGGTAACCATCTCAGGCTACCGACGTTGGACACCAAGCAAATATTCAAGTGAGTATTGACCATTTACTTTAAACCATGGAATTGCTGAACTGAAATAGTTGGTAGGTAACTTGTTTAGTTTAGAGCCAGAACACAGTATAATCATAATTAAACCAAAACAGTTTCTGACATATCCAAATCCATCCCGAACAGTTATTGAAGATGAAAATGCATCTGGTGTTTGGAAGAATTGTACCAATTAAATATTTTTAACGGTAAAATTTGTGCGAAGTGATATAATTTATGAAAAAATATTTAAAGCCATTTTCGGATGTGCGTTTGAACCCTCGACGTTCTCTAGTGATTAAGGGATGAAGGATTCCATATTTAAAATCCATATCATTGGCTGTTTTTCATCGGTGATATAAATATACAACTATTGTATTTAATAGGGTCGTTCAGCTCTTTAGTCGTTCGCCACTTGTAAGTATTTAAAGGGATTTTTGTGAAAACACTGTATTTTACTCGGTAAGATGTTAACTTTTTGCTAAGTAAATTTTCCGGGGGTGAGTATTTCAGGCATTAATGATGTACCTACAAGATAGTAGTAACAGTACGAGTAGTAGTCGTAGTGTCCCCAAGCAGCTTAGATTCTTTTTATCAACCCCGTTTTAACGTCTGGGTAATGTCAGTCAGGCGGGACCTACAGTTTAACGTGGGTTCCGAACCACGATATAACCGACAGATGACATTCTCGGCACAGTATTTTACGGTCTTGTTATTACTAACGTCTCTTTGCTCATTAAAAACCTCGACGAGCTAGCCATTATCTTTGTGTACAGCTAAGAGAGATATGTATGTCGCGAGGACCCTCGAACCATCCGAAACAGCATCAGAACCGTGTACCCGAAACTCCGTTGCCAATTTTCTGGTTCAAAGTTTTTACCTCAAACCGTACAAATATCAGACCAGGGGTCCCTCCCTCGACAACATTCCATTTCTAGCCTGTCTTTGTCCTGAAATATTTCTGCAAAAGACCTCTGTATGTCTTTTATTCCATATGTTGAATTATGATGACCTCTGGTGATGCTAGATAACGGTTTAGGTTCATGAAATGGTACCCGTATATTGTTTTATTGTCTTCTAGTCTCTCATGCCCGGGCACGCACATTAACTTAACCTTATTGGCTATTGCCAGATTATCGGCATTTCTAGTCTTATTTTGAGTTAATGTTGTACGAAACCTTTAAAGCTTATTGGCTTTACGGCATTATAGTTGCACCCCGTAAGCCTTCTTGCAAATTCGGTGGCACATATATTTTCGCTATTCCGCTTGTAAAACAGATAGCGTCTTACCAAGATACCTTGATCTGGGTCCGAAGACTCCCTCCATTTTTGACTCATCTGTGTACCAGCCAAGTGAGCATTGTTTAAGCTATGACAACCTTTCATTTGCGCTTTGTTGGTCCTGTGTATGAACTGAAAGTGCTGCAACATTATATCGACACTATTATACGGTGTCCGAAGCCTGGGCACTTAAACAAGCAGAAATTAGGGATATCTTGGGTGGATCTAGTCACAAGTGTCGAAATATTTTAGAGGCTTTACAAGGAGAAAGAAATAATACCTACCTTAGAGAAAAATAATATCTGAATCATCATGAGACTACTTTAATTTGAAGAAAAAATATGAGAGAATGGTGCGGTCTTACTTTCGTTCAACTGTTTAGAGCTGCTGTTAGTAAAGGATAACGATGTTGATTTCCAACCTTCCATAGGAAACCAAACCTAAGAGATTTTGAGAAATTTACAGTTTTCCACATATTCAAATACCGATATAAACTTCCCTTCAGAATGTTGATACTGAAACTTCGTATCATCCATATATGTATTAGTACTATATGGCGCCTTGCCCATTTAACCAATGTAAACGTAGTGAAGCCGAGGTTCCTTGTTCCGTCAGGGTCATTTCGCGCAGTGCGCATGCGCGAGCAAAAATAAATAGACGTTTATTTTACCGGGAAAAAAATGAGGTTATCACATCTGACTTTGACAACTGGACAGAAATTTGTAAACAACAACATTAAAGTTCTTGATTTGTTTAGATCTTGTATATTATTTCGATTGAGAAAAGAAAAAGAACGGAGGTAAATATATTAATAAAACTTTTATTAGATATTCTACAATTATTTTTAGAGTTCAACAGGTAAGATTATAGGTTTTTGTAGGATTCTTTGAACTACATGCAATTTTTGGTAAAAATAGGTAGGTACCTAATTACTTATATCAACAGCAGCAAAGGAAATTATAATCTTTAGGAAATGGACTACCTAGTATTGTTCCCTCACGAAATTAACGTAAGTAAGTTGAAAGAAAGAAACATCCGGTCTGAGTACATACCTGTAGAACGATAAATCTTTGTTCAAGTTTTTACGCCTGTTTAAAATAATGTAAAATATTCTGTTTTGCCTCGGCATCGTCGCAAAATGATCACACTTTACACACAATCAAAATTTGCAGAAAAGTAAAGATAAACAGTACACAAAAGCCGTTAATAATAACAAATTAACTCGATGAAACGAGCTATCAACCAAATTAACATTTGCTAAAGATTTTGAGGTTATGTCGAGCAAAAATGAGACGTTGTCACGTTGTCACCCTCCAGTTATATGAATATGTTTTTTGACGCGTTTTAGTTTAGAAATGGAAACAAATAATTTGAAAGCCCTTGGAAGTACGGACTTAACGCTTATCTTGCAATTTTTTAGCAAGATTTTTGGTAATTTTATCATTGCTCTAATTTTCTAAGGCTCGCTCTTCTGCCCTGTTCTAAAGAAATAAAAGTATATTTGGCAATACCCTTACGGCGCATGCGCACAAGTCGAAATGACCCTGGATCTTCTATCTCTGTTGTTGCTTAGATATTCAGGGTAATAGCCATATAGTACTAATGCATATATGGTATCATCAGTATCACAATAATTTGTTTATATTTGGATGTTAAAGCTATAGAGTTTAATTACTTAGGTGACCCACATAGTGGATGGTTTAATGAATCCTGCGACTTCCCAAGGAATTTCTTAATGAAAAATCAATTTCTGTTTACGAAACTTTGATAATAAAAATTTTACGGAGTGATCCAATATCGAACGCCGTTCATATAGCTGATAAATATGCATAAATTAGAAAAAACTGTGTTTTCCAATATGCACAGAAGCACCAACGCTATCTAAAGGTTAAAGGTTCAAGGATTTTATAGGAAACCTATCTATAAAGTGTCACTTTTCGTGCCGATAAGCATTCAAAATTGTCAAATCTAGCATCTATTCGGACTATATATCATCGATAAATGGCGATGCATTGGGCCATTACGTCTAGTAAACGATTAGTGTGCTCCGATGCTTAGGTTTTATCGCTTTTGTGGTAAACGGAAATTGACAACCATTATACAACATATGCACAATACCTGTTTAGGGACATTAGGGTCGTGTAAGGTGAAGAGATAAAACGATTAGCTTTTTTACTGGAACTTTGTCGGCAGTGCAGAGCCTTATTTCCAAAAAAGTTGCTTCATACACTAAGAAGTTTATTTTAAATATTAGGTACATTAATAACAATTTGTCGGTTAATATTCCACTTCATATCCCGAAATTCCTTTGATAAAGTTTAAAGCCATCTGGATATGTTTTTCTTTTGTAAACCGGTATTTTGAATTACCCTACCCCACAGGGAGGGGCAGGAGGGGGCACTTGCCCCCCTCTGGAGATACAATAAAAAAATAACTTACCTCGTTAAATCAACTCTAGTTTTATTTTCATAAAATTACCAAATAATACCAAAGAAGGCAAGAATGGGACTATACAGACTGCAGAATTCTACGTTACTTTCTGGGGGGCATAGAACTGGACATGCACTCCTATGCGATACCATAGGGGGGCCCGAGTTAGAAATGAGATGAAACCATATAAATCCCAGGTATCGCTATGACATACCATTCAAGACCATAGTCGGTGAAAAAAACACCAGATTTTCCTGTGACAATAATCTGGTACACAAACGGCTCAGAAACCAAAGAAGGTACCGGAGCAGTGATACACCGAGTAAGAGTGGAGAAAGATGCCTATTTCTCCCTAGGTGTTCCAAGCGGAAACCTACGCCATTCTACAGTGCGCGTATGAAAACTGAAAACAATAAGAGGACTTATCTTAATAAGTGAATTCACATATACTCCGACAGTCAAGCAGCCCTTAGCGCTCTAACATGCAACACCGTGACATCAATAGGAATACGGGTATGGGAGTGCCAAGAGAAACTAGTGGCCCTGACAAAAGCTAACAAAGTAGTGCTACAATGGGTACTAGGACATAAAGGTATTACAGGAAACGAAAAGGCTGACGAAGAAAGGGTTCGGAAACCCCATTCATAGGTCCAGAACCAGCACTCGGAGTCCCAAAGTGTACAGTACATGAACATAAAATCTACTGGAACAACAGACTAAACCATAGCAAATTTTTCATTGTGGAGCCAGACCCGATACTTACGAGACAGCTACTTTTGAAGAGCAGAAATCAGCTAAGAACTACCTACAGAAATTCTAACAGGACATATATATACAGGGCTGCCCAGAAGTCCGGAATAAAATTAATTTAGCCTTAACCTGTAACTTTTGGGAAAATTGCTCGGACACGTCAATTTAGTTTTATATATGCTCACATTTTGATGTTATTCGTTTGTTTTTTATAGACATTTGTCAAAGATATGACGACATCGATCTTTTTTTTAAATGGAAACATACAGCTTGTGATACATCATTTGAAAGCTAATATCTCGTACAGTATGCTCATAAATTTTGACGCGATTCTGTCAAGCTATTTCAAAATGGCGACTGTTAAAAATTAAAAAAAAAATCCCTGTTTAAATAAGCGGAAATGATAAATCATTGATGTTTTTTTTTACCTTTCAAGGTAAGAAATCTTCATTGTTTTACGTTCTGACATTTTGTGACATTGTGAAGTTGTAAAATTAATTTAGGTATTTCCGAAGTATTATTTTACAATTTTCTAAACAAAAATGGTTTTGTCGGAAAGGCAGCGTATCGCAGTCTTGATATTGTTAGGATGTGGAGATGAAGTCAAAGTGAAGTGTGCACTTTATTTAATGCTAAATATCCGAAAAATCAAATTTTACAGGGCACTGTTAGTAAAATATTTCACAAATTTGATGAACATGGCACAGTAAAGGACCTGCCTAGGAATGGACGGCCACGTGTTTTAGGCGACGATGAAAAATTGGATATTGCATTATCCCTGCAAGATAATCCGCATGTTTCAACAGTTCATTGGCTCAAAATCATGATACATCTAGAGGTACTATTGGAAGATTTTTGAAAGCAGAAAAATACCACCCTTATAAAGTAGGTATGTCTTGTCCAAGAGCTTTTAGAAGATGACTATGATAGGCGTTTGCGATTTTGCGAAGGAATGATGAGACGGTGTGACGAGAATAATAGGTTTCCATAGAACATATTATTTTCGGATGAAGCTACTTTCTATTTAAACGGGGTGGTTAACAGACATAATTATCGTTTCTGGAGTCAAGAAAATCCACGATGGATATTTGAAGCGCATACTCAGCGGCCCCAGAAAGTAAATGTATGGGCAGGTTTCATTAATAACCGAATTTTAGGGCCATTTTTTTTGGAAGGAAACCTTACAGCTGAACGGTACCTGGATTTCTTAACCTTCGAATTGAGGCCTGCTCTAGCTGTAATTTTTTCCAACAAAGTAGATCCAGATATACATAATGAAACAATTTGGTTTCAGCAAGATGGTGCTCCCCCGCATTTTGGTGTCGATGTGAGAAGATATCTAGATCAGATATTTCCAGGTCGCTGGATTGGACGACAATTGAATTGAATGAACCGAGGTCCCCAGACTTAACGCCTCTAGACTATTTTCTTTGGGGATATTTAAAAGAAAAAGTTTACCAAAATAGGTCAAATAATATTGAAGATTTGAAAAACAAAATTAGATTGGAGACACATAACATACCGGCTGAAGCCATTCGAAATTCCGTCGACGGATTTTACCATCGTATGGGAGCATGCCAAGTAGAGGGTGGAGGACATTTCCAGCATTTGCCACGTTTGACCACCTTTTGTTGTGTTTTGTTTTGCTTCGTTACATTTTTATTTTTTTTGACGAAATAAATAACAAATAAACCATTAACTATTGTTAAGTCACAATGTCACAAAATGTCAGAACGTGAAACAATGAAGATTTCTTACCTTGAAAGCTAAAAAAACATCAATGATTTATCATTTCCGCCCATATAATTAGGGATTTTTTAAAACTTTTAACAGTCGCCATTTTGAAATAGCTTGACAGAATCGCGTCAAAATTTATTAGCATACTGTATGAGATATTAGCTTTCAAATGATGTATCAGAAGCTGTATGTTTCTATTTAAAAAAAAATATCGATGTCGTCATATCTTTGACAAATAATGTCTATAAAAAAACAAACGAATGATGTCAAATTGTGAGCATAGGTATATAAAACTAAATTGACGTGTCCGAGCATTTTCCCCAAAAGTTACAAGTTAAGGCTATATTAATTTTATTCCGGACTTCTGGGCAGCCCTGTATATAACTTACAACCTAATTATTTGACGTCTACCATGCTTGAGAAGTTGTTCGAAACATCCACCTGCAACTTCCAAACACTTTCTCACTCTTTATCTAAATGAATTTCGTACCCCCCGCTCTAACATTTCAGGTGTCACTAATAAGCAGGCAGAGCGGATTCGGTCTTTTATATCATCTGAAGCCGTAAGTGCCGTTGCCATCACTTTGTCCTTTATAAGGCCCTACAAGAAGAAGTCATGAGGGGTCAAATCTGCAAACCGAGCAGGTCAGTTGACCGAACCAGTTCGACCAATTCAGCTGTTTTCAAATATTTCATTTAAATAGTTGCAAACTTGTAGTGCATAATGGGGTTGAGCCCCATCCTGCTGAAACCACATGTCAAGATTTATGTGTTGGTTTAATAAATAGGGTAATTGGTTTTTAAAAAAATATGTGTACATTTCTTCATTTAAATGTCCTTCAAAAAAATGCGGACCAATAACTCTATCCCCGATAATTCCACACTAGACCTTGATTGGCCAGTGATGTTGATTGAAAGAGTTCTCACCCAGTTGGGATGTTCCGGCGCCCTGTAATGCATATTATGTCTGTTTACCTTAAGGAAAACAATCGAACAAAAGAAAGAAAATCAATTTATAATAATGAGGAATAACTTAAGACCTACCTGCCCACAATTGGAAGTGGCTTCGTCAGATAATATTACACTCTTCAAGAACCTGTTATTTTCTTGTATTTGTCTTATGACTCATTTGCAAAAGGTAACGCTATTTTCAAAGTCTTGTCCATACTTGGTGAAGCGTAATTTGCCATGTTTTTGTTCGTTTGAGTTCTACTCCGAACTCGCGGTATCGCCTCCAAACTGCCACTAGTACGATATCTGGTTTTCAGCCTTTTAAATGCCATGTGAGATTTCGGGTTGTTAGGAAGCCTCTCGGCCCACACTAGTGCAGCTTCTCTGTCGTTTTTTCTGTACTTCCCCAAAATTACCAACATTTTTGAGACAAATATGCAGCCACCTTCGTTTTCTTAAATTTTGCTTTTAAAATTTATGGAGGCACCCCTTGAAATGTTTGGATTGCAAATAAATATGGGCTAGCAACGAATTTAGGCTATTTATTAATATTTTTGATAAAAAGTAAAAATAGTGCAATCGGCCGATCTAATCCGGGTTAGACCCCTCACCAGTTACGGGATTGACCGACTAAAGAAATCAAATAGTTTGAAACTACATAAAACGTAACAATAGTGGGATTTAATATTTAAGTGTTTATCCTGTTTAACTTTCCACATAAAGCACAAAATATTTCATTCTTGGAGCCTCCATTATGGAACCAATGGCTGCACCTAATACATTTTACCCACTCATCCGCTTTGGTAGTTTGGAAATAATTTTTACCGCATCTTGCGCAATCATTTTCGTAACAATTATCTACTGATTCGTCACTTTCTTGAAAAATCGGGCATTCATCCACCGTAATAAAGCCTTTTTAGTTATTCTAATTTTATTTTTCTTTCGCACATTCTTTTGCTTTTTTGATCTATCTTTTTCCTTCTGCAAGTTAATTTTTTCCGACGTGTTTAGAATAGTTGCAAGCTGCCTTTCGCGTTTTTTGATCGTTACCGATGCACTGGTTTTTGGAACCGGTGTAATATCGTCCAGCAATTTTCCTGGTGTAATGTCGTCTGTCAACACATCTGCATGGTGGAAACAACCTGGTTGCGGTGAAAAACTACAAGTCGTTGTGGCAACTGAGTTAGTTTTTGAAGGTGTTTTTAAGTTGGGCTGTAATGTAGCTGTGAAATCAAGTTCCATTTGAAAAGCCACATAGGCGTACCTAATCTGGAATGGCGGCTGGATTGAAGGGTTTAATGCCTGTGGCCCTAAAACCCGAAATTCCATTTTCTACGGTTGCAGATTTATCCCATGCACTGCCTAAAAGATTTCCAAATTGCAACCTAGTTAATTTTCGAGTCGGATCGTTCTTAAGAAAATTATTGCAAGCTGCGTAATAATGGTTTTTTAGTGATTTAAAAAATGAGCGGTCAAGCTGCTGCAGATAGTGAGTTGTGTGACTTGACAGAAAAAGAAGAACGATATTCTTCTCTTTACAAAATTCAAGCACTTCAACTAAGTTGGTGTGTGAAGTATCACCATCAACAATAAGTAAAACGATTCCAGCAGGTTTGCGGGATAAAAAATGTGACTTTAACCAATCTTAAAAAATAGAAGCATTTACATACGCGGATTTCTTAGACATAGATATCTGCGATCCGGGTGGCATTCCATCGAGAAACTTATCCTTCTTGTTTTTACCTTTGAAAGTTAAGTAGGGTGGCAGAAACATACCCTCTGAATTGCAGCACGCAATCACAGAGATGGTTTCACCCTTGTCCTCTGATGTTAACGATAGGACATATTTGGAGCCCCTTGCAGCTAATACTTGCGTTGGCTTGTTGTTTAGCTATAAGCCACTTCCGTGCATATTACAAACGTTTGAAGGTTTATTGTAAAGTTCATTATCGGTAAGAACGTTTTCTAGCAGCTCAAAATAGTGTTTTACTGTTTCATGATTTATTCCAGTAGCACGATTTATAGAAATTAAAAAAATTAAGCCAATCGCAGCTAGCTTTGCCGATTTCCTTATTGAACTTGTGTTTTATTTGCATTTGTACAGCAAGATTGAATGCCCATATTCTGACTGATTCTCGATCAGGAGCAAATCCAAATTGTTGCAATTTTTTAATGTGCCTGACTAGTTCTAATTCTGCGTTATCTCCCAAACATGATGATGGTCCAAGTCTGGTTGTTGTTGTATCAGATTTTCTTATTCGATCTTTTAAGGTTAATTTAGGAATTCCAAAATTTCGGTTCGCTTTATTTGTTCCCATTGTGCCATTTTTCACACACTCAATTGCGTAACATAATCATATTAGGGCAGAAGGAAAAAGTTCTATATTTCTTTACAAAATTTTTATTAATTGAACCCAACGCGTTTCGGTTACATGCATCTTCTCAGTCAAAGAAGAAGTAAAAGGCATACCAAACTGTTATATTATCATTCATTCTTCATTATCATATCATTTAAGTATCATCTATAATTAATTAGATAATGTTGAAAAATGTAAAATAAACTTACCTGCACTAATAGTATTACGACCACTATAATTTTGTTAAAAAAATTTTACACGGTACCAACTATTTTTTTGAGTGCTTCTCATAAAACCCTACTGATGATGACGTAGTAAGTAAAGGTATAGTATTTGTAGAATTGTATCGTTGATCTTTAGACTGCAATAAAACCCTTTTTTTTTAATTTTAAAACCTTTTCGAGTAGAGCCGGACCAGGTACAAATTTAATTTATACCTATGCCTGATGCATAAAATATATAAATACAAACTGATTTTTAATAATTTTAGTCTTTAGTGGTTTTCCCGCGAGTAATTTTTATTTGTGCTTATTAGTGGTAGAATGTGGCGTCCTTGGAATTGTGCTGATAGGGGGGCATCTTCAAGTGTCATTTTTAAAAGAAAGCATTTATCTACCGATGCCAAACTAATAATTAAAAATGTGTATCAATCTTTGTTGAGTAGAAAGTTTAATTCGATGAATGCTTTAGCAGAGACGTCTACTTTGACAAAAACTCCTTTATCTTCGGTAAGAGACATAGTACTTAAACCTGTTAATCCTAGAAAAAATCGGAGTGATTTTGGCACATTTAGAAGCATTGACGAAAATGACATGGATTTATTAAGAAGAAAGATTTACCAAATGTATAAGGCACAAACTGTACCCACTTTGATTTCCCTCAAAGAGCGGCTAATTAAAGACGAAACAAATATCTCTTGTAGCCTTTCAAGTCTTAGGAAAATATTGCATAAAATGGGTTTTAAATACCGAAGCATTAATAAAAGACAAACATTAATGGAATCTCAACGTTTACGGGAATGAAGACTTAAATATTTAACAGCTGTTAAACAATTTAGAGAAAAAAATCGTCCAATTATTTACCTTGACGAAACAATACCCATGACACTCCAAGAAAAGGTTGGGATGATTCTTCCAAAAATTTTCATACCAAGGCACCATTAAATAAAGGCAAAAGAATCACAATATTACATGCTGGTTCAGAGAACGGGTTTGTTCCAAATTGTCTGTTGCTTTCAGCTAAAAACATAGCAGATTCTTCTTTAGATTACCATCAAGATACCGACGCCCAACTTTTTGAAGATTGGTTTAAACATAAACTCCTTAAAAATATACCTGAAAATAGCGTCATTGTAATGGACAATGCTAGTTATCATAGTCGGCAAGCAAAAATCATTCCCAATTCTAATAATACAAAAGCAGAAATTTAAAATTTTATAATTAAAAATGATTTATATTTTGAAGAAATTTACAAAAAACGAGAACTGCTAGAAGTATTAAAAGCTTTTAAAATAAATAAGGACTACGAGTGTGACAAACTTGCAGCAGAAAATGGACATACAGTGTTGCGTCTTCCTCCATACTATTGTATATTCAATCCTATTGAGCTAATATGGCACCAATTAAAATCCAATATTAGGAGAAATAATATTTCTCCTACATTAAATGCATCTGTAGTAGAATTAATTAAAAACGAAGTAAGAAAAATTTCTGCAGACAGCTGGAAAAACTGTGTACAGCATGTACTTAAGGTGGAAAATTCTTACAATTGTATGATTACAAATGTTCAACCCTTAATTATAAGTTTAGGCTTAGATGAAGATAGTGATAGTGATACAGAGTTAAATTTTGAATAAATTGTCAATAGTTTTTAAGAATTTAATTTATTTTTATTGTACTTGTTATCCTAATAGTTATACTTTGAAATTATATTATTTTCAATTATCATTAATTGTTATCATTATTTTACATTTATTATAGGTACCTAAAACTAAAAATGCCTGTCTATTTATTTTAAATTGTAAAAATAAATCATGTGGTGTAGGTACATTTTCAATCCGACCCTGATCCCATTTATTCAGCTTTGAAGAGGTTGAGGCGTATACAATAGGATTTAATCAGGTAGATTATTTATGGCAGTAAGAGTCAACGGTATAATTCTGCAAATATTATATAAGACATTCTGTGTAATACTGATGTGGTGACATGAACCTTGAAACCCTCTGGCGAGCGGACCATACACTATCGGTAATAGTGAGTCTCTCTCTGAATTACCCTATCAACTTGCATGCACATTCAAATTCGCTTCCACGTTTTGAGCAATGAACTCAGTAACATTACGCATTTCCATGGAAAGGCATATTAATTCCGAAGTAAGTGAGGAAGGGGTAAGATGTAAAAAGTATGGATAAATATGTCCATCATTTCCCTGTTACCTGACCAAATTTTCATGAAAAAAATTGAAACCCGTTCTCCCTGTAACAGTTTAAAAAACCCACCCTGTATAAAAAGACCGTGGACAATTATTTAGATATGCAAGAAAAATACGAAAAAAACTTTAACCAATTTAAGTCAAATGTGTGTAACACATTATAGACCGATTGTATAAAGGGTTAATAAAAACTCATCAGCCTTTTCTCTTTTGATTGATATGCAATCCATTTAATTTAAAAAGTAATGCGAAATTGGACTTATTAAACAATTGGGCTCAATATAATATATTTACCAAAAATACTTAGTCTGTTTCCGCCGGAAATCATCCTATCTTGGTTAAATGCATGATGCTAAAACCGGTGGTTTTTAATCATTTAATTAAACATATGCGTCACATAAGTCGTCTATAGAAACGTTAAAAATTGAATTCTTTATTTAATACTATTAAATACCTCTCTAAATTCCTAAAAGTAATAATTCGTATGTGGCATTTTATTTAGAACATTTGGACGGGAAGTAAAAGTAACAAGTAGATTAGAAAATTATGCGAATTAAATTAGATAAAATGCAAACAGTGCTTTCTTCATCTGGTTTATTTATATGTTTCCCATAGAGTCTAAAATTGCAATTTAAAAGGCGGCTTAGCCTAAAATAAAGACACTGTGGCGTAAAGTCGTTATTTTTTCAATAATACGCCTTGTATATTTTTGATTTTTATAAAAGTTATTTCTTTGTTGCTTCCAAAAATATATGGTTTGTCTATTTTAGCTTAAACCGTTTTTAATATATGAACGATCAAATTGTTTAAATGCTATAAGTATTAATTCTAGTTGAATAGAAGGCCTTGGAAAGCAACCAAAATACCTGCATTTTTAAACTAAACTGTATATTGCAATTACGATTGGCCAACTACATTTGTTGCTGTCACGTTTGTCGAAAAGAAAAATAAAAATTAATTAATATGTCGAAAACGGTAACAGAGGAAAATAATAAGAAAAGTTCTTATGAAACTATAATAGAGATTGCCACAATAAGTGTATATTGTATACAGGGTCCTGTTTGGTCTCTAAATTCTATACTTTTAGAGATACAGATTTCGATCTACTACGGAGTAATACCCATGATAGGGGACTACATTTGGAAATTATTTTAAAATATACAGGGTATTTCACAAAAGCGGCACAACTTGAACATACATATTTTTAAATGGGAAACCTGTTAGCTAATTTTCTTTATAGCTAATCCGACCTTCGGCTTTTCATTGTTAAATCAAATACTGCAGTAGTAATACAACAAAGCTTATTGGTCCCCAAGTTTTCTTACAAGGTTAAAACCCTTTCCTAACTATTTCGGCAATCTTTAATCACTATTTTTACTATTCTAAACTACTTCCTGAAACTCTAGCGGCACTCATACGTCCATCTATTTTGCCAACTTCTCTTCGACTCCTCTCTTTCTCGTTCCTTTCTGTCACTCTTTCACTTTAACCTGTACTTTCTATTCTGGTTTGGCGGGCTATTTGAATAAACCTAAAATCTCTAACACACCCTTTATTTTTTACCCCTCTTTATTGTTTATGTAATCCCAAATGTTGTTTCCAATCAAAAAAATAAATGGACGCAAGATGCTATCTAACAGAACAAATATATAATGCATTAGGTGATAAAACACCTTGTTTTTGTATTTTTCTGGATTTAGCAAAAGCCTTTGATACGGTTAGCCATAATTTGCTGCTAAAAAAAATTGAAAATATTGTATTTAGCGGAAAGCAATTAAAATGAATTAAAAACGATCTTAAAGATACACCAACTTATATTAAAATACATAAAGAAGAAAGCTATTCAAAAGTATGTAAATATGGTGTTCCTCAAGGGACAATTTTAGGACCATTATTTTTTAATATTTATATTAATGATCTATTTATTATAAATTGCGATGGGAAAATTCATAGTTTTGCAGATGATACTGCTATTTTTTATTTCGATACAAATTGGGACGATTTAAATAAGAAAATTCAAAAAGATTTTAAAATTATAAAAAATTGGTTTGGTAATAATTCATTAACAATCAATTTTAATAAAACCAATTATCTTTTAATTTCACTTTAAACCTAAATAATGTACGACAAAATATGAATAGTATCAATATAAGCGATGACATTGAAATTTTAAAAATTAATTATGTCAAATATTTAGAAATAATTTTTGACAGTAAATTAAATTGGAATTTTCAAGTAGAATGTTTGATTAAAAAATTATGAGGTTTACTACCAATTTTTAAAAACATTAAAAAATTTCTGGATATAAAAATCTCGAAATATTATATTATGCATTAGTTAAAACTTATTTAGGGTACGGAATTTTAGGTTGGGGAGGAATAAACAGAACTTGGTTAAAAAATTAGAAGTATTACAAAAAAGATTTTTGAAAATTATGCTATCTTTATCCTTCAAGAAATTATATTCAGAAACAAAAATAAATGCTCATTAGACAAATTTGCATTTATAATATTTTAATATAAACATATTTATATTTAAAAATTAAACCTTATACAGTTTAAAGACCATAACCATAATACACGTTGTAAAAATGAAATATCCATAAATCCTAAAATTAAGAAGTTCGTATGACAAAAAACTTTGAATATTTACGTTATTATCATTATTTTCCTAATTTTTTTTTTGCTTTTTACTGTTGCAATAAATAAGACACAGTTTATTTTTCGATTTTAAATTGATAAATGTTGTTAGCGCAGAGTTGCACCAGAGTTGTACTACGACGATTTATATTTTTATACATGGTACTCTAATTTTGCTTTCAAATTAAGGGCAGTTTAGATTAAATGTAGTCAATATTCTTAAATAAAACGCCCTGTATATTTTGCCAAAAATCCCCCTCATAACTGTAAAATATTTTTATCATTGTCTGCGGCGTTGTCAAATCATGAATATTGTCCCAAAATTTATTTATTAATTTTTTTTTTGTATATTTTAAGCTTAGATGGTCTGGAATATTGTAATATCTTATATTTCGTTCCACATCTTCTACGCTTTATAATAAAATATTTAATCATATATCGACCTTATAATTATTCTTCTCAGTAGTCATTAAATTGATGGATTTTCCATCTTCTAAAAATTTCATTTAATTCTGTTCATTAGGGACTTGGAAGACATAGAAAATTAATAACAATCATTGCTTTAAATTATAACAACAAACAACAATTATTGTCGTTAACTGAATTTTTGACATTTGGTTGTTACTGTTTTGTATAATTCACTTAAAATGCATTATTCGCTAGAAGAGTTAATAAAAATGGTTTATAAAGTGAGAACTTAAAGGTTGGAACAAATCCATTTAGAATTCATGTATTTTTTTTCGAAAAAACGCTTGGACCCGTCAATTTTTCATTTTTTTTAAGCTTATTTCATGTATACAGGTTCTCCAAAAAACAAGTTATGACGGTTTACTTTGTTTTTTTTAAATGAATACCCCTATTTTATAATATTTTCTTGGATTCTGCATAAAAGTCTAAACTTATTTTATGAAATATGTCATATACTTAAATTCTGCCGTTTGCGAGAAAACTGCGTTTTAACTTAAGGCAACAACATTATTAACAAACTTTATTAACTTACATCAATATTTTATATTTCCTCCTTATAATCCTCCACCAGTCCAGGTAAGACCTCAGGATATGTCACAGTATCTACCCTATATTTGATCTTTAATACTTTATACTAAATTTTTAATCCAATAAAAACAATCGTAAAATTTCCTATACTTATAGTATGGCACATAACATTAAACCACACGAACTATTTTTATAATAAAAATCATATAATAAGGCACTTAAAGTCATAACCATTTGTGACAAATATTTCGCTCGTGTTCACGCTGGTTCATTTTCGTATTACTTCAGAAAGATTGAAGATAAATGGAGCAATAAATGCGAAATATCCAGACGATACGACTCCATTTTCTGGAAATGGGATTTTTACGACTTATTTTAGTACATACACCGAATATTATAAAGGAAAAATGTGTTATTCTCTCGGTATTAATACGCCTTTTTCATATAAATTGGGTTACGGTATCAAATATAATAAGGACTGGGCGGAAAATTTTGGCGTCAACAAGTTTCGATAGCTATAACGTTACCTATTATTTAATTTGTTTTCTGTAGTAATATATTAAGGGATAGGGAAATTATCGAAAATCATTCCGAAGATTTCCTTATGGCAAAAAATCTGAGAATGATTTTCTGATTATTTCCCAATCCCGAAATGTATTTTGAAGATTATTTACCAAATAAAAAACTAACGATTTCTGACGGGTGAGATTTTCACTTTTGACAAGGGTGATTTTCACCGGAGAGCGGGAGATTATCGCTGGATTTCTGACGGGTGAGATTTTCACTTTTGACAAGGGTGATTTTCACCGGAGAGCGGGAGATTATCGCTGAATAATCAGGTGAAAATCAACCCGCTTTTATAATGGATGAGGTAAATAATCAATATTAACGCATGCTTCGGCCGAGATCATTTTTAATAACGCCGCTTTGTATTATTGTAATAAAAGAGTTTTTACTACCAGATGAACTAATTTCTAAATACGTAAAGATAATTTTGCTTAAATAAGGTACAGAGGTAGATAGGCATTATTCTTGATAAAACTTCTGGTACAGAAATGCTAGAACCAACGCCAGAACGTGTTTTGTTCATCGATTACCAAAAAGCATTTGACAAAGTAAAACGTGACTTATTGATCGGTAGATTGCGCGAAATAGGAATTGACGATAAAGATATCAGAATAATAAAACAACTTTATGAGAGACAGTCTGCAGAAATCCGAATCAAGAAGGATCTCAATACACAAGAACTTGACATTGCCAAGGGAGTCCGACAGAAATGCGTTTTATCCCCTATGCCTTTTAACATATATGTGAAGAAGATCTTTCAGCTAGCTCTGGATAATGTGGATACAGAAATAAAAGTAAATGGTAAAGACACGTACAGCAATACTGTCTAATAACATAGAAAATTCACAGGACAAAATTACCAAAATAGGTGAACAGTTTGAATTGAACATTAACAAAACTAAAATGATGATCATCAGTAGACAAGAAATAGATAACATCCATCTTACAATATACGGCAATTTAATTGAAAGAGTATTCAAATTTAAATACCTGAACGCAACTCTGTAAAACATCGTATCGGAATTGCCAGAACTACTTATTTTTATTTTAAAATGAAAAACATTATTTTCCAGCCATTGTCTTTCGACTGCGAGTAATCAAATATTACATTTAGCCCATTTTGTTGTGTGAAGTGGAAACATGGTCGCTCAAACTCAGGACACTAAACCAGATCGAAGCATTTGACATATGGACGATGCGAAGGATGCTTCGAATTTTCTGGACTGAACATGTATCCAATGACGATGTTCTGATAAGACCTAGATCAAATAGAAACCTTCTAAATATCGTGAAACAGCGAGAGACGTCTTACTTAGGTCACATACTTAGAGGTGACCGGTACTCTGTCCCAAGACTCATTATCTAAGACAAAATTGAAGGAAGACGCGTGCCGGGATCTAGGGAACATTCCTGGCTGCGTAACATCAGAAGTTGATGCGGTATATCAGATGGGGGGGGGGGGGGGTTATTGTTCCGCCATGCTGAAAACAACAGTCTCGTCATGCTATATTGGTAAAGGGTCCCCTATGTGCAGAATACGCTCAAGGAACGAGAAGAAGAACAGATAAGATAAATCAAGTACCTATTATTGTTAGAAAAGCTATAGGAGCATAACGTAAAATATATTCTCAATTATTTTACGTTAATATAATAATAAGACGGTGTATGTAATAAAGAAAGAATCGATCTACTCCGGAAAGAAAAACAGGGCCATACCACTTGTTCTTTTAATAATATTTAGTAATTTGTAATGTCTTGCTTTAATTATTGTTCTCTAGTATTTTCTTTCCGCTAAGATAATGTTCTAATGATGAAAATTTAAAAGGTCCAAAACGCAGGAATAAGACATATCATATTTGGAATAAGAAAGTTTAACCTCATCTCACATAGACCAGGTTCATTCTGCATAGTACTTCCTTCTTACACCATCAAATAGTAATTCGCGAGAACCATGTTTTACCTAGGTAAATTTCCCATAGTTTATGTATTTCTTTACTGCATAATACCTTTTACCTTCAACTTTAGCAGATCTAACACTTCTTTTATTTTCACCTTGCCAATATCGAGCAAAGGTGCCATTCTGAAAAATCCGTGTATAATCCAAGAAAACGAATTGGTTTAAGGATGCTTCTTTCTCTTTTATATGTTCTTTTAAAAATACCAGTCGTTTGAAAGCTACATGGGAAACTTCCGTAAGCCCTCGCCTCGGTTCATCTTTTTTCCATCCGAAGCCTATTTCCTTTAACTGCTTCTTAAAGAGTTAAGACAACCATCAAACAGTTGTCTGTTTTTAATTTCGTACTTAAAGTTGTCAAAGTTACATGATGTTCTAAAAAAAATGTTACAGCTTAAGCATAGCCAATGTAAAATATTATAGTTTTTGAATAATGCAACTTACTTATTTCGTACATTCCATACACCTATAGTGTAACGGATAGAACTTATATCCAATCTTGATACATTTACAGCTCTCTTTGCGTGAGAACGTTTCTTTCTAGATGATTCTAATAATTTATTTTTCTTAACTGTTGTTTAAACTGCGCTTACGGTGCAGATATTCAAATTTAGGGCAGCTGCTACACGCTAAAAATTAGTGTAGTGGAAATAAAATATGTAGGCCTTAACATACTCTTTAAAATTACTTCTCTAACTGGTATCAAGGGTATCAATGGGCCCATTGTTGTTAAGTTTTTCTGAATATAGCTTATTAGAGAAGCTATTAGCTCTTTGCATCGGCTATTTAAATGCTTCGGCATTTGTCACAAATAGTAAACAACGTTAGCGACAGAGATAGATATGGGCACTTTTAATAAATAAAATAAATAAATAAATAACTGTTTATTATTTACCCATGCATTCACAGCATTACAATATATTATAAAAATTGGAAATAAAATGATATTTATTCTATAAATACGAGCAAATAAATGGCCATCATTTCAGACTTCTGCACTCGGCAGATTCTGTTATTAACATGAGACCAAAAACTTAAATAATATAATATTTTATGTCATTAATGCGCTGCTGTATAGGTATCCCGAAGATACCTACTAGATTTACTAGTGATAGGAAGAGAAAAGAAAAAAAGAAGAAACAGAAAAGAGATAAATGAAGAGTTTCCTCTACTTATAATCTCTGACCTTGACATTGGTTGTTAAACAAGATTTCATTTAATTTATTTCTAAAGGAATTACATGACATATTGACTTGAGCCAAATCCAGATCTAATGAATTAATTAATAAGGCAACATTATATGAAAAAGATCTTTTTAAAAACTCATGTTTATGTTTAGGAATGTTTATGTTTTTTCTACGTAAATTTAAGTGATGACCATCTGTACGAAAAGTAATTTTATTATAGAGGTAGGGAGGAGAACGAAATTTTAAAATCTTGTAATAGAGGCAAGTTGCATGCAGTTTACGCCTATTAACCATGTTAAGCCAATAGAGGTCTTTAAGCTTATGTGATATTCTGTTACGTCGGCGAATTTCAAATATTAAACGTAAACAATTATTTTGTACTTTCTGTATTCTGTGCACATCGGCAGCATCCAAACAAGGCCCATAAACATTATAGCAATGGTTAAAATGCGATGAAACTAAAGAGTCACACAATAATTTTTTGATCTCCCTGTCGAGAAAGTGCCGAAGTGGGTACAACGCTTTTAAAGAAAATTATACTTTTTTTAAGATATAATTAACATACATTTTGAAACGTAGTTCAGAGTCCAAAATTAAGCCCAAACTTTTACATTTTTTCACGAATGGCAAATCATTATTTTCAATTCTAATATGCATACGGTTATTGAGGCTATCGATGGCAGCGCCATTTCCTAACAAAAGTACTAAAGATTTAGTTGGATTTAATTTAAGCATGTGATCCCAGGACACCTTGAAAAGTGCATTTAAATCAGTATTGGTTTTGGTTTCAGCAATAGCGAAATCACGAGGAAAAAATGACAAATATAAGTGCGTATCGTCAGCGTACAGATGGTAGCGACAATTTTTAAGACAGGCATGAAAATTTGATGTGTAAATACTAAAAAGCAGAGGTCCTAAAATACTTCCCTGGTGAACTCCAGTGTGGCACTCGAGACAGTCAGAAATATCTTTTGTTGTTCAGAAGAATTTTTTAATGCTATTTATAAAAAGATCTAGAGTTTTTGTTAAAAAATAGACGCACAACATTACGAAACCACAGAACAATAAAGGTTCATTTTCACGAAACTTAAAGAAAACGTCAAAACAGACCAACGAACGAGCTGGCCACCATTGCTAGTTCTGTTGCCAACTGTCGGCCAAAAAAATGCAAATTATATTAATTTTTACAAGCTTAAATAAACAAGATATTTGCTATAAATGGGTTCGTATGAAAGAAGAATACTTTAAGTTTGTAGTAAAGTCACATAATATCGCATAAAGTTTTAATATTTTTTGTCCAAATTTAATTTCATCGTGTTTTCTTACGGATTTACAATTATTATCAGCTAATTGAAGACGTGCATTGGAAATTGTTTTGCTATGTTTGTATACGACATATTGTGATACACTAATGTAAATGTTTTATTCTCGACGTTTTGGATGTTTTCGCGAAAAATAATTCCTAAACCACTAATATAGTACTCCTGATTAGTTGAGCTAATAAACCATGGCTTTGTTAATAATAAACAATAATGCAAGATATCGATACAATTAGAGGAAACCAAAACAAAATTAATAAAATAATATTTATGAATTATGTTTTGTTGTACTAAAACAAATTACTAACAATTATACGTTTTTCGTCTAATGAATGAAATTTTTCGTGTGTTATACTGAAGAAATGCCGATTAATGGGACAAATGTATGTCGATTACTGGGACACACGGGTGTATGATCACATTAATTTTATTCAGCAATAAAAAAAAGTGGCTTTGTCACTTCAATGAAATAAGAACAAAGTCGAATTGTAGCTTTGCCTCTCGATTACTCGGACCTTATACCATTTTAAAATAAAATTCAACGAAAAGAGGAAAAACTTTTAAAACGACTCGTAACACCTGGCTCTATTATTATGTCACCTTACTTACTATTCAATATCAAAACAAGTCTTATATATTTCATTGCATTACCCGTTGATCACCGTCAACATAAATAATAAACCTTTAATAAAAAATGTATTCTTGGATACAGCTCTGCAATTCGGCGGTTATGCGAGTTTCGATTATGATAGGTTAGTGCAAGTGCAACCTTGGTTGATCGTTGGCCTAAATATTTGAATAAGAAAATAGAGCTGATCTTTTAAGTATTAATATTCCAAACAAAGATTCATCGTTCATTGCACCACCAAAATAATGTTTTGGAAATTTTCAAAGGTTCTTTAGTTACCACGTTTACAAGCCCTAAACGTTGTTCCAGATTCCTTAAAGGAGTAGCGGCTTATGAACTGTTATCAGTGGATGTGGTGCATAAATAAAATAAACGCCGCAGGACAAAATTTTTTTGGACAACGCCTAAATTGCACCTAACTCTCCACCCCCTGCTCTACAGTCCAAGAAAGTTTTAAAATGTTTGTTATTTTATTCCTACTTTAACTGAATATTCCTAAAGAAAATAAAGGCCCGGCTTCACCTGCCTCATGCCACAGATCGCTAAGGGTGCTACAGTAACTAAACATTAGTATAAACAATAAACAAATAAATATAATTAAAAAGCTTAGGTACCCTATAGTTTATTTAATTTTCTTAAATTGCAGTGGAATGGATCTGTCCTTATTTGCTGCAAATTTGTCCGTTACTTTTGTTATCTCTTCGTTATATTTTTTAATGTTTATCCAATAACCGGAATCCATTTTAGCCTGCATATTGACGTTGGCAAATAATGCGAATCACATTTGATTGTTAATGCGAGTTTTACCTTGTCCATGTCCTTTGATTTTTTCACTTAATTGCACTAAATTCCTTACCCCCTCCTCCTCTCTCCATACCTTTTCCTCACGATCAGTCCCAAACAAGACAAACCGAAAACAAGGCGTTTTTATGTGAACCACCACTAATCGATTAATTTTTTTGACTAGGTGCCCTTGTTAAACTGCCGTTTATAGATTTTGCCACAACTTTGACCCGCAATTTCAATATTTAAATCGGGCATACGGCGAGCATGCTTTTTCACAACTAATTATTTTTCACGCGTTTGTGAACCTTAGTCTCGCCTAATTTAAATTCACCCTCCATTTTTCGCGAATACCGCCAACAAGTAGGGCAACTGACAAGAATGTGTTAGCTCGTGTTACGAACACCAAAAACTAACCGGAACTAAAACAATTTGCAGCACTGAACCCAAGATAATCGGCCTTTTATAACAAACTTCGCCGTTGGCTGTCAACCTCTTTTAAGTTTTCTGCCGCTGCCAGTACTCGACGGATGCATAGAATAAGAATGGGCGCATGCCTCGATTGTGTCTACGGTTTACTGCGCTATATTCAATTGCATACTTCGGGCATTTAATGTAGAGTTAGTATAGTTCAGGTATTCGATATTATAATTATTATAAAACGATTTAAAAGATATTAACCGGTATTAACTGATGGCTTTGGTTCCTTGGTTCAAAAGTTTGGTGGTTCTGCAGCTCGGCAGCCCTTATACAGAACCTACTGTGAAAGGAACTGATTCGTATAAAATTGAACTGCGCAAACGTCTATGGTTAATGCAAGAAGAAAATTGCTATATTGTTTTGCCTATTCATTGTTGAATATATGGTGTTTTTTTGTATGTGTATACTGTTTATTATGTCAAATTTTATATAATCTACTTATATCTCTTTATTCTTTAAATTTGAGATTTAGTAATATTATATTCAATACAAATTTTGCAGGGTTAAGTATAAAAGCGGAATGTCTATGGAAACATTTGCATGACGAACTTCACCCTTGGTTGCTGCGAATCTATTGTTAAACCTCACTACAAATTAAAACCAATAAAGTCATTTATATAGTCGGTTACACAAACGACATTGGTGGAACTGTAAAAGTTCTACCTAATCACAGAAATGCCTTTTTACCAACATCCAGCAAAATTCAATCTGGAATAGGAAATCCTTACGGACCTATGTTTATATCTCATCTTTTTCTTAAAATATGTCTTGACAAATCCCGTGAATTATCGGCATGTAATTAGTACTGTATTTATATTAACCATCGTCGTCCTCAATCAGCCCTTTGCGTCCACTGTTGGACAAAAGCATCCCCCCTATGCCCACTGCGTTCTGTCTTAGCGCTTTACATTACGTTGCTACGTTGCTAGTCTCTTGATATCGTCAGTCCAACGTGTAGGAGGTTTTACCCTACTTCTCTTGTCCGCTCTTGGTCTTTGCTCGAGCAATGTGTTCGTCCATTTTCCATCTGTCATTCGGGTCACATGTCCAGCTTAGTTCCACTTAAGTCAGTTCTGACATGATCCCGCAATGACACTCCAAGCATTGATCTTTCCATCTCGCACTGAGTTGTTCTGAGCTTTTTAGCTGATCGAAGCTACAGGTTCAGCGCCATAATACATAACCGGCAACACATATTGACAAAAACCTTTCGTTTTAGGCAGATTGGCAGATCACTCTTAAATATATGCCTAAGCTTTTCATTTGTGGCCCAAGACAGCAGTTAAGCATTGGGCCCATTAGCCCCCTGACGAGAAGCCTCATGAGCCCCCCCCCCCTCTTACCAAAAGTTACTTTAGATTTTTGTTATTTAAAAAAAAATTAAAGAAAATTCAAAGTTATTTCTTTGAATATGTGAAAAATTATCAAATATGCAAAATGTATTATTTGATCACTTCAAACACGTATTAATCATTGTGAGATTTGTAGTTCGTCAGATTCAAAAGTTCAAATTCTTGCGCACGAGAAAGATGATGATGATATCAGTATACTTTTCATTGAACAGCATGCTGCTAATAAAATCGATTTTTACGCAACTATTGAAGTTTTCGCGAAGCGAGAAGAGGATTTAAAAAATGTAACTATTGTCATTATAAAAATAAATTAAGCGTTCATGATGTGTACTCAATTAATAAACCGAACACATTTTGTATCTATAAATATTCTTGTAAATTAATTACAAGAGTACATCATAAAATGGGGGAGGGGGGGGGGGGGCTAAAAAGTAGAGAGGATTACTCTTCTTTTTAGTTCGCACGTTTGGTTCTTTCTTGCGATCCGTATTTTATGACCTAAAGCGTAATAAAACCTAATGTTAAAAACCGAAAAAAAAACAAAGAAGAAACGTTATGGTTTATTCCAAAATCGCTACCTTCTGCACTAGCAATGCTAATTTGTTACAATGTATTGTTAGTGTGATACAGTAGTTGCATGATAAATATATTAAATTTCTTAGTATTATTTTACCCGTTACCGTAGATCTCACATACTTCATTATATTTCAAGTTCTTGTTTTATAGAATAAATATCGCGAGATGAAGCTGGTGTCGAGAAAGATCTAGGTCAAGTTGAGAGAGAGAAAGAAAAAAGAACGTTAGCTAAACCTGAATATGCACCACATTTGAAATGCTTTAAAAATATTTCATTTACATTTGAAATAAGGCATGTGCACGATTTTCGCAAATTAAAAATACCGACATAAGTGTATGTGTTATGCTCCTACAGTAAATAACATTTAAATATAAATTCATTCTTCTTAAGCTTCGGGTAATGTTCTACGCAACCAACACAAACATGTCATTAAGTAAAAGGCTTAAGGGCCCCCATCATGTCATGAGTATAGTAAAAGATTGTTGGTTATTATTGAATGACGGAATATATGCTAAGTGCATATATATATACAGGGTGTTATGGAAATGACTTATTATATTTTAAGGGGCCACTCCTGGGGTGGCCTAGAGTTACACTTGATAGTTTTTTTTCTAAAATCGGAAGTATTTTGAATTTTGTAAAATACCTTAAAACCGGACCATCTGTGCCTCTATGAAAGTTCATTACCCCTAAACACGTGTTTTTGACATGACAAATTGGCCGAATTTCTACAGACAGCTGATTACCTTGCGACGTTGCCAAGTATTCGGGAAAATCTTTTTTTTAGGTTTTTTAAAAAAGATTAAATCAAAAACTATACTGCGATTTCAATTAAACAAGCCTTATTCAATAGGTATAGTTTTTACTCACCCCATGAAATTGTATTGCTAGCATAATACTTCGCTGAGTAAAAATCGTAGATACCAACAACAAGCCCTATGTCTGGAAATTTACACAGATAAACTATCACATCACAAAACATTCCCATCACATGTGTATCACATTATTCAACAACTATACACTCCAGCAGCAAAACGCAAACAAATTTTATGCCGTTGCAAGTAAATGAATAATAAGAAATGATATTAAAAACAAATTTATGAAGCCACATATGAAGCCATTGGGCGCATTCGAGAGACGAAACTGCTCCGCAGTGGTTACCGGTTATGATCCAACCGCTACCGATTCGTCGGCTTCCATGGATTTCGACTATTTCGACCAAAAGATCATCACGTTTGGTTCAAATGTCAAATCCATATCAGCTGTGCGTAACAAACATTAACCTTTCTTGTTTTGTGAAGCTTACCAATATACTCATCCCTTGGTTGAAACTCTTTGGTGGCAGTTAAAAAGTACGTTTTCCTGTTTAATGTATATGTTTTGTTCCTCCATTCTATTTACTACGTTCTTCGTAACCAAACTTTTGTTGCATACGTCATTTCCCCATTGACATAACGAACCGCTCTCTCCAAGCAGCGGAAGTGAAAGATGCTACCCAAAATGGCGACCGTTCCGTAACATGTTGGAAAGTGTCGTAAAAGTAGCGGTCGACACAACAAGACGATTTAGGAACTGCTCCGGAGCAGTTTCGTCTCCCGAATGCGCTCATTGACTTTGAACTGCTCAGTACCCAATCACAGAACAGCAACAAATCACATTTCCCGCCCCCTGGACTATCGTGTTTAAATGTTGTGTGTCCAGTTAAGAGGACTGGATTGGATACCGTAATTATTATTCTTAATTGCAATGGCCACCTGTCTTGACGACAATGAGCCAGCTATTATCATTACCAAGAAGAACAGAAGTCACAGAAGAAGAGAAAGAACATAACCGTATCAAACGTGTGTCGCGTTGTTTTCAATCCGGATTTTGTTATAAAGTATTTCTAAGTCTATAACTAGTAATTTCTTGTATTAATAACACAGAATTAAAGAGCTAATAACTTGATAATGTCCCGAACAGTTAATGTGTTGTTAAAGTGAATAAATGTCCCGCTAGAATCATTTGAAATGGTAACGGTATAACGTGGATTTCTTGCCGATATGTTTTTTATTTCAAGGTATGTACAAATAAAACTAGAGCAATACGTAGACAATTTTTCGTGTAATAGGGTAGAAACTAAAGCATATTAAAGTTAAGTAGAAAAAATTAAATATTCAAAAAAGGTTATCTGATGAAACTGATGTAGTAAATGTGGCAACACTGCTCAAAACACATGTTTTGGGCTGACGATATCTAAAGACTATCTGACAGTAACTGTCAGATTTTTGTCAACAATTTTTTTTTTGACAAGTAGTACGAATCAGCTGTTTGATCATTGGCGCGTAGGTGTTTTGAGCTAAATTTTTGAAGGCATTTTTCTCGAATTTCTAGCTTCGAGCGCCATTTAACGCAATTTTTCCCCAATTCGGCTCGACCTATAGATTTACGGGTTAAAAAATAATAAGTCATTTCCATAACACCCTGTATATGCATTTTTTGCATATTTTGTCAATTTTATAATGAAATGCATATTATTATTTTGTGAGCATATTTTAATGTTTTCGGCGTTATCAAAAAATTAAAAACGCCCGGCCATGAAAACTCGTAGACTCATAGGTTTAATGTTCAGTCCGGCACTTGTTTCAGGGATTTTCCAATCTGAAGATAATTACATAATAATTAATATTTACATTTTGGTTATACACAAGGTATTTATTGGGGTTTCCGGGGTTTGCAGGTATATTGTTAGGGATTATTTATTGTCATTTAATAATGCCTTAATATTACCTGTTTAACAAACTGTATTTATATTGGGTTGTAATACTTACTTCTGTTTTAGTTTGTCGAAAGATTTCAGTATTTTCAGTGTGAAACTAGTGATTTTAAATTTGTGTTCAAAATGTGTAAAGTGGCGAAAACGTCTTCGTGGATTAAAAATTTCCGAGAGTTAGAGTCTAGTGGAGAGAAAGTCTTCGGTAAAGCTTGTGCAAAAATTATTGTTTGTGAAAAGAAGTTCTAAATCGATCAACATTTGAGAACACCGCTGCATAAACCAAAGTTACAAAAAAGGAAATCTTAGTCAGTTCAGCTGAGTGTATAAAACGCATTTCAAAATGTTGGAGAAAAATCAAAATCTGAAAAGGAAATTTTTCAAGACTTATGCAAGGCTTAGGTCGCAGCAAACATACCCTTAAAAAAATTGGTAAATCCGCAATTGAGAAGATTTTTGCAAAAATATTGTCAACAAACCATTCCTGATTAATCCACGCTTAAAAACAAAAATATCTATTTAGTATACGAAACCGTTTTAGAAAAATTTAGAGCTTCACTGGGTGATAAGAAATATTATTGTTAATAAAGCACAGATGCTTGTAGCGATATATCGCACATCTTATGATTGGAGCACCTCAAAAACATAAAGCAACAAACCCATATATCGAGCTTTTTCTTACCAAATCCAGTCCCAGATGAAAAGCTTTTAGTACTTTTGTCTGATGTAGCACCGTAAGTAAAAGTAGGCCAAAACTTAAGAATCTTTTACCCCAATATGGTACATATGACTTGTCTTTTACATGGAATAAACCGAGTCGCAGAAACCGTCAGATCTCTTTTAGTAAATAAATTAATTTCAAATTTAAAAAAAAGTGTTTCTAAAAGCACCTCTACGAGTGCAGATGTACAAGGAGAGATTACCAGGAGTTAATTTACCTCCAGAACCTGTAATTACCCGGTGGGAAACATGGATTAAGGCCGCAATATTCTACACAGAACATTTCGAAGCCATTAAAGAACTAATTTTGGATTTCGATGACGATTCGCAGTATGTTGTGCAAAGTAAAGAGTTGTTAAAAAGTGCAAGTGTAGTTAAAGATCTTGTTTTTGTTAGGGTTAATTTCAGTGTTATACCCGTTTGAGAGAAGAAATTTAAGTTTAAGAGACAAATAGATTATTGAAACTTTTTCCGCTAAATGTAACAACATTCCCGGTAAAGTAGGAGGTCAAGTAAGGAACAAATTAGATGTAATTCTGTCCTTTGTTCCTTTAAATTTCAGATTATTTTTCCTTAAAATTGGTCTGGGAATCAATAATAATAATAATAATAATAATAATAAAGGTCTTTTATTCATGAATAAAACAAAACTATTACAAAAGCAAAATAATTACAATTTAAAGGGCGAGATTCAGTTCATCCAATTCCGAAAAAAATGGATGCCTGTTCTTACATCTAACCCTACCAATAACACCCTCTATGTATGAACATGGATATACCGGGTAGGCCAACAAGGGCGCCTCAGTCAATAGTTGCTAAACCGTTAAACTTATGAGAACATTCTCTTATTAAAACTTTTGACGTTTCATATCTGCTAGAATCGAAAAAATTTTTTAAGTATACCTACAGGGTGTCTCAAAAAAGAGTAATACCAAAAATTATATTTTTCTTAAATGGAATAAGTACCCTACATTTTTATGTGGCGTATAAAGCGTCTATGGGTTCTGAATTCAACTTTTAATTTGTATGTGGATCGAATTCAGCGTTGCCAACTTATACATAAAACAATAAAAACTGAGTCAAAAACATACTTTTTTAAACTGTTATATATCCGCCACTGTTTGTTAATTTCTCTGTCAATTTCACATATAAACTAACGCTGGCCTAGTTTGTATATATATTATAAAGAGTACACTTTAACCTTTTCAACGGAAAAATAATATACAGAGTGTTGTATTTCAGAACTTCAATTAAAATAGATTTGAAAGTAGAGGTGTTTGAACAAATATTTTGGGCACCCTGTATAATAAAATCGAAAAGTTAAGATTGTTTAGGATAAACTAGGACAGCGTTAGATTACATGTGATATTGTCAGGGAAATTAACAAACAGTGGCGGAGATATAGCAGTTTAAAAAAATAATGTCTTTGACTCAATTTGTATTGTTTTATGTATAAGTTGGCAACGCTGTATTCGATGCACATACAAATTGAAAGTTAAATTGAGAACCCATAGAGGCTTCATACATCATATAAAAATGTGGGGTATTCCATTTAACAAAAATATAATTTTTGGTATAACTTTTTTTTGAATACGCTTGAAAATAATTTTGGGATGTAGCATAGATGAAACGTTAAAAGTTTTATTAAAAAAAGTTTCCCATAAGTTCAACGGTTTAGCCACTACTAACCGAGGCGCTCTTGTTGGCCTATAATTTATCATTTTTGAACTAATGAATAGCATCAGTAATTTAGAAGGAAACATGAAAATTCAAGCAAAAGAGAATATTTAAGCAATTCTTAATAAATAATTTATAAATGGTCTCCAGGTCAATCGGCTGCTAAAATATTTGTGAAGTCAAAAATATTTATTGTGTATCGATTTATTCAGAACAAAGGCAAGGTATTCCATGCACACTTTAAATAATTTAACTCTCTTTACAGGGTCTAATATGCAACAAGCTAGATTAGACTGCTCCATGCAATATTCATTTTTTAAATCGTGTTAACAATTTTACCACAACGATTGCTATTTGTGGTCATTTGTGATGATCTGAAATTTTCAATCTTAAATTTTATCATTTATGAAGATTTTGGCTTGTAAAAACCAGCTGAATTTACAGAGCGCATACTCTAGGTATATATTGGATTCCACTAACCTAAACTCACTTTTATAATTTCAGTTGTAACAAACCTAAAATATCTTCCCAAAATAAACTCTAATTTCTTAACTTCAGGTAGCCTATAAATGAAGTAAAACATTCTTATATATTTCAAATTCAAATTCAAATTCAAATTCAAAACATGCCTTATTGTCCAAAATACATGCTTCATTCATGTTCAACAAACTGGCCGATTTCTAACCAGCAGCGATTTCAGAAGTACTCAGGATGTTCTACTTCTGACAAAGATTCTCACATCCCACTCACCATCGCCGTCTATTTTGTGTTCCTATACTTCAAGGAGCTCTATGATAAGCATTGTAATCTCAACGTTATTTTTCTACAAGGTATGGGGTCTTCCTCGTTTTCTTCTTGGTGTTTGTATCCAGAACCATGTCTATTTTGGTAATTTCTGGTTGCAGGCTTGCGGTATTAATGTCCTAACCATTTTAACTGGTTTATTTCCATAGTCTGTATAGACCGCCGCTCGAGACTAGCACTACGACGTATGAACAGAAGGGGGAAATAAAAGCCATGGAGTTTTAAGCCGCGTGTAACACCACTGTGAGAGATAGAATGCGGAAGGTCCTTAAAGTGGTGGAAAAATGGATAAGACGGGAAGATCTAAACATCAGCCCTCAAAAGATCATCATAGTTCCCTTCATAAAGCGAAGGAAAAAAGAGGAATTAGCGCCTCTAATCCTTGAAGTAGAAACGTTGCAGCTGACTGGGGAAGTAAAATATCTGGGGGTCATCTTGGACTCTAGACTTACTTGGAATAGCCACATGGAAAAAATTATTATAATAATAAATTATAATTATTATTAAAATTATAACGACACACCCTTTGAGATAAGCATTTAGGATCAAACCATGTGGAAAAACAACGAACCAGATTTTCTGTCTGGAGCTCTGGTGTGGTTCACCGATGGATCCAAGACTGAAGAAGGTACAGGGGCTGGGATACACGGATTAAGACCATGAAGAAAGTTGTTCTTTCCCTTGGGAAAACTCCCAACAGTATTCCAGGCAGATACCTATGCCATACTACAATGCGCATGGGAAAACAATAAAAGAGCCTACCAAAATAGATGAATCTACATATGCTCAGACCGTCAAGAGGGCCTCAAGGCTCTCACGAGCCAGAGGGTAACATCAAGGCTAGTCTGGGAATGCCAGAATAAACTGAGAACCCTGGCGGACAGATATTATGTTAAACTATTCTGGGTACCGGGTCACAGAGGTATTTTTGGCAACGAAAGAGCAGACGAGCTAGCGAGGCAAGCATCAGCTGCACCATACATTGATCCTGAACCAGTCCTACGAGGGCCTAAATGCACAGTATGAGAAGCTATTAAGCCATGGACCAAAAATGAAAACAAAGTCTGCTGGAACAGTAGACAGGGAGTCAATTATAGCAAGAGAGTTATGGGGAGTATTAGTCCTAAATTCTCAAAACAGTTGCTTAACCTTAACAGGAACCAAGTAAGAGCAACAACGGGAATCATAACAGGACATATGGCTGTCAAGGATCACCTGAACCAAATGAAGATATACAATGGAGATCTTAGCTGCAGGCTCTGCGGCAAGGATAGGGAAACTGTCTATCATGTTGTCTGTCAATGCGAATCCTTAGATCGCCGACGCTATGCCATATTTGGGAGAGTAAAACTGGAACCGAATGAATTAACCACTAAATAAGCAGTTGACGTGTATAAACTAATACACGGAACCAAGATAACCGAGTGAATACAATAAAACGAAGGTTTGCACAATAGGCCTACTTATGCCCACAGTGCTCCGGATAAGGACGGGCCCTAAGGAAAAAAAAAGCACGTGTCATAGACATGCGTACAACTTTTCTGAATTTGATTTTTTTTTTATAAATTTAGGTTTTATTAAAAGAAAATAAAATAAAGTTGAGACGTCTGTACATTTATGAAAAGAATTATAGCGCTAACACGTGTACACATTCATCTTACAATCGCATTTACATAAAGCTTAATAGCATATTGTAGTATAATGTACCTATCTTAATATGAAAATGGCCAAAAGAAGTTCTAACACGTAGGGTTTCCTTGTTACATTAAACAAACCACATATCATTTAATATTTATTGAAAAAATGATTTCGCAAGCATTTCAACCCCTTATATCGACTATATTTATAATTTAAATTGAGTTAACAACTTAGAAAAAGGCAAACGTCAGAAATATTTGTTTCAAGCACACCAATTCTATTTTTTCCTTTATTGGGGGATCACATCTTCTCTCTTCAAAAACCAACAGTAATCACCCATCATGGCTGGATCCCATTGACCTTAGTATCGAATTTCCATTGTCCTGATATCTTGATGGAACCTTTCAGACCTAACAGAGCCCAAGTTTTCAGGAAAAAATGATAAATGGGAATTGACAAAGTGAATTTTTAATGGCATTCGGCAAACAAGCGGTTTGTAGGAGTTTCGTAATTTCATCCATATTGTTGCCTAAAAATCCCCCTACTACACAAATGAGTTCCTGCGTCATGAGCTTTTCTATCAAATTAACATCGTCCAGCAATTTTCTAATTTGCGGCCCAATAAAAATGCCTTTTTTTAATTTGGTGTCACTTAACTGGGGAAAGACTTGTCTTAGGTGTTTAAATCCTTTAGCCTCTTTATTCAAGAAAACAGCAGTATTTTGTAAATCCTCCCTGAGTTTTACTAATATTGGTATAACTTCTAAATCCCCTCATATCTTATCTAAAAGAATGCGCATATTTTCAGAGGTTTCTTACATTATTACAGAATAAGCAACTGGTATAGATAGTTTCAAATTTCCATTATGTAATAACACAGCTTTTAAACTATATTTCGTTGAGTCTATTAATAAGCGACACTCACAAGGAGAATGCTCGATATTAAGTTCCTGCATTAAACCATCGATATCAGTACACCCACATAAGGATTTTTCCATGTTGTAAAATGCAGAAAACGTAGCATTTCTTTTCCTAAAAATTGTAATTATTGTTTCTTTGGCTAGCAAGTTCCACTCCTTAAGACGGGAACCACAAAGTTCTGAATGTTGCATTGACAACCTCAAATCACGTACTAAATCATTTAACTCACTCTGAACAATCAAATTGGGCTCGCCGGAACTGGGACCTGGAGTAAAAGTGGGGTCGGAACAATGTTCTTCGCAGCTGTTTGATAATGCGTTATTATCTCCCAAAATAATGTCTTGAGAATCTAAAGCAGTCGGTACTGGTAAGTCTGCATTGTGAGGAATAGGTCTTATGGCAGAATTCAAATTCGGATATGCGATCCTGCCCTTTTCTTTTTTGGAATAACCTTGCAAAAATAGCAATCGTGATTGGTGGGTTCTCGCACAACATCCACTGCAGCAATGATACGCTACAGCTGACACAGCACACATGGGGAGCCCACTGCTTGTCTTGATCTCCGATTAAAACACCAAAATACATGAAATAGGCTTTTTCACATTTTCAGAAAATGACCTGAGTTGTGAGTTCACCAGAAATTTTCCACAAATATAACAAAACTCGTCAGGAGAAAAATTGCAATTGCGACGCGTTCCACTTGACATTTTCGTCGTTGGAGAAAACTTTCTTTACTACACCGAACCACTCAATTCGAAACTAAAAAGAAGACTGAATAAGAGAATAAGTTTAATGTTATAAACAATCCATATCTTTCTGTTTTAAAATGCACCCCTTTTCAATGACCACTCATAAAATTTACTACCTGCCAATATAAAAGGGTCTAATGAGCCCATTAAAGAGAGGGCTTTATGAATATTTTTTCTAATATTCGGAAGGTATAAGCATTGTGAAAATATTGGGCTGTTACAAAAATCATGTCGGTCAGTGTAATTATACACCTAGTGTAATATAAGTAAATATTTGGATGTTCTTTATTGCAATGTATGCTGGTCAAATCGGCAATATTGCACTTTTTTATTCGCATTCGTTTCATAGGGCAAGCTGGCTATAATGACCCAACGCAAATACAACACGACAATAAGAGAGAGAATGCAAAGGGCTCTCAATATCGTGGAAAGATGGGTAGGGCAGGAAGGACTTAACATCAGTCCCCAAAATACTGTCATTATCCCCTTTACAAAACGCACGAAAAAGGAGGGATTAGGACCCCTAACCCTACAGGGAGTAAACATTCCACTGTCGAAAGAGGTCAAATACCTGAGAATTACTTTAGACCACAACCTGACCTAGAATATACACGTGGAAAAACAATTCGGAAGTCGGAAGTAACTTTGGCAGTTACTAGATGGACGTATGGAAAAACATGGGGATTCTCACCTAAGCTGGTGCACTGGCTGTACACCAGGGTAGTGAGACCTGCAATTACGTATGCAGCACTGGTCTGGTGGCCAAAGACACAGCAGAAAACCACAATATCAAAGCTAGGAAGCCTACAAAGACTGACCTGTTTGAGCATCACAGGGGCCATGAAATCGACCCCTACATCCGCAATAGTGATCATCCTGGACCTGCCTCCACTTCATTTGGTGATTAAAGGGGAGGCAATAATGGGACTATACAAACTACAGAGTTCTACGTCACTTTCTGGGTGGCACAGAACTGGACACGTACTTCTATGCGATATCATAAGGGGACCTGAGTTAGAAATAAGATCAACACAAACCCTGCATATCGCTATGACATTACCATTCAAGACCGTAATCGACGACTGGAACGTGGAACAATAAAACATCAGATACTCCCGGGGCAATAATCTGGTAAACAGACGAGACGGTTCAAAAACCAAAGACGGTACCAGAGCAGGAATACACGGAGTAAGACCGAACAGAGGTTCTTATTTCTACTTGGGTAAGTCTCCCACGGTGTTCCAAGCGGAACTCTACGCCATCCTACAGTGTACGTATAAAAACAATAGAAGGACTTATCTTAATAAGTGGATCCACATATTATACTCCGACAGCCAAGCAGCCCTTAGAGCGCTAACATCCAATAAGGTGACATCAAGACTGGTATGGGAATGCCAGGAGGAACTAGTGGCTCTGGCAAAAGTCAACAAAGTAGTACTATAATGGGTACCAGGACATGAAGGTATTACAGGAAACGAAAAGGCCGACGAAGTCCCAAGGTGCACAGTACGAGATGTCATAAAACGATGGACAAGGAATCAACACAAAATCTACTAGAACAACAGACAGGGATTAAACCATAGCAAATCTTTTATTGGGGACTCAGACCCGAACCTAACAAAATAGCTACTTCTAATGAGCAGAAATCAGCTGAGAATTACCACAGGAATTCTGACAGGACCCATGGCCGTCAAGAAGCACCTGCACCGTATGCAACTATACAACGGAGACCTGAGCTGCAGGTTATGTGGACGAGAAAGTGAAACGGTACAACATATTATTTGCCACTGCAAGTCATTGGATCGGAAAAGGCAACAAATACTCGGGCAACCAAAGCTAGAACCAGAGGAAATTCCGACACTCTCCTCAGTTCACCTACACAAACTAGTGCAAGGAACTGGAATCGATGAGTGGGTGTAACAACAAACTAGGGTGAGCACAATGGGCCAAACCTGACCGAAGTGCATCCAGCACTTGGACGGACCCTCGGAAAAAAAGAATAGGGCAAGCTTCGAGCTTCGGACTATATTAGGTCAATATTTGCTTCTTTCCTAATTTCATTGCTCACAATCCATCAACTTGTGTGAATTCACTGCTTCTTCGCCAATATTCCTACTACCTTTAACTTTTGGTGAGATATCCGTGCAATATACGAATGAAGTAAGTAATAAATAAGCCTGTCATTTTTTATATTTTTATCCTTCGTTTTCCCTTATCAGTCGCAGGATACCCCAAGGCTGCATTTAGAAAAACCCGTGGATAGGTGCTAAACTAACTATAATTAAATTTGAAGAAGTAGTCCATTCTTACAGTGGAGTAGGTAATATAGATAAAAACAAAAATTCTGTCTTCCTCCACAAATAGTATTTATTTCAAAAATTAATTTCTTTAAAAGTGATTGTCCCTACATGTTTCGACTGTACAAACAGTCATCTTCAGGGGAACTAAATCGAGTTTGGTCTCGGTTTTAGTAGTTGCCTCAAATAAATGAGTACAACTCTTTTAAGATTATAAGGCAAATGAAATTTGTTAGTTGAAGACTAGTTTGGCTGAACGTGATGGATAAAAAGATGAGCACAGTTTAGAAAATATTCATTTTATTATTGTATCAAAGTAATAAAATATGATTATATGTAGCATGAATTTAATTTGGGTTTTATGTTGTTATAATGAAAGTTATACTAATAGGTACTTAGTAAAGTGTGGAGAAATCAAAAAAGAAAAGAAAAAAGTTTTTCATCTTAACAGATTAAAGATGTTTCCCTTAAAAAGGAATCTTTAAAAAAGTCTATCATAAAAATTGTTCTTAAGTACGTCAAAATTTAAAGGAAAAACCCTCTATAATCAATTTCCTTTAAATTTTGACGTACTTAAGAACAATTTTTATGATAGACTTTTTTAAAGATTCCTTTTTAAGGAAAACATCTTTAATCTGTTAAGATGAAAAACTTTTTTCTTTTCTTTTTTGATTTCTCCACACTTTACTAAGTACCTATTTGTATAACTTTCATTATAACAACATAAAACCCAAATTAAATTCATGCTACATATAATCATATTTTATTACTTTGATACAATAATAAAATTAATATTTTCTAAACTGTGCTCATCTTTTTATGCATCACGTTCAGCCAAACTAGTCTTCAACTAACAAATTTCATTTGCCTTATAATCTTAAAAGAGTTGTACTCATTTATTTGAGGCAACTACTAAAACCGAGACCAAACTTGATTTAGTTCCCCTGAAGATGACTGTTTGTACAGTCGAAACATGTAGGGGCAATCACTTTTAAAGAAATTAATTTTTGAAATAAATACTATTTGTGGAGGAAGACAGAAGTTTTGTTTTTATCTAACTATAATTAAATACCAGACCTTAGTTTAGGTTAGTTCTTATCTTCCATTTATATAAAATTTTGTATTTTACGGTTTAAATAGTTTTAGAGATTATTTGCTTAGTAGGTAATCCTCATTTAATAATTTTAATTATTCTCACTTTTTCACATTCTCTTGCATAAATTATGTATAGCATTAATAGATATTCCATTATTTGTTGTTTTCAAATTTAAATGTGGATTATACGCTTCAGCCTCAGTCACATGCACAAATCGACTAATTTTTCATGTAAAATATTCAATGCAAGGTACATAATTCGTATGTACAGAGTGCAAAATAAATGTAGGTACACTTGGGAAAAATACTGGAATTAGATATTCTTAAATGTCTAATGGGATGATGGACTTGCACTAATTCCGAAACTGTCCTCCCACCTGCTTAGAGTAAATGATATCACAATGACAACAGTATCAGTTGATTCAAGCTTTAGTCTTAACTTTTTTCAATATTTTAACATATTATGAAACGCATCTAGGTGGACTCTAGTAGTACTAATTAAAGGAAACCTGGACAAAGTAAATTATTTCCTTAATCTCTCAATGACCTTGTCCCTCGCTCGACGTTATACACTATGGAGGTCATAATGCATTTTCTCCCTAATAAACATCGCTTGCTCCGAAGACATGATGTCTAAGTCAGAGGTTTGCATGCCTCTTGGAAGTGAAGCGTGCCTCCTCTTTCTGGAAAGTATGACAAGTTGCATCCTTGCGTCCTTTTAGAATCCTCACGAGAAGATCTGGGACACTACAGTTACGGTTAAAAGGCCACTCCAACTTATATTTATCAGGCCCTGTTAGAAAGCTTGTGTGCAGCCTGGAGACCAGTGCTAGTTGGCTAAACACGCTTTTGTGTTAACTGTACCGTGCCTGTTGCCTAATATCTGGGCAACTATTATTAATGGCCAAGGAAGGCAACCGATACTCCAAACTTCGGTTTTTAGCCATTATATTAATTATCAATCAACAATTAAAAAAAAAATATTGCTGCTTTAATTAAACTTACTTATCTCCCGGACTATATTTTTCCTGCCAAATATTAAAGTATAACTTACTCAAACGGAAAAACAAAAACAACGAAATTTTAAAATGGTTTGTTTAACATTTTCAAATTCTGTTTTTTTTATTATTTAATAATTCCCATCTATTTTGCAACACCATCTAATCCATCATCCGTGCACGTCCCGGAAAAGATGCTTTTAGCGTATACGTTATCTATTTTTTTTACAAGACTTATTTGTGAATTTGTATGATTATTTACCTCATCCATTATAAAAGCGGGTTGATTTTCACCTGATTATTCAGCGATAATCTCCCTCTCTCCGGTGAAAATCACCCTTGTCAAAAGGGAAAATCTCACCCGTCAGAAATCGTTAGTTTTTTATTTGGTAAATAATCTTCAAAATACATTTCGGGATTGGGAAATAATCAGAAAATCATTCTCAGATTTTTTGCAATTAGGAAATCGCTCTCGGGCAAGCCCTCGAGCGATTTCCACGGCAAAAAATCTTCGGGATTATTTTCGATAATTTCCCTATCCCTTAATATATTCCTACAGAAAATTTCACACCTGTCATTCTAAGCCAATCACACACTTTCATTTCGACAGTTACCAATGACAACCTTCAAATTTTTCGGAAATTTTTCTCCTCCTGCCAAGCTAGGCGAACAAAATTAATAAGTGGAAATTTTTTCTTGACACCTATCATATGATCCGAAAATCAGTATTCAGAATCAAATTTTGGTATTTAATGTTTTTATTCATTTTATAATACTAAATAAATACAAATATTTATTTACCAAATATTTCTTTCATTAAGGCTAAATATTTTTGAAATTCTGGTTGGAACTCTTCTCTTCGTAATGGAGAATAACAAGGATAATGGTTATCTTCCCTTTCCACTTCTACCAGATGTCTATGTTTAATATAATAGATGTAATATTTGGATGCAATTTTGTTCTGCTGAATTCTGGTTTTTCTTAAAAAGGATGGGATATCTTCCTCCAAAATCTTCTGGATAGATGAGAAAAGGTTTTCTTGATGGGGATTTAATTCAGTTTTTTCCATTAAACATTGCAAATACTTTAAATTTTTATGAGACATATTAATATATTTGAGAGCAAGATTTACAAACACCGTAGGGCTTAAAATTAGTTTCTTGATTGTTTACTGCCATGATTTAATTATTGTGAACTAAAGAAGCACGTTTAAGAAATAGCTGTCGACGTGACGTATAGCAGAGACGATTTTGACATCACAAGCCTAAGCCTACTTGACTGTGGTATCTACTATCTACCTAGATTTTAAAAATTGTTTTATCTGGCATAACTAGCCTAAACTAGACTATACTATGCTTTCCCTTTGTTTTAGTGAATGAAATGTAGTAAAAATAAATAAAAACGATAATTTTCACTTATATTTTTTGCATTTCGTTTAACTAAACGGTGAGGAAAGTTTTTTTTGAAAGTTTAAGTATTCCCATAATTATGAATAAGAAAAGTGCTTGAAGAATGACAACCTTTGATTAATTAATTAGTTTTATTCATAAATGGAATTAACAAAATATAAAAATTGAATGAACATACGTTTAATGATTTATTATAACTATCTATAATCTATAGCTACCTACCTATTCAACGATTTTTTCAGATTTTTTAATTTTTTTTCAAATAAATTTTAGGTGTGAAATTTTCTTACCGAATCCCCCGCGTCCTTGAATTAATATCCGGAAATTCTTCCTCAGTCACGCATTTTTCTAGAAAATTTTCCCTCGTCTGCGACTCGGGAAAATTTTCAAAAAATGCGTTCCTTCGGAAAAATTTCCGGAAATAATTCGAGCACTAGGGAGATTATAAGTGATAAATATCCATAAGAAACATTTTTTTCATGGAAACTTTGCATGCATTTCCATTGACGGCAAGGTGGCCTAACCCCTAAGGGGCTACTTACCTTCAGCCGCAGAGAAAATAAATATGTTTAGAAACTTCACTATGTGTAATAATGTTAAAAAAAATCTTCATGAGTACGAAAACAATTAAGATAAATCATGACTCCTCTGATCGTCGATAAAAAAAAGGCAGCTTCATGGTCTGCGTGACACCTCGTTGCTAAATCGGTAGATTTAGGATTTAGATAGACTCAGGGAGGTCGTTCCCAGAGTGATGACGTTCTCCAGATGAAAGAATTTCTAAACAATGTCGTTCGAGATACACTAAGCTGCACCACGTACGGGTAGGCTGCAGTGGCTCGTCGTGTATTTCTACCATGCGCCGCTCTGGGTGGAATCAACCGGGCAAGCTCAGTTGAGCACTTGCCATGAAAATATTTGTAAAATAGACTCGTCACCAACCTGCCTTCGATGTTCAAGGCTTTCCAGGTTGTTTGTCAGATCATGGTCGAATGGCTCTTTTCTGAATGGAATGAGAACGCTAAAAAACTGCCGCCTAGATTCTTTTAGCGTTAAATTCTACTTGGTTGCTAACTAACCCCAAGACAGAATTTCTTCCAGGTCGTTGTTGAGATGTGAGACCTCTTGCTGCCTATAGAGATGTGCATTAGCAGCCGATGTCCGAGTATTCAATGTAAAAGATGAAACAGGTGTGTAGTCATCAGCGAAGCTATATATAGGATTTTTAGTTTTTTTCAAAAGATCGTTAATTTATAGTAAAGAAGAGGGTGGGCGACAATATAGAACCTTGAGGGACTCCGGCGTTGATGTTAAATGTGTCTGAAAGAAATCCGTCCATCGCCACTCACAGAGAATGGTCTTTAAGAAGGCTTGATAGCCATGAACAAAATTGAACCGGAATTCCATATGCTCTCACATTAGTTAGGAGCCCCTCATGCCATACTCGATCAAAGGCCTTGAAATTGTCCAGTGCTACCGCCCGAGACTCCCCATGATGTTCTATTGCGTTGTTCCAAACATCAGTAACATAAGCGAGAAGGTCTCCTGTTGATCTAGGCTTACGGAATCCATACAGGCGGTCACTAACAATGTTAAAGCCTTCCAGGTACTTTAATAATTTTTCGTTGATAACCTTCTCCATAACTTTCGATATAACCAAAAGCAATACGACTAGACGATAGTTGTTTGGCAAGGTTTTCTTGCCCTTTCTGGGTATGGGTTCGACTCGCGCAGTTATCCAGCAAGAAGGAAATATTCCTTTTTTGTAATATAAGTTAAAGAGCCTACAAAATACCGGTGTCAGTTCGTCAGCGCATGTCTTTATTACGATGACTGGAATATCGTCAGAATAAGAAGCTTTTTTGGTCTCAAGACTCTGGCATTCTCGATTCTACAGGGTGAATGTTCGGTGGAGTTTTTCCCTGAAAATTAACCGTTGAATGTGAAGAGAATAGTTCCGCAAGTAAGTTTGCTTTTTTCTGTGCTTTGGTCGCAATAGTGCCATCAGAACGTGCTAGAGGTGGAATGGTTGACTTGGTAAAGTTCTGACTGACGGCCTTAGCTACCGACCAAAATGATCTTGAGCCGTTAGGACATTTAAGAAGTTTGTCTTTTATCCCCTGGTTGTGTGCTTCTTTGCCTTGGTTTATCGTTTGCCTGGAGTTTGGTCTGTTCCTCCCGACTCACACTGTATATATTCTGTAATTGAATTTTAATTGTAAGAGCCCATCGTGAAAATCAATCGTGTATATAAATAGTACTAATATAAACTTGACAAATAACAAATAATCAGGCAGTGGCAAAGTACTATAAAATAAACCATGTCTTTGTCTTAAAATTAGATAGTGTCTTCTGCTACTACAAAAAAAAGCAAGTTAAATGAACTCAAAGTACTTTTAATCTAAAACGGGTCAATAACAGGCCATGAAAAACATGGTAAAATATTAAAAAACGCATTCATTCTCTGGAAACACTTATTTATCGGTCACAAACTTTCCTTATCAGTGCACTTTATTTGTAAGACTCTTTAGTAAATTTATTTACTTTCTTGGAAATTTTAATTTTTTATGTCTGAATTGTATAAAAACGATGGCGCAATATCCCACGATATTTTTTTTAACGGAACAATTTGTAAGACGCAACGGAAGTTTGATTACTTTTGGATATCTTCAAGTATGGAGGGTATATCGGAAGAAAGCTGAACAAACATACATATTTAGTGAGTCAGCGTACATATAATATGATAAAACTTTTTGTTTTGGTAACTATCTATTCAACAATATGATGCGGCTTTTATTTTAAAAAAAAAATTAAGCAAACACATTTAGGTGATATGCAGGGTATCTTTAAAGGGTGCAGAAAAAATGCTACCACAAATTCCTGAGACTTAAATATGACGATCTAACCCAACTTACCTCAGTCCAAAAGTGGATGATTTCGAAGATACAGAGTGTCAAAAGTTCAAATTGGTTTTAGTTTTCATAAATAGTTCCTTTAGTAATTGGTGTATTGTCACAATATTCGGCTAGGGAGGGTTTTGTGGGGTAAAAAATTAAAATCTGCTGTCATTTTTATTGTAAAATTTAGAGGGCGCTACCTGCGGTACCTTGCACACAGTTAGAACGAAATAACTTTTTTGAGCCACGCTGTATTTAACTTTTAAACAAAAATTCGTATTTTCCAACGTCTTCTACCTAAAAAAGGTGTACATGGTAAGAGTTGATTGGAGCAGCCGTTTTTGAGATATCTGGATTTAAAGAATTCACTTCGTGTATGGCCAGGTCTAAATAATTAGTGTAATAATTGAACACAATTTGAAGCAAAGGCGTTAAATTAAAATAACTGTGGATCAGGTGTTCAAAATGACCACCATTTTCTGCTAAGCAGAGCGTTCGTCGATCCCTGAACTACAACGTTTAAAAGGAAGACCTCTGGAATGGCCCGAATTTCAGCACTAATTCTGACTTTTAAAGATTCTGAGTCATTTGGACGGTTAACGTAGACTTTGTTCTTTAAATGTCCCCACAAAAAGGAATCGAGCGAGGTTAAGTACGGGGATCGCGCTGGTTAGTTAATAGCACTTCTTCTGCCTATCTAGCATCCTGAAAATGATTCGCTTATGTATTGTCTAATATTTGCCGCATAATGCGCAGGTGCTTCATCTTGCTGGAACCATACCTGTTCGTTTATGACATCACTTACACCAGGTAAAACCATTCTGCAAGAAGGAATTATGTGATTCCTGAGGAGGTCCAGATATTTTTCGCCATTCAAATTACCATCTATGAGAAAAGGTCCCACAATGTGTCTACCAACTATGCCTGCCCGAACATTAAGTTTTTCAGGCCTCTGAGTATGACCTTCCTGGAACCAGTGAGTATTCTTAGCAAGCCAATAACGATAATTGTGTCTATTAACAATGCCATTTAAATGGAAAATAGCTTCATCCGGGAAAATGATATTTGTTGGGAAGTTATTATCGTTATTGCATCTTTCCATCATCAGCTCACAATATTCAGCTCTTCTATCAAAGTCGTCCTCGTTTAACTCGTGCACCAACTTTATCTTGTAGGGATGCAACTTCTCCTGCTTAAACAAATTTTTTTACTTGCTGATAAGACACATTAAAATCCATTGCCATTGGCCTGGATGATTGTGCTGGATTTTCATGTATTGAGAGCATGATATCCAAATCTTTGTCTCCCCCGGTTGCTGTATTAGGTCGACCTGATCTAGCGGCTTCCCTAACACTGCCTGTTTCTCGAAATTTCTTTACCACTCGACACACCGTTGACTGATTTATTGGAGGCCTATTTGGATGTAATTCATTGAAAAGTTGACAAACCTGATCTTGCGATCTTTTCATATTTCCGTTACCGCTCATTTTTAAAGATTTGACTCGTTGTTTCTCATTCAGATGAACCATAGTGTAAATAAATTAGAAATCAGACAACAGAAAATTAAACAGAAACTTAAAATTGACACCTCTTAGGTCGCTGTCATGAAAACACCTTGACTCAACTGGTGGGTATTTGGTAGGAATAATTATAATTAGGAAGTTTTTCATTTTTGAGCTGTCAATATCTCGGAAACGCTTGCAGATAGGTAAAAATTTTAAATACAAAAAATTCAGAGTTTTCCAAACATGGAATTATATGCTGAGTGTTCCATTAAAAAAAGTAAATTAGTTAGTGGCAACCAAACCAGAAATGACAGAAAAATTCATGCAGGTAGAAACATGGGAAATAATTTACTGAACAACTTTCATTAAGGTCACTTTTTCGTATACGAGGTAATTCAAAAGTTACAGGCATTAAGAGCGACTTTTTTGCCACTCTGTTTATGACATCATTTCCATAAAACCTTAAATTTAGATTGTGTTTTAGTATGTTGATCCTGTTTAGAGAATTGCTTAGTGCAGGATTTGTGATTTGATCTCATTAATATGTCTTTTAACCCTCGGATAAACTATTTGTGTATGCTAAGGTTCTGAGGCCCAATTGTATAGGTTGGAATTAACTATAGAATTAATATTAAGGTTTACCCTCAAATCAAACCTAAAGGTAATCTAAGGTAGGTTTTTGTTGCAATTGTATAGGATGGGGTTAATCCATAAAAGTGCTAACTTCAAAGGGATGTGAATATCAAATTGCTTTGTTTTCACATTTCATTTATCAATTGTCACGTTCATGTCATTTAAAAGTACCCTAACTTAGCAACTTTTTTTAGTTAATATTTATTGATTTGTAAGTTGCAAAAACATTAATGTCTTTGGTGATTTGGTATCACATTTCACTTTGCAGGCATTGGCCAATCACTTAAATTAGCATTCCTACAGAAGGTTTTGATATTCGAAACCTTGCAATGAATTCATCATTTTCTAGAAACTTAAAAACCCGAGATCTTCGCACATTCTCAGCTACGCTAATAATCCCCAAATCTTCTTGGTCATCTGAGACAAGATAATTTACAACATCGAAAACATCTACATAGTACCATATAATAACGCAGCAGTCGAGATTCAATAGGTACAAATGGTAAAATAGGTTCAAAAACAAACATGTGTTAAAAATACGCCATTTTTATCCTTTATACCCAATCCACGAGTTGAGGGTTAATCGTAGGGTCGGAGGTAACTTCTGGTTATACAATGCATTTTACTGCTAACTCCTGGATTAACTTCCACTTAAGGTAATCCCAACGTATACAATTGGGCCTGAGGGAAGACGAACCTCAAAATTTATTTAGAATCGCATGATTTATTTTTAGTCTGCTTTATGTGTACTAATTATTAGTATTACAGTTGCAAAATATCCTGCCATAAATTGATACATCGGTCAAAAGTCAGTCAACATCCGCTTTCTCGTAAAACAGCGCAGTCCTTTGCCGGAGGAGTAGCAGGTCACTTTGGCGTTGAAACCCATAGTACACCTCTTTTTATTTTAGTTGCCAAAATCCACAGCGAATTATCAAAATGTGTCATTAACCTATTAAAGGAATTCGGTAGCAAATGTAATATAATATGCAACGTTACGGTCAACTTACAAAGGTCCCCCAGAAACCACGATTTAGTCATTTAGCTTCGTTTTATCATAATATGTTACTCATTATTTGGTACTTCCCACATTTTAAACCAACTTTATTTGATTAATTTACTTGTATTGTATTAAACTAGCCCAAAATGAATCAAGAAGCACTTTTGTGGTTATATACAGCAGCTAAGTGTGGTATTTTTAGAAGCTAAATTGAAAAGGTACCTACACAACTAATATTTAGATATTTAGTACTAGATTTATTTATCAACATTAACCGTTATACAATTTAAAAAATAAACTTGAATATTCTTTGTATCATAAAATTAACATACTTTATGTTAGTAGAAAAAGTTCCAAATAATTATGTCAATTGTTGGTCAAGGCCCTAGTCACTAAAATCTAGCAATTGCGGAAATTTATAGAAATGTGCCATTGCCCTGACAACTATACGATAGAAACTGTTAGTTTCTTTGATGTAGACGTACCTACTCCTTAATGTTTCTAAGGAAGCAATTTATTTTACATTTCTCAATTTTAAATATTTTAAATTAATAATTAAGCGAGAATTTAATTCAGCTAATGTAAAAAAAATCGCCGTTTGTTTGGATAACCAAAAAAAAATGCATCCAAATTTATAATACTGTGTTCCAAACTCCACGTATTTATAGTATTTATACACAAAATATCTTCTCCTATGTACAGGATGATTGTATTATATTTTACTAGATTGATATCTCGGTTAATATGGGTCTCACAAATAAGTTTAATTCAGCAATTTTGGTATTTTTAATGGGTATTCAAAATCCGTTATCAGAAAGAAAAAAAAGCATCAGAAACTTAAAAATTTTAAGTTACCTGGTAATTCCTAAATGAAACACCCTGTGTTTTATATTTTTAGTCGAGAAATATCGTTCTTCTATAGTTAAAATATATATATTTTATATAATTTTCGAAAAAAATAGACCTTTTGGTATAAATCTAAGGCAGCAGTGGAAGGTTATCAAAGTAACCATGGATAATAAAATAAAGAAATTCAGTTTAATTTAATTATTAACTACATATTAAAGTAGTTGTTCAAAATGGCCCTCATTTACATTTATACACAAACGATATCTTTTCTTTAAATTTTCTATAGATCCTCTTAATATTTCCGGCTGGTTGTTGAGATTATTAATTTCTTCCTGTATTTTGAGTTGCATTTCTTCGATAGTTCGGGTTTGGTCATTTCAAGGAGTTCCAAGTATCTAATACCTGTTAAGGACCCATTATAAAATATTTTGCCGACAACCCGATTTTTTACTATACCGCACCATACACTTATCGACCCTCGACCAGATCTTTTTATTCCTAATATTTTTTTCTTGGATTTTCTGCTGCCCAAAAATTTAGGTTCTTTAAATTAGGTGGGGAGGACGTGTTGAATTTTGATTCGTCGGACCAAGGTATGTTATTAAAAAAAATCTGGATTTTCTTCTACGTGACGCAACATAACTCTACAATATTCTAAACGCCTTTGTTTGTCCATGGGAGATAATTTTTGCACCTTGATATATTTAAAGGCGTGCCTAAGATATTTTTTTAAAGTTTTTTGCACTTTGCAATAAAAGTACTTATTGTATGTCTCGACTACAATCTCGTATGAATTTCATTAAACTTTCTAAAAAATTTAATTTATTTCACTCGTCTGAAATAAAAAAAAAATTATCAATTAAATACAGGGTGTTATGGAAATGACTTATTATTTTTTAACCCGTAAATATATAGGTCGAGACGAATTGGGGAAAAATTGCTATAAATGGCGCTCGATGCTAGAAATTCGAGAAAAATGCCTTCAAAAATTTAGGTCCAAAACACCTACGCGCCAATGACCCAAGCAGCTGATTTGGGTAATTGTTTACTTTAGTGCAAATGTTGAATTTTTCGCTAAAATTTCGTATATAGGCTAATTAAGGGTAGCTGATTACAATTTTCCTTTTGCGTTTAGGCGGCAAATGCACTGGTTTTGAGAAAAAAAATGTTAAAGTTTTTCTAACTCACCGGTATGTTATTTTGCATGTAATCCTAAAATGTTGCTATTTCCAATAAAATATTACTTGTCGGAGTCATAGTATACACTTCTGAGTTGAAATAAACGAAATATGCCACAAGGAAACTCTGAAAAACGGAATAACTTGTAAGCGAACAGAAAACTCTACGTTATCTGGAAAAAGACGGGAGACAGCTCACTGACAGCTGGCCAAAAAAGCAGAAGCAAACTGCACCCATGTTGTCAGATTGTTAGTGTATTATAAATTGCCTATACTTTTCAATTCATTTTTATTAATTGAATGAATCCTATTGGCTCGAGCTAGCATATCATTCTCCTGGATGGAAGCCATTAATAATTACAAGAAAAAGAAGAACAATCTGGCAACGTGAGTGCAATGAATCTAAAAAGAGACGCTTCTACTTTGTCGGCGTATTAACAACGAATTTAATTAAATTTGTGCCTTTTCCATTGTTTTTTTGCTAAAATGTTGTTCTTATTTTATGAACAGATAGTTTGGTGAAAGTTTTATCACATATTTTGAAGGGAAAACCATAAAATCTAGGAAATTGAAAGGAAAGTGAAACGCGACACCCAAAGATATCGAAATAAACAAACCTGTAAGTGAAAAACTTTAACATTTTTTTTTCTCAAAACCAGTGCATTTGCCGTAAAAACGCAAAAGGAAAATTGTGATCAGCTACCCTCAATTAGTCTATATACGAAATTTTAGCACAAAATTCAACATTAATTGCACTAAACTAAACAATTACCATTCCAGCAGTTTGTCTTGTCAAAAACACATGTGTTCAGGGGCATTGAACTATCATGGAAGGCGCACATAGTCCGGTTTTAAGGTATTTTACAAAATTCAAAATACTTCCGATTTTAGAAAAAAAAACTATCAAGTGTAACTCTAGACCACCTCAGGAGTGGCCCCTTAAAATATAATAAGTCATTTCCATAACACCCTGTATATTACCTTGAAAATATAGAAGTATACCTAATTCTTGATTTTTATTTAGTCGAACCATTTTGGGTTTTCGTTCCAACGAAAGGTATTTCTAAAAAGCTTATATATGTTAACAATTATTTTCTCACTATAAGTTCTTCTGTTACGATAAATTCGTCCATATTCTTGACGCGCCATGTGTTGATTTTGCTTACTTTTTATAAAAACTGACACAATATTAACTTTTTCTATCTCAGAATATATCATTGTATCTTCAGAATTTAAGACTCTTAACTCTTAAATTAAATGGAAGTTAAATAACTGTCAAAGAAATAAATTTATTTGTTTTGTTTTATTATCCATGGCTATTTTGATAAACTAACCTAAACTAACCTGTACATTATATTAAAAAAATTTTCCACTACTAACCTACAACATCGCCATTATTGACCGATTATTAACGTTAGAAATCGTTTTTCTCTACCTTATAAGTTGTTATTGACCATGGTCAATAATAAGGCATTGAAATCCATTATTGACCGATCTTCAAGAATCTATTTCAACGCAGGTAATTATCAATACATATTAGACGCTTGATATTGTAAAATATCGATACAATCAACATTTTTTCTGCTTCCATCTTTAATTCTGGAGGTGTAGGTACACATAATAATATCACTAACATTTTCTTCGCTCATTTTTTAAAAAAACGGAAAACTCGTGAAATCTGATGACATAAATGAACAAAAATTGACATTAAGAAAGCCACCTGACAAAACAACAAAATATTTTGCCAATTGCAAAGCGCAGGTAACTTGATTAAAAAATATACTTATACCTATCTATAATTTTTTATAATTATTAATACTATAAAGATAAATGTCTTATAAAAGTTTGTAGTAGTGAAAAAAATATTACTTATATTAACCACGGTTTAGACAGCTTATAGCCCTCGCGTCTTAAATCCCTCGTCGCTCCGCTCCTCGTGATTTAAACTTGCCGCTCGGGCAATAATGATGGCTGTCTAAACCTTGGTTATAGTTGGAGTCAAGCAAATATTTGACGCGTGACACTTCCATCTTGTCATATTTGTCCAATACTAGGTTATTTCGATTTCACCAACTTTATTACAGCTGATACTTAGTCAGGGCCGGACTGACGAATATTGTTATTTATAAACCTTTGCAGAAAATGATTGCTGGAAATTGGTCTAAGAATATGAATTATAACATAAATAAATTTGTTTTGATAAATTCTGTGCATTGCAATGGTGGGATTCAGGATTGGCCATTATTATCACAGGTCTTAACAAAAGCAATCTTAGTAGTGTATAACGATTAAATTAATAAATAAAATGCGGATCTGCAGCCCATATGATTTGACCAAATCGACGAGAAGGTTATACGTACCATTTTTTATAATTTTATTATTAATACTATAAAGATAAATGTCTTATAAAAGTTTGTTGTAGTGGAAAAAATATTATATTAACCACGGTTCAGACCCCGGTTTATGTATATCTCTTTTTAGTCATATAAAAGGATAAAGATACAAATACTTCGAGTGGGTGGTAATTATTATAATTTAGCCATTAGTAACTTTTATATTATGAGTGGCCTGCCGTATTTGACACTCATGGCAATATGGAAGTGTCACGCGTCAAATATTTGCTTGACCCCAACTATAATAATATACTATTAAGCCGAATAGTTCTTGGTTTATCATTTTTCAATCTTATGTTCTTATAGGAGAGCATGTACATAAATATTGTTTCTTCATTAAATTGTCTAACATAAATATATACCTGCATAATTATATTTTATAATATACCTTGGGAGCAAAACTAATTTTCATCCAAGGATCTTGTACTGAAGCACGTAGGGCTTGATTTAGATCACAATTATAAGGGGACGATATATCTAACCAAATCTAGGTCAAAATTGTGTCAAATTCATATGACATGATATACCAAACTGATGAATAATAAAATAAATAAACAAATACAAATTTATTTTTGCTGTTTACAAAAATATCAAAGTAAGACTATAGAGAAAGGAAAATAAAAATTATAGAAATTGCAGAAATTGGCATCCAAACATAAATTCACACGTCTCTTCATATTTTCGAAAGCGTTGACCAGCATCTTTGGAGAAATGTTACCACATTCTTGGATTATCCTTTCTTGTAACTGTTATAAATTTTCTGTTAGGATTTTCACTACTCCAGATGCGTGTATTCACGTAATCAGTGAGGTGGGGCCAGGCTTCATCAGAAAAAAACGTCAGGTTTAATAAATCATTTATTTCCAATACATTTTGTTTTAGCAACATTAAATATCTTTGACCGTTTAATGATCTTCATAAAAGTATAATCCAATTACTTGATTGTGTATTAGAAATACCACTTTAACTTCTGATTTTCTAGTAATACGTTATTTATATCACTGACAGAAATGTCAAAATGTATGTTACACTGCTACTAATTTACTGCTCTGGTGATTATTATTGTTAAAAGAATAGTCATAGTCATACTATAGAAATACATGTAAGAAAAACAGAAGACAAAATTAATGATGAAACATCCATACAATCTCAACAAGCATAATATTTTAATAGCCGTAACTGCAAATCATTTATATTCATAATTTCTTTGACTACAATTAATTGTTAAGTTTAATATTTCTTTAATAATTCCCAGAACTAACAAATTCACATTCTAAGCACTTTTTTTTTTAAGTTTTGATATTATAACAAATAAATCACGTTATAACATTTGCACGTGCACTATAACATTAATTTAATATATTTACCAAGCTGGTTCGCTCAGTGTAGAAAATAAGGAGGTTTTCTCTGCGTATTAAGTTGTGTAATCCTAGAATTCGTTCTGTAAAAACGGGCCAATCGATATCAATGGGACCGACATATATTGTCGTTTCTCGGTTAAATGCCAGATTAAAAATATTAAATATATTATAGTTTTTTCTTCTAATTAACTCCCAAGTATAAGGCTGAGCGCGCACTACGATTGTTATTCGCGCATTTTTTTTACAGCACGACTTTAAAGCCGTTACTCACGACATTTTTTCCTGTATGTGCGCGCAATGCAATACATTTCTATATATCACAGTTCTGCGACAAAATTATCGCGCGATGTAGTGCGCGAACAGCTTTAATCATAAGTTAAACGACAATATATTGTGGTTAAAATTAAAATAATTTGTATTCAAGGTTGAAACTTATCATCAAAACTGATGTATTCTGCTGGGTATAATAACCTGCATTCAAAATTGTACTACTCCTTCCTTGGGAAGAAATAATGAAAAATGAAACTATTCAGCTAATAATTCTAAACTAAAAAAGCGGCTGACACAAAATTTGGTAACAGGAGGCAATTAAATAAAAAAAAAAAATAGTTGGGAACGTTTCCATGGGTCGTATCTTAGTACCGCTCCTTTACGTGTCTGGATTTACTTACTGGCGCCAGTGGATACTCGCACGTAATAGTAATTGAGCTAGGAGTAGAGTGAAACACACATATAGCAAAGGATTAATGTATATTTTTGCGAAAATACCTGGTACATTTTTAATTTTAGATGCGCATTTTGTCCAATAAAATTAATTTATACAAGCAGGTTTTCTAAAAAGTAGTCTAACAGCGTTAAATCCGGTGAGCGGGGTGGCCAATTTACAGGAGTTTCATTTCCCCTGCCGATCAATCGATTTCGAAAATGCTCATATAAATGGTTGCTAACAATTAGTAAATGAAGTGTTGGGGTATTTCCTGTAAAACAACACTCGGTAAATAAAAAAAAATTATCAAAATATTCATCAAGTGCTCTATGTTTATTAATGAATCGACAGAAGCCTGTCTAAATTTGCTATGGATGCAGCAGCTGTTCTCTTAAAATCTTATTGTATCTTTAGAAACTCCAACTTCCAAACCTAGGCATCTGGAGTTCAAACTCGGATCATCTTCAACCCGTTCTAAGAAAATTTCTTTACCCCCCAGGTGTCCTTATCGTACGATCCACTCCATAATCACCAGTTGCAGGAGCAACGTCTTTTTCTTCCCCCCCCCCCCCCTAATGATAGCTCTGTCAGGCAATAACAGCTGGTCAGATTAGGCAACTGAGGCAGTGCCTCGCCGCTTCAGCGCAAAGAAAGACAGAAAGTATGTAGGTATTTCAAATATTATTTTAGGTACTTTTTGTAGTTTTAATTCTTGAAATTTATTTTATCTTGACAACTTGGCGGCGCCAGCAATTTTGTGTGTGAAAATAAATTTTCTTCACGACATTATTATGTTGTTGATAAACACTAAACACGCCTTTATTAAGGCGTCGAGAAGCAGAGAAAAGGGAAATTCTACATGACGAAAGACCTACTAAATATACAAGGTGTCTAAAAACTCTCCTGGCAAACTTTTAGGGGTGATTTTCCAATTTAAAATGAGAAAAAAAGTTCCTATAAACATAGGTCCGCAGCCGCTTTAATTTTGAGATTCAAGGTTTTGAAAGTTAAAAAATATTAGCTCTACTTCTACCAGTGGCGCCCGCGCTAACCAATATTTTGATATTTTTAACGAAAAAGATGATGCGCCACTGTTTTCTTCCAAACTAAATATTATTTACAATTTGTGATTTATCACTAAGCAAAAATGGCCCCTCGACTTTTCTTCTTGTCAAATCAAATCAAAAAATCCTTTATTGTCCTAAGAATATCTATTGTTGAGAACACGCTGAGTGTTAAAGCAAAGTACGCCACTGATGGCATTCTTGGAAGTCTAGTTGATGTATATAGTGTATATATAACGCTTATGTAGCTGTCGCACGATGCAATAACAAACGCTGTGCTGTCTGCGTTTTTATTAGTTCATCTCTTTTCCTCACGTATACGTAAATATCCAAGATTCATCATAAAACCCACATAGTAACAGCGCGGCATTGTTGTCATATGTAATCAGGCGCTTCACCAAAAATAATCACCTACCAAGCTGCGTGAAGAAGGGAGACAGACGCGAGAAGGGATGAGGCAACGCAGCCTCCAGACGGTCGCCAAGCAGAGTTTGGCTAAACGCATAAAATATAAGTTTATCAAGGGAACTGTTCCCCGAAAGTTCGGCGGTGCATGTCGCACGACTGCTTTTGAAAAGAAAAGCACGTCACCGAGTGGAAATTGTCCACATTTCTTGTACTATGTAGTTAAAGTTAACAAAAACAAAGTTCAACAAGTTAATACAATGTGAAAGTATTGAGTATTATGGAAACGTATGTGTGAATGCAATTTGAAGTGTAACTAGTAATTTGATGTAGTGTATTCTCAGATAGTGGGAAGTTATTAAGTGAATATTGTAAATAAAACGTTAGTGCTACCTTACGAATAAAATGCTGTTGGAATTAAATACAGTGTTTTATTAAATCGACAGATCTACACAAGAGCCAGCTACTCAGCCTACGGATACACAGTAATAATAAAATAAGTATTAAAGGCTGAACCATAGTTGCTTTTAAAACATCTATCTTGTTGACAAAGGTATAATATACAAAGGTAACGAGGTGATAACAAAAAGAACACAAGAGTACAACAACATTAAATGAAAGGAAACATGGTTAAATCGTTAAAGTCAAAACAACATAAAATTAGTAAATATATTAGAAAACAGGTAGTTAAGAATATAAATTCAAAATTTAAATAGTCGAGTTAGCCTACGTGATAATTTTTTATCTCAACACGTTGTCAAAATACTCATCAAGAGTAATATACTTTTTCTAGTAATAGTTTTTTGGTTAGTCTTCTAAACCTCCCCAGGCACTGTTACTTATATTATATATATACAGATGAGGAAAAGGAGAGGACCAAGTACGGATCCCTGAGGAACGCCTATATCTAGGATCAATTCTCCAGAGCTACTGTTATTAAAGACAACCGTCTGAACACGACTCGCCAAATACGATCGAAACCACTCCAAGGCCACACCTCTAAATCCATAAGCCTCCAACTTCCATAGCAGTATTCTGTGATTTACGCAGTCAAAGGCTTTTGATGAGTCACAAAACACCGCTGCAGCAGACTCCCCAGAGTTTAAGGAGACATATAGTCGTTCGAGGAACCCGAAAATGGCGCCGCTCGTACTCCTCTCAGCCTGAAATCCAAACTGTTGCATGCTCATAAGGTTGTGTCTATTCAAAAAAGCAATCGTTTTAGACTTAACAAGTTTTTCCACTATTCGATATCGATAAAGTGGGGAGCAGTGCAATAGGTCCAAAGTTAGAGGAATTATCACGGTCACCGCTCTTAAGGAGCGGAACAACCACGGCCCTTTTAAGGCAAGAAGGAAAAGTGGCAGTTAGGAAAGAGGCATTCATTGCCTCAGCCAAGGCCATCAATGCGTTAGCTGGTAGTGCCAGAAAAATCCTTAAGGACATCTCATCCCAACCAGAAGCACTCCTGTTATTTACTTGGCTAAATATGCCTCTAATTTCCTCAACGTAAGTATGCAGGAGAAAAAATGTCAGATGTCGGATAAATGTCCTAAGTAAGATCTAAGATCAGTCCCAAAAAAGATCCTTCGAGCTAAACCGTCAGCAACTGTGCAATAAAAAGAATTCATATCATTTGCATTAAGAGTACTAGCCATAGGAGCGATGTTATTTTTCTCCTTAAGTTACTGACAATTTTTCATGATGCGTTTGCTTTATTGGTGAAATGTGCCTTTCTCCTCTGAAAAAACATTTTCTAGAAAGCTTTAAAGTATTTGTATAAATTCTACGATACTTATTAAAATAGTTAACGAATGCAACATTATTATTTAAAAACTTTCTTATGTAATACAGAGAACGGAGTTTTTACCCAGACTAACTGACAAGTGGAAAAGCCCTATTAAATAATTCAGTTAGAACACTATGAAACTGCTGTAAGGGTTCATCCGTATCCAGAGCACTCCAAGTCGCTTGGTTACATAACAATGTGAACTTTCTAAAACTTTTCTTTAGCCTAAAGCCTACCCATCTACCCATTCTAGAGTGACATTCTCTCTTTTTTTTTGTTTTCTAATATACAAGCGGCGACGACAGCCTCATGATCAGACAATCCGGCATTCTGAGTTGAACAATTTACATGAGGCTAGATCTACAATTCATTGCAAGGTTTAGAATATCAAAAGTTTCTATAGGAATGCGAATTTAAGCGAATGGCCAATGTCTGCAAAGAAAAACGTGGCATCAAATCACCAAACACATTAATGTCTTGGCATCTCGCAAATCAAAAAAATATTACATAAAAAGAATTGCAAAGTTAGTTTTAAATGACATGGACATGACAAATGAAATGTGAAAAAAGAAAGCAATTTTGATTTTTCCATCCCGAATCGCCACTGTACCCAGATATTCCTTTTTTGAACAATATATGCCTTGGAATAAGAATTTATTGTTAGAACCCTAATACACCACGGCAAGAAAAAAGTTAAAGTTTTAGATGTATGCGAAGCGCTGCTGGTGTCGTCCTCTGCAAGGTACATCAAAACTGTTATCAGATCTGGATTTCGAATACCAAAACCCTCATATTACCAAACTGTCGTGCAAATTTTGCTGTCGATGTCGGTAAGATAAATGTTTGGGAAAAAAGTTTGAAAAAAAAATAGCTTAAATAGCATATAAATAGGTATAGGAAAACTAGCGCAGGTTAGACAAAAATGGAAAGCTGCTTAGAAAAATCATCATGCTCTGGAAAACAAAGAAATGAATGTTGTTTTCAAGCAGCCTAAAATAAGCCATTTAATCCCAAGTATAATTCATTACTTAAACTGCAATTTTCTGGTAAAAATCACGATAATTGTGCATCTTTTATTCAAGGCTGATACTTATCACCAGGCCTCACAGAAGGGTCAATCACCACCACATTGCGCGCATATGGCCTATAATACCGTTTTTATGATGGTATTGTATCGGTTATTAGGTATTATTGTTTATCCGTCTATGTTTGCGAAAGCGCGCCTTGCGAAAATAATAATCTGTTTTTTCGATTCCTGTGCGTGAGGCGTTTGTGTACATTATCGAATTTCTGTCAGATTTAGTGGCTTGCCAGAACTATTTTTTGTCAACTGTATAAGTGTATTCCAGATGTTCGTTATAATATAGAACCTGTCTGGTATGTATAATGTAAATGTGTATATACATGAAAATAAGTTTTTGTGATAGAGCGAAAACACAGATGCGGCACAGGGGAGTTAAGAAGCAAAAAATTGTAATCAAAATATAAGTTCCTTCTTAGGGCAAAGTGTATGGGTATGAATTAACCTTAGAGTTAAACCTAAGTTTTACCTTTAAGTCAATCCGTGAATTAGAAATGTTTTTTTAGCTATAGTCTATCTTTAAATGATGCGAAGTAATGAATCAATCAAAACCATCTTCTCCATTGGCGTGCAAGATTTTTCGGCATGTATAGATTTAAATAGTCTTGAATTTTTAAATTTGTGCAGAATTAGTACAAGTATCGACATTAAATTCAAGTTTTGCCTTCAAATAGATATTTTAATATTAAATTTTTTGAGCTTAAGGTTATGAACAGCCATACCATTTACCTGTAATTTTAGAAAGCAATTTTATCAAAACTAATTAGAGTCTAGGTACTTATTCCGTTTCTGCCCTAATCATTTTATTCCTTTTTTTCTGTAACTAATCCTGGTTACCTGTTTGCTAATTATGTGATTATCATGCCTTTATGGGTACCTCTACTGAAATAATACACCTATTTATATCTATACATACCTACCTTGGGTGTTTGTTTCTCAGTGAAACTAGTCAAAGTGTGAAGTGTCAGTGTGAGTGCTTTTAATTAAATATGGAGAATTTTCAACAATTGCCTAAACGCCTTTGAGTCGGTCCATGTACAGTTAATGAAAAAACTTAATTCTTAACTGTTACGATTCTATTAAAAGTAAGAACGCGGATTTCAGTGTTGACAATGCAGTGCAATTTACAGCAGATATGCTTAACGTTGGGAAAACAACTATATTTAAACTCTTAAAAAAAGGAAAAAGTGTTGGCGTCAAACCTCCAAAAACTTCTCCAGGACGATCACAACTTGAGCTGGACAACATTTTAATGCAGAGCATAAGGCAAAAAGTTCATAGTTTCTTTTTAAAAAAAGAAATTCCCACGCTGGACAAAATTTTGTCCTCAATCCGAGAATACCAGGACTACCCATTTATGTGTAGAAATACGCTTTGGAATTATTAAAAAAAATGGGGTTTCGGTGGCAAGAACATAATAGGCAATCATCGATTTTAATAGACAGAAGCGATATCATCTGTTGGAGAAGAAATTACTTAAGAAGCATCCGAGAAGCAAGAGAAGAAAACAAAAAAATATTTCACCTAGGCGAAACATGGCTAAATGAAGGCCACACTGTGACTAGATTTTGGCAGGATGAAAATATTAAAAATTCAAGGCAAGTTTTTTCGAAGGGTTGTCCCCAGGATTAAGACCGCTCTCTGGAAAAGGACATCGACTGATCATAACCCATATTGGAAGTTCTGAAGGCTTCGTTAAAGGTGGTCGACTGATGTTCCAATTTAAGATACAGGAGACTGTCACGAAGATATGAACACCGATGTCTGTTTTTTTTTTTTTATGATAAGGCACAGCACTACAGGATAAATCCTTTATGGCGCTCTAGGAGCGGTGCGTGTGCGCAGGAAACGATTCACGTTGGTCTTGAATCTTTGGAGACTATACTCGTTGGGGAAGACGATCTCAGGGAGGTCGTTCCAGAGTGATGACGTTCTCCAGATGAAAGAATTTTGAAACAGTGTCGTTCGTGGGACACTAAGCTGAACCACGTACTGGTGGGCTGCAGTGGCTCGTCGTGTATTTCTACCATGCACCGTTCTGGGTGGTATTAAGCGGGCAACCTCAGTTGAACACTTGCCATGAAAATATTTGTAAAATAGACTCAAGTCGCCAACCTGCCTTCGATGTTCAAGGCTTTCCAGGTTGTTTGTCAGACTATGGTCACCGATCAAGCGAATGGCTCTTCTTTGAATGGAATCTAGCAATCTCAGGGTATGTTTAGGAGCAGAGCCCCAAATATGCGAACAGTACTCCAGTGATGGTCGAATTTGGGCTTTATAGAGCATCAAAAGTTGTTGGGGTGTATAGAGGTTCTTTGTTCGGAAAAGTACTCCAAGCTTCTGCGAGGCTGCCTTAGCAATGGCCGCAACGTGGCCATGCCAAGACATATGACTATCTAAATTAACGCCCAATAAATGAATTGATGAAGCCAAGGGAATTGAGTGTCCCGCCATAACTATATCCGGTTCTTCAACAATAACTTTTTTAGAAAAAACTGCCGCCTGGGTCTTTTTAGCGTCAAATTTTACTTGGTTACTGTCACCCCAAGACAAAATTTCTTCCAGGTCTTTGTTGAGATGTGAGACCTCTTGCTGCCTATAGAGATGTGCATTAGCAGCCGATGTCCGAGCATCCAAAGTAAAAGTTGAAACAAGTGTGCTGTCATCAGCGAAGCTATATATAGGATTTTTAGTTTTTTCCAAAAGATCGTTAATGTATAGTAAGAAAAGGGTGGGCGACAATATAGAACCTTGAGGGACTCCGGCGTTGATGTTAAATGTGTCTGAAAGAAATCCGTCCATCGCCACTCGCAGAGAACGGTCTTTAAGAAAGCTCGACAGCCATGAACAAAATTGAACCGGCATTCCGTATGCTCTCACTTTAGTTAGGAGCCCCTCATGCCATACTCGGTCAAAAGCCTTGGAAATGTCCAGTGCTACCGCCCGGGACCCCCCATGGTGTTCTATTGCGTTGTTCCAAACATGAGTAACATAAGCGAGAAGGTCTCCTGTTGACCTAGACTTACGGAATCCATACTGGCGGTCACTAATAATGTTGAAGCCTTCCAGGTATTTTAGTAATTTTTCGTTGATAGCCTTCTCCATAACTTTTGATATAACCGAGAGCAATTCAATGTGAAGAATGGTTCAAGCAAATGTTGGATCTTATACCAGAAGATCCAATTATTGTATTGGATAATGCAAGTTATCACTCTAGGCTGACGGAAAAATTACCGACAAGTGCGTGGCGTAAAAGTGAACTAACAGAATGACTAAGATTAAGACAAACGGAATTTCCATTGGATTCTTAAAAAAAGAACTATTGGTACTAGCCAATTTACATAAAAATGCATTCAAAAAATATGTAGTCGATGAAATAGCAAAGTTACGAGGAATATCTGTGCTCAGACTCCCTCCTTATCACTACGAATTAAACCTGATCGAACTTACATGGGCTCAAATAAAGACAGATGTCGCCAGAAAACACGCGACTTATAAAATGGTAAATTTAAAAAGACTCTTTAATGAAACTATGGGTAAAATCAGTGCGGAAAAGTGGAAAAAGTTTATCGATCATGTGACGATGTGAGAAGAATAAACCAAAATATGGCAGGTAGATATTATAATCGAAGAAATGGTTGAACCGCTTATTATAAACGATGGTAATAAAAGTTCATCGTCCGAATCGGACAATGATTAAGCCATAACGACAAAGTATTATTCGATTTTTGAAAATGCTTTGTTTGTAAGATTCTATATTTTTTTTCGATTCTTACCAACCTGTAGGACAGGCAGGATTCAGAAAGGGATATAGTACGATAGACCACCTGTATACAGTACGCACCCTTATAGAAAAGTGCACAGAATACAATGTACCCATACACCTAGCCTTCGTTGACTTTCAGAAGGCTATCGACACAGTTGAATCATGCCAATCATGGTCAATCCTAATGGCTCTCCAAAACGCAAGAATAGACACAAGATACACCCAAATCATCGAAAATATTTATAAAGAAGCAACAATACATAAAAAAATAGACGAAACAACTACGACGAACAGAATACTATTGAAGGGGGAGAGGGGGGGGGGTACGTCAGGGAGACACCATTTCACCTAAACTGTTTACGCTGGTCCTTGAGGAAGTCTTTAAAAAATTAGAATGGGATACCAAAGGTATTAACATAGATGGTATCAGACTTAGCCACCTCAGGTTCGCAGATGACATAGTCCTAATAAGTAACAACGTCACGGAACTACAAGAGATGTTGAATGAATTAAACCTAGCATCTACGAACGTTGGACTAAACATGAATCACAACAAACAAAAATAATGAGCACCGAAGATACCAACATATACATACCAAATAACAACATAGAATGCGTAACTGAATACGTATACTTAGGTCACAATATCAAATTAGGAAAAGAAAACCCACACGCAGAAATCAAAAGGCGCATAAGATTGACATGGGCAGCTTTCGGCAAACTAGGGCACATTTTAAAAAACAACATGATTCCTATAAATCTAAAACGAAAAGCGTATAATACATGTGTACTGCCAGTGCAAACATATGGATTGGAAACAATTAGCTTAACAAAAACATTTGCAAACAAGCTTTTAACAACACAACGAGCAATGGAAAGATGCATGTTAAGCCGGGGATACATCTAAGGAACGTTGCCGTTCGTTCGCATTCGTTTACATTGCCATCATTGCTGCTCGTTCGTAGACATTCGCGGCAACGTTGCTGGGTACACTGACACATTTACGAACTCTCGCCAATTCCTACTTGCCATAAACAACTTGCTAGCGTTCCACTCATTCGCGATGATCGCTCTGCATACTTCTGGAACAATTCTGGAGATCAGCTGTCTTGATATTTTAAATGTGTATTGTAAACTTATGTACGAATCCCCACTAGCTAGAAATCGTAAACAAACAGCAAGTCTTACTTCTGGTGGTATGGCTTTTCTGAAGTATGTATTTTGCTTAGCAATTTTTGGTTTAATCATTTCCAGAAGGAAGGTGAAATCTTCTCGAGACATTCTGATGAAATTTTAAAAAAATGTATCATCTAAATCGGCTAGTAAGTTCATAGCATCATATCTACTTCTACTTAGATATAAATCACTCATCCAAACAAGTCTCTGTTTTCTCTTCTTTTTTTCTAAACGTCGCTGAATGATTTTAATATTGATCTACGAGGCACTGGCCACTATTAACCGATTTTCACTCATATCAACCTGTCTCGTCGAATTGTAGCAAACTACTGCAAATTATTTACAGCACGTCCACATATGAGCGATTACCAACGTTCGCAGGCATTCGCAATTCGGATTTTCTTTTGATCTTTTGAGGTTTACCGACAGACCATGGAAAACGTTCGTTCGCATCGCTGGCCATTCGCAGCAAAACTTATTCATTGCAACAAATGACCATCTACACTTGACGAACGAATGCGAACAAATGCCAACGAATGCGAACGAATGGAAACGTTCCTCAGATGTATCCCCGGCTTTAGGCATATCACTTCGTGGCAGGATTAGAAATGAAAATATCAGAACACAAACTAAAGTTACCGATATAATAAAAGAGGTGGCTAAGATGAAATGGCAGTGGGCCGGTCACATGGCCAACTAAACTAAACTAAACGTAGTGTAGGACGCCCGCAGAAACGATGGGTAGACGACATCAGGAAAGTGGCAGGCAAATATTGGTTAAATGTGGCACAGGACAGGGAGACATGGAAACAGATGAGAGAGACCTATATCCAGGAGTGGACAGCTGTGGGTTGAATGTGATGATATTTTTTAAACGTTTTCATATGTTATAAATACCTACGAATATAATATAATACAATTTTAGGAGAATAGGCATGTTTAAAGTTATAATTTAAAAACTTCCGCAATACACGCTCCTGAATAAGGGATTATACCTGCTAGCAATGGTAAATCATCAAATATAACAATAGCTTGCGATGAACTGAGGGTGGAACTACTTAAAGAATGCTCATTATTTGGATCCTCTAATGTAAATACAATAGATTTTAAGGGATGATGTTTAAATTGTTCTTGAAACCCCTATATGCGTTTTGCATATTTAATGAACATATATACTTCACGCCGTTTAAAGATAGACTATATAGCTGCTAACTTCAGGTATGACATAAGTTATCAAAATTAATTTCTAAGATGTAAATTATTTCAACCTTACTCTATCATTTGCCTTGTTCCAACTAAAAAATACTATTCATACCCTTAAAAGAAATAATCTGCTCTCTGGGAGGAACTGACCAAAGAATTCAATTAATCAAATAATAAAAAAACTCACCAAATTCAAAGAATTTAAAAGAAAATTGAAAGAATGTAAAAAAGATACAAAAAAAAATTTTTTCCAACGTAAAACAAGAAATTTTCAATATATCAATAATATCTAAATACTTTTTATCATCCGATAAAGAACCGTAACCAATATCAAAAGCATCCATAATACCTTCTACAAAACACTTAAATAAACCTGCTGTAACCTATCATTTTATAAAGCAAATAAAAAAATACATATACATAAGTACATAAGTTAGGTTAAAAAATAGTGACAACGAAATAAGAAAAATACCAAAATACGCCATATTCAGGCTCTTAGGTCCAGATGTATGACTTCGGATTAACTTAAAAGTGGAGGTTTATCTGGGAGTTAGTAGTAAAATGCATTGTATAACCAGAGGTTACCTCCGACCCCAGGATTAACCCTCAACTCGTGGATTGGGTATGAGTTAACTAGCAATCTTGGGATAAAAATGGCGTAGTTTTAACATAATATGTTTGTTTTTTAACCTCTTTTACCATTTGTACCTATTGAATGTCGACTGCTGCGTAATTGCATAGTAATCCTATATGGATGTTTTCAATGTTGTAGATTTTCTTCTCTCAGACGACGAAGAAGATTTGGGGATTATTAACTTAGTTGACCATGTGCGAAGATCTCGGATTTTTATCTTGTTCTTGTATTGTTCTTGTATTGAGAATATGGACTATTGGATAGATTCAGAAATCATTGCAAGGTTTAGAATATCAAAACCTTCTGTAGGAATGCTAATTCAAGTGATTGGCCAACGCCTGCAAAGAGAAATGTGGTACCAAATCACCAAAGACATTAATGTATTTGCAACTTACAATTAAAAAAATAAGGATTTAACATTGGCGGTCAATTATAAGCCGCTAAGTCTTTTATACTATCATAAACTAATACTAAATCGGATAACCGATTTTGTATTAGACAACGACATTTTACCACCGGAGCAGTTCGTATTTCGAGCTGCTCATTGCACGGTGCGCCAGACAGCACGATTGGCAACTAATGTACTGAGAGGTTATAACCACCGCATGTCAACGGGGGTAGTACTTTTGATGTGTCGAGAGCGTTTCGCTTGTAAAAATTCTGATTTCATACCTCGAGGACAGAACGTTCGCGGTGTCATCAGAAAACACCATAACTAGGACAGGAGCAGTCAGAACAGGGGTGCCGCAAGGTTCTTCAATCTCTTCTATGCTTTATAATATTTACACGGCGGATATTCCGCGTCAGGCACAGACGTAATTATACCTATTTGTTGATGACATTGCAATCACTGCCACTTCGGAGGCACCTGGATGCGAAGTCTCACGTCTGCAACGTCATATTGTTATCCTCCAGGAGTGGCTGGATAAGTGGAAACTAAAATTAAATGAAGACAAAACGCAAGCCATCTTTTTATCCAAGGCCAGAGTGAAATTATCAAGAACGCGACCCAAAGTAAATAATACGTTAATTTCATGGTGCAATAAAATAAATACCTTGGCATCACCTTTGACAAAAAGATTACTTGGAATGCATGCGTTGACGAACGAATTGCCAAGGCACAAAAGCAGCTGAGTGTTGTGTACCCACTGCTTTGTGCCAGAAGCAAGATAAATTTGAAAACCAAGACAGCAATTTACAAAACTATCATAAGACCAGTTCTGACTTACGGTGTACCGACATGGTGCACCGTAAACAATACGAGACGTTATAAAGTTCAGAAATTTCAAAATAGAGGATCATAACAAATGCACCAAGATTTTTGTCTATAGACGTGCTACATACAGACATGCACATGGACAAAATAGACGACTATTTCACAAAATTAATAATAAAGTATTTTCAAAGAGCGGACGTTTCACTCAACCCGTTAATAACAAATTCACACGTTCACTCCAATGAAGACCAAACACACAAATACCCAAAAGACTGGCTCCCACCTTAACTGTACAGAAATAGATAAAGAGCAGTAACAGCAGTCTGCACAATAAAAATCAAAAATAAACTAATAAAAATCAAATAAAGAAAAGAAATATATGTGTAAGCAAAATCCAAAAACCTCCCAATATGTAACCGCAAAGGAAAAATACAATTTAATAATAGGAGTTAAAGTCTGAATTTGACTAACTCAATAAATTAACCATTCGAGGGAACTTTAAAAGACTAGTATTTATCTTTTTTAATTACACGGAAAAAACAGTATTGTAAATTTAGTTTAGTAATAATTTTATAGTATATTTCTCTATAAAACCTCTTAATAACTATAAATCTCTATACGAGTCTTCTCCAAAATAAAATTGTAAACTAAATTTATAAAAAAATATGGTTAGCTTTTTTATATAACGTAGTATAATTATGCCACTACTAAGGTATATATTACATTTTACAAATGCGATTTGGTTAAATTGAATAACTATTTCTTTTAGTTAAAAGTAAGAAACTGTATTGTGAATTTTACTAAATCCTTTTGTGGTTTTTATTATTTTTTATTACATTAACAGACAAGCATAAAAAATGGTTATAAAGGAAACTTAGTAAAAATTACTATATTTCTTTACTAAAATTTTTAATAGAATTTAGAAGGGTGTAATTATAGTAAGACTGTTTAACAATAAACTATTCGAATTTTTATAACACTATATTTGCAAAATATCAAAAAACATAGAAGCGCTTATAAAATTTTCGTAGGAAAATTCGTATTTTACTAAATGAATATAGTAGAAACTCCTAAATAATTTACAGGAATAGTCAAAGCCGCGCCGTCCGTCGCCGCCGTCGCATTTACAGTTATGCCATCAAAGGGGTCGGACCTCTAACTCTTACTCTTATGTGTTTGTTTTAAGTTTAAACTGATTAATTTTGTCTCTGATTTTGTGTTTATGGTATTATGGTGCTGTTATGTGGAGTTTGGAGGATTTATTAGCAGAATGGAATCTGGAAGACTTAGTTTCGCCACCAAGAAAGAAAGACCAAATATATTGCATTATACCACGTGTAAAAGCAAATAAAAAATGTTACAAAAATCTACAAAAGGAGTTTTAAATATTTACTAAAATATTTAATTAGTATAACAAAAGTTGGTGGTAGAAATTCAACTAAAATTAATAGAATTTACAAAAAAATATTACAAATTTTACAATATTCATTAGTAAAATGTGCAAAACTGCTTGGTAGTTTTTACAAATAATTACTACAACCGTAACAACAGAAGTTAGAAAAAACAACAACATATTTTTATATTACTTGCACTCCTGTTTAATAGTTTTTACTGTAACGAATTTTTTATTCCTATATATTTTTGTAGTAACTATTAAAAATATTAATTCGTTATTACTATAATTTTATAGTCTTCCTTAATATACCATATGGCTGTCCTATATAGAACTATAAAATATAGTTACTTCTATTATATTTTTGGATATTCTTATAATTTTTTTTTCCGTGTACTTTATCGCAACTACTCTTGGATATTTTGGAAACTTCGGCAAGTTAAGAATTTTGATTTCTTCGTTTACGACAGTTGCGTTTCTCATTCCTTTCTCGTGAAAATTCCAGTGGTCACAAATTTTTAGCCATTATATCAAAAAGAAAGACGTCTTTAATCATGGGAAGAGAAGGGGATAAAGATTGACGGATCATGTCTGAATAACCTACGCTTCGCGGACGATATAGTGTTGGCTTCGAGCAACATCACTGAGCTTAAAGAAATGCTAGAAGAGCTAAACAATGCAGCAAAGAAAGTAGGACTACCGATGAATCTAAGCAAAACTAAGTTAATGAGCAAAATAACAATAAATATCATTATAGAAAACCAGACGATCGAAAATGTCAACGAATATATATACCTGGGCCACAATATAAAATTAGGGAAAGACAACCAGACAGAAGAAATGAGCAGAAGGATTGGTCTAACTTGGGCGGCATTCGGAAAGCTACGGCATATACTGAGAAATATAAACATCCCTATTAACCTAAAAAGGAAGGTATATGACTCATGCATACTTCCTGTAGCCACATATGGCCTCGAAACAGTAACACTCACAAAGAAAAGCGTAAATCGATTAAAAGCCACACAAAGAGCAATGGAAAGGGCCATGCTAGGAATCTCGCTTAGAGATAGGCTCCGAAACGAGGAAATCAGGAAACGCACAAAAATCACACGGACATCATAGAACGCATCGCTAAGTCAAAATGGCAGTGGGTGGGCCACGTGGACAGACAAGATAAGGAAAGACAGTGAAGATCATAGAATGGAGACCAAGATAGACTAAAAGAAAGATAGGAAGACCTCAGAAACGCTGGCTCAACGACATCACGAAAGTAGCGGGTGGACACTGGATGCAAACTACACAAGACAGAAAGAAGTGGAAAACTTTAGGAGAGGCCTATGTCCAGGAGTGGATGAATAGTGGCTGATGATGAAGAAGAAGAAGAAGATATCAAAAAGCACGTTAAGCGCTTCAGCCTATTTTTTGTTGGTACCTAGGACTAAAAGGGCATCACGGTGGACCAAACCTCCCCCCTCCCCTTCAATAGTGCCTCTTAAGGGTCAATCCTTGGTTCAAGGTTTGAAAATTTATGTGACATAGTGAAACGATGAAGTTAAAAAAAATGTAATGTCAATGTAAAAGATCGATGAAATCTGTCAAATTTCTAGAAACGAGATGATTCAATATTTACCTACGCGATAGTAGTAGTACTTGAACTATAAATGAGAATGCATAAAATCCGATATGTGTATACGATGCGTTACATTGTAAATACACTCCCCCATAATATACAACGTAGATCCCTAGATTAACCTTATCCAATTCAATTTTTATTATCGTAGGTTAGTACACTCAAGTTATCGGGGATTATTTGTGCAGTTTTTGACTGATAAATTAATAAATTGGTTGTTTGTTACGAGAATTATTTTTCATTAGAGATAACACTTGACTAGACCTAAAAATTGGGGTTTATCTTTATTAATTAATTATCAGAACTGAATTAAAGTGATAACGATATTGTTTGGCGTTCACATGCAAATAAGTACATAAAGTCGGCACGGTGGATCTTTGGCGGTGCGTGATAATTCAACGATCAAGCGACAACTTGACAAATGATTTACTACTCCCCATCCTTATTTATTATAGCCTTAAATGTGAATAAGAACATAATGGAGCGTCACCAGACTTGCGCCATACGTCTTAAGTTCAAAGTAACGTGCTAGATCGAAACAAAAGATTTCAAAGTCATCGTTTTGATATGTCAACTTTAATTTGTTTTTAAATTTTTTGGTGCCTGAAATTCAATTTAATCCTAAAAACTGTCCTTTTCAGAGCCATTTTTATCGTACTTGGCGGTAAGTAATCATGGATATTTGTTATTAGTATTAAGTCCGAACGCTAGCCACGAAAGTTTTTATGTTTATGAACTTAGACTTGTTTTGGCATTTTGAAACTCGTAATTTTGATTATATTCATATGATTAATGACGCAGCGGCAAAGATCCTGTATGTCTGCAGTGGTAAGATTGTCTAAAATTCGACCACTGCTTCTGATAGATTATAAGACATATATAACCAGAGGATCAAAGACAAACTTCTTGAATGTCCTAACGGCTCAAGATCATTTTGGTCGGTAGCTAAGGCCGTTAGTCAGAACTTTACCAAGTCAACCATTCCACCTCTAACACGTTGCGAAGGCACCATTGGGACCAAAGCACAGGAAAAGGCAAACTTACTCGCGGAACTATTCTCTTCACATTCAACGGTTAATTTTCAGGAAAGACTCCACCGAACATTCCCCCCTGTAGAATTGAGAACGTCCAAAATTGTTTTCCGGCACCGCCATGTTAAACGAATCTTAAGGAGTCTTGACTTCAAAAAAGCTTCTGGCACTGACGATATTCCAGTCATCGTAATTAAGACTGACGATGACGAATTGACACCGGTATTTTGTAGGCTTTTTAACTTATCTTACAAAAAAGGAATATTTCCTTCTTGCTGGAAAACTGCGCGAGTCCAGCCCATACACAAAACAGGCAAAAAAACCTTGCCAAACAACTATCGTCCAGTCGCATTGCTTTTGGTTATATCAAAAGTTATGGAGAAGGCAATCAACAAAAAATTATTAAACTACCTGGAAGGCTCCAGTTACTCACGTAAAAAAAATGCTGATAATTAATTAATAAGAAATGAGGTAAAAAGTCAATCACGTAAAGTTTCTTAGAAATGTCAGTACATATTGCCTAGTCGTAATATAGCTTCAAGCACAAAGAATTGTAATAATAATTGGCCCAATAACTCTTGTTATATCTATGTAGAATTTATCATGAAAAAGCAACGAAGGAAGATAATAGAATTTGTTGAAAACGACTACCGTGCTACTTTGGGACTAACCTGAACAAGGAACGTGAGAGAAAAAGTATGAAAGATAATAAAAATCAAGGAAAAAAAAATAGTTCCCCCTCTATTTCTGATGCCATTTGTAAATTATATTTGATTTTGCTTATAAAGTTTACTGGGATACCTAAATTTCAAGTTTTTAGCTTTTTTGGTTTCGAAAATATTAAGGAAAAAACATCTTCAGGCTCCCTTCCTTTAAGAGACTGTAGCTACATTTATGGAAGGACATGGAATAAAATGTTAGACGACCCTCTGACCTTTGATTCAATCTACTTGGTCCTATATTATTAACCATACCGTTTAGAACAGCCCGTATAATTCATACTTGTCATGCAGACGATAATTTTTATGAAGATAAATTTTGCAGATTTATATCTTTGAAATAATATCCTGAACTTAGCTTGTATGTCATATTATTCTTCTTTGTTTATCGTGAGGGAATACAATACAAATACAAAATATAGATTTTTATTCCAGATTATACAAAAATGGTTAAAGTTACATATCATTTAATAATAAGTATAAATGTATGTAGAGAGATCCAAGCTGACTGGTTATATTAAGAACTCTCTCTCTCTCTGTACCTCTACAACCCAGGGTGAATCTTGGCTGACTTCACAATTTGCTGTCTCGATCCATCAGAATTTCGTCTGCACGATCGACCTCCATGATACTCAGGTCAGATGTAACATTGTCCCTCCAGCGTCTTCTGGGTCTTCCCAGTGGCCTTGTTCCATCTGGAATCTCTTCATCCACTAGTTTTATCAAGCGTCTATCTTCTTGTCTCTTAACATGGCCAGCCCACCTGAGCCTTTACGATTTTATTATTTTGACTATATCTGGCTGCTTATAAAGCTCTTCCAGTTATCTGTTCTAGAGCGGCATTGGTAGTGTTGTCGTTTATTGCTCCATATATACCCGTCAGGATTCTTCTTTCCGCAATTCTAAGCCGGTTTTCGTTCTGCTTTGTTAATGTCCAAGACTTACAGGCATATGTCATGATAGGTCGTAACTTATGGTAGATTTTTATTTATGTCGTCCATTTGGATCTCATTACACCCCGCAAGGCAAGACATCAGCGATTAGCATTCTGAATTATGTTATTAATTTCCTGTGTTGCTATTGGAGGTAAATGTGACTCTCAGGTATTTATAATATTCTGTCCCACTCTGTCTCTACGTTATGTTCATCTCGTCATCATATATTCTGTTTTGTCATCGTTGATGTTCAGACCTACGTATTTTGCAGCGCTTTCCAATTTTATAAACCCCTCCTTAACATTTACGGTGGTACTTCCCACTATATTAGTATCATCCGTAAAAGCCAACATCATGCGTGGGCCCTCGTTTCTAAATAAGAGCACTTGTGTGTTTACTTTGCGTATGGTGCATTCTAAAGCAATGTTAAAGAGTTTTGCGTACGGTGCATTCTAGAGCGATGTTAAGAAGTAATGGTGACAGGGTATTACCGTGCTTGAGGCCACCGTTAATGTTGGAGAGGGTTGAATCTATTTCTTCAATTTAAGCTGTACTTGTTGCGCCCTCTACGCATGCCTTTGTGAGACTAATCAACTTTTGGGTATCCCATTTTCGGCCAAAGCGTTTTACATTTCCACTCTCATAATACTATCATATGCCTGTTTGAAATCAATGAAAAGTTGGGGTAATGGTGTATTGAATTCCCAACACTTCTCTATGGGAAAAGGGGAAAGAAAGTCAAAAAGTCTTTCTCCACTAATTTAATAGTGAGCTATCAAAGGCTCAATTTTAAAATTAAAACGTCTCTACATGTTTCGAAGGTAGTAACCTTCATCTTCAGGAGACAAAAGTAGTGCTGCAGTTATTATTAGCAGTAGAGAGAAAATTGTCGGTGGAAAGTGACGCTAATGGAGCTTTTTTTTTAATATTTTGAAAAGATATTAAAAATTCAATGCAATCAGCATACTGAAATTGTAAATGAAAAATGAAATGTTATATTTAATTCAAAATTTCTGTGAAGACTCTGTCAATTTGTGGTCGAATTTAAAAAGGGAAGACATTCGTCATTTGAAAGTCATAAGTTAATAAATAAATAAATAAATAAATAAACAGGTCTTTTATTTACATAAACAAAACTTTTACAATATATATTGTATTTTGGTGGCGAGGTCTAGCAATCGCTATTCTACCTAACCACCAAGATAAGAGTCATAAGTTAAGATAGGTATATAAAAAGAAGCGTTTGGACATTCTAGGTCATGTTATAAAAGTTTTTTAGTTTAATTTTGTAGAAGAAAAGAGAAAGATTTTTGTTAGCGTTTTATGAGAAATTATAATGTTGAAATTTCATTTGTAAAATTAATTATTGGAGACCTAAGGTCCCGCCAACTTGTGTTATGTTCGTCCCATTATGTAGGGAAAATAATAGAATTAGATTTAAAATAAAATAAGTAAAAACACAGATCTTATATTTTATATACCCTCAAAGACTATATAGGGAGACGGACACAGTTAAAATGATGGTCTTATGGTAAAAATGTTATCTAAACTTGACCAATTTTTTCTAAACCCACATTGATAGTCACCTGTCTGGTGTCCAACGTAGGTGGTAGAGAAATGCCTTGATAGTTTGAGCAATACATTTTGTCACCCTTTTTATGTACGCTTTCTTTCCAGCTGGACGGTATTTGTTCGAGTTTCCATATTTCGTAAATTAATTTCATATCAATGATCTTTCTCCGTTTTCAAAACATTCTGCTGGTATAGAGTAATTTCCTGGAGCTTTTTTGTGTTTTACCTTAACTAACCTGGACGCTTCTTTTGATGTTGGTTCTAGTTATTAGTGGTTCTTCGCTTCGTACGTGATTTGGTTGAACTGATTTTGGTGGTTCAACGCTACCAAAACGTTCGCAAAGTAGAGTTATGAACTTTTTCCCCACACCGGAAATAAGCGAAAAAACCAAGCCGCCGTAAATTAATATACAAATATAACTGTTTACCGATATACATGACTTTTAATACGAATCTATATCTATAAACGGCATTCAAATTTTTTTAAAGTTAATGTCGTTATACTCCGACCCTTGACTTATTGACACACATATCAATTTTTTCAACCTTGATAATGAAAACATCGTCTAGCAAACGGTTTTATCGGTTACCGATAGTGATCTTACCAAAGGATACCTTTAGAAGTGTCATTGCTAAATGCATGTTTGCTCAAACAGTAGATAGTTTACGACTGTAGTTTGCTAGATGTTTTTATAGCTAATTTACAAAGGTATATAGACGCTAACAGGTGCTAAGCAAATGTTATGATACAAGTTAACTTTGTAAGGCCGTTTGTAAGATTAAATGAGAAAAGTAATTATTTATTATGCGAGAGGACCAATTACTTGCTCTTAATTATATTACGAGTCAGCATTATAAGTAATATTAATACTTTGGTCATTTATATAATATCATACTTTAAAGTTAATATAAAGAATTTTTGGTTACCTGCTATGGATCTCATCTATATTCCAGCCTGAGCCTGGCCTTCTTGGCGGAGCTTCCTTCCTATACATAGCAGTATATTCTACGCCATTTGAAACCAGTTTAGACTGATTATTTTTTCCACAGCATTTGGTCATCGGGCTTGAGGGCGCCTACGTTCCAATTTTGTGTCCACCTTACTACCCTGCCGCTCCAATTTTCTTGGTTTATATCCACATGACCTGCCAAATTCCACTTTAGCTCAGCTAGTCTGTTCACAACAATCTATTTAACGGTCTCTTAGTGTGATGCCATGCTTCGATAGCCTTATATAAGCTTCTGCACCATATGTTTCACCGGCAAGATACATCAAGTATAGGTTACTGTTGCTAGAGCGATTAGCATGCCCTACGGTTTCATTATATCTTTTAGCTTTGTATACAATGCCCATGTCATTATGATTCTCCTACTGACTTTCGACTTCTGGTTTATCTTAGCTTTCGTTATTTTCTGTCAAAGGTATTTATAAGTTTCTTCTAGTAGTGGTAGAAATAGTAACCACGTCTTATCACCTGTACGAATCTGTAAAAAAAATTCTGATAATCTTGTAGAACGGTTGAAGTTTTTTGAGAAATTTCTTTCTCAATACTACACCAATATGCAGATGATCCTAAGCTAATCTTATCATTCACTAGTGAAAATCTGGACCGCCTGCACAAATTTTTAAATTCAGATCCTAAAAATAGATTTACCTTCACTCAGGAACATAGTCTAAAATTGCATTCGGAGAAGTCACAAATCTTAGTTTTCAAGTAGGTAAAAATAATGAAGAACAATCAAAATTTTAGGCTCATATAGATAAGATCTTTATTTCAGTTGTTAAGGAAGCTAGAAATATAGAAATTGAAGGATTGGATACCGATGCAGTTCCCCACAGTTGGGTTCCGTAGGTCCAAATCGGTTTTAAGATGTACATTGTTTTCTAGCGATAATTTAGATCTACATCAAATCAACCAATACATCTTATTGAATTGTTTACGTTTAGCCAAGGGCGGTTTTAGGTTTTCAACATGGGGGGGGGTAATTTGAAATCCGAATTTTTTTTTTTAAAAAGTAACCAGAAAATAAGTTTGGGAGGGGGGGTCAGAAAAAAAATAGCGGCGCAGGCGAAAAATTTTTGGGTGCCACGCCCTTTTTTCAATGATGATGCTTAACATTCTAAATTCATGGGGGGGGGGTAATTACCCTAGTACCCCCCCCGTAAAACCGCCCTTGCGTTTAGCAAAGATATGCTTTATCTACTGTAATTTAGGGTCCATCATGTTGAGACCAAATTGTACGTCTTATATTTAGTGGCAGTTCGTCAAGAAATTGAGACAACTGGTTCCTTAAGAAGTCCAGGTAAATGGCAGCATTTATATTTTGTCGGAAAAAGTATGGTCCAACGATCCGATCATTAAAAATGTCACACCAAACATTGGTTTCAAATGAATATTGACTACGGGATTCGATTATAAAATTTGGATTATTGTCACTCCACCACCGACAATTTTGGGAGCATACCACGCCACTGGAAGTAAACATGGCTTCATCTGTAAATAATATTTTTCTTGCAAAAAAAGGATCAACTTCACACTCGCCTTAGAACCACGCGCAAAATAGGAAACGGGATTCAAAATCTCTAGGAAGAAGCCTGTGAATGTATTTCGGTTTATAGGGATCAAATTTATTTATTTTTAAAATATTACTAGCAGTAGATTTTTTGACGTCAACTGGAATAGTTGTTGACAATTTTTTTAAAGAAATTTTCGGCTCTTCGATAACCGCTTGCATTACATTGTATTGCTTTTCTTCTGTTGTGAAGCATTTGTTGTGTTGTTTTTTAAATACAGTTTCGACGGAACCAGTAGCTTTAAATTTATTCATTACGTTTACTATAGTGGCGCTAGATACCATTTTGTCAGGGTGTCTAGTATTAAATATGAGTGCGGCTTCCCTAATAGATTTATAGTGATCTCCGACGATAAGTACAATTTCTACTTTCTCCTGCAGTGTTAACTTTACAACCATAACGAAACTAACGAAAAACTCTTGTTAATAAGTCGAAAAATAGTAAATGATTTTTGACTAACATTTCAATATTCGTTACTATAGTATTGCACATAGTTGTTGCAAAATTGTTGCAGGTAACTGTTAAAAAAGTAAAATAAAAAAATATTTTCCAAAGGCTTCGTGATGGTACCCTGTAAATTAAAATATTTCAACGAAAAATTGTATCTGACCACGTTCTGTAGTCCTTAGTAAAGTTTTCTTATAACAATTTGCTCTAAAATAAAAATTGAGGGTACTTCCCTCTTAACGTAATTCTGTGTTTCTATATTTTTTTGCCGCCCTGTACATGATATCTTAAGTTTTGATATGTCAATATTATTTGCGCATCAAGCAGAACTTTTTATAAATAATAACTTCTATTCGTAAAATCAACAATAAGGAAAATTTCCATATGTCTAGAACTTTTCTGGGCACGCTGTATAACCAGATATACAGGGTGTTTCAAAAAACATGTGCCATCGCTCGTGTGGTGATTCCTTACCCAAAAATAAGACAGATAGTTCCTATCATTATAGGTCCGCAGCTACCTTAATCTTGAGATACAGGGTGTTGAAAATTAAAAGAAAAAACGGGTTTTCCTTAACATTTTTGAGACCGCTTGAAATATCATTTTGAATCTTAGTAGGTACTAACTAGGCATAAAAACCTATTTATTTTACAAAAAAGATTGCTCTGCTTCTAGCAGTGGCGTCCGCGCTAACATGTATTTTGATATTTTAACGAGAAAAATGATACGCCACTGTTTTTCTTCAAAACAAATATTATTTTCGAAATTGCGCTTCATCACTTAGCAGAAATGGTTCCTAAACTATTCTTCGTGTGATCAACGGTTTTCGATTAAAAAAATTTTAAATTAATGAGATTTATTTGCATATCGTTATACCCATATCAGAGTTTGATAAGAATAAATTTATCTCCTTAGCAAAGCCAAAATCAAAAAATTATCAAAACGTACTTTGCATTAGACAATAAACTGCCTACATAACTGTGTTATCAAAAGAGAAAACGGCAGTGGCGTACATATTTTTTGCTCCGCTTAGAAATTGTATCACCCTGTATCTCAAAAATAAAGCGGTTGCGGACCCATGTTGATAGGAGAATTATTTCTTATTTTTGGGCGAGGAATCACCACACAAGCGATGGCACATGTTCTTTGAAACACTCTGTATAAAGTAGCAAGGTTTTTACCTAGCAAAACTAAATGCGCTCTCTGCAATACTCTGTTTGACTGTGGGGATGTAATTATAATATACAAGCAAATGCAAAAAATCCTAAACTCATACGTGAAATACGCCTACGCCTACAACATACCCTTCCGACATCACATCACTCCGTATTTAAACACACACAACATACTAAACATGAAAAACAGAAGAAAACATCACATGCACACATTTATTTATAGAATTGTCAGAAATGACAAAGCACTTTACTCGAAAAATCACTTCGCCCCTTTGCTAAGCACACATAACATCAGAAACCATCAGTTATTTAAACTACCAATTCGTAGAAATACAATCAAATGTCCTTTTCGTATGTTGGTGCTAACTTATGGAATAATTTACCAGTTGAATTAATTATTCTTATTTTATCTCATTTTTGCTGTTTGCCCGATATGTCCGTTTGCCTCATGCGTTATGTTTTTGGCGCCTTCGTCCTCCATTCCCCGCCCCTCTGTCCCTATTCGCCTTTACGCCTTGTTGATCCCGGTCACGTCCTTTTTCTCTTATAATTTTTAACTTTTATTTTTTAAATTAATTCTATTGATATCAAGTCATATCAAGTAATGTTTTTAATTAGATCATACCGCATCGATTAGGCCGCACCACGACAGCGTGCAATTCAGTTTGTCCGTAGGTTTTGGATGACTTTTGAACTTTGCTCAGTTTCTGCCGCTGAGGGCCAGGTGATGCGTTCGATCACCGAGAGATGTCGCCGTATGCTACATTCTCACTTTATTATACATGCCACATTGTATTTATGGGAGAATGTGTTATTATGTAATTAAATAAATAAGTAAATCCCTACGTTTTTTACATAACTTATGTCACAAGTCACAACATTTTGTTTTATATTTATACACCTAGGTGTGGAAACACTGGAAACTTAATCACTTAAAGAAAAAAGCGTAACTAAAATAATTGAATAATACCGGCAATATTTTAAAATAAGTACTACTAAAATAATTGTTTTTTTTTTCAATTGCCTTTTGTTTGTTGTCTTGTCACGTTCAATAATGGCTCTGCCCCCTAGGGGTAATTTGCCAGCTCATTCAGAGGTAATGGTAAGTTGTCTGACTCTAGACCCTTTTACGACCACCGAATTTTCATATAAATATCTATTATGTCTTAAACTAATGCCCATTTAGCTACAGTCTACAGCAATCTCGTTGCTATCCGGCCTTTAACTAGCGCAGCATAGATAACTGATTAGCCGACTATATTTCTATAAATATTTACAAGTTCATTTTTGTATTGCCTCTGCATGGTCTGGTGATCGAGTGACATTTTTTTTAAATTTTGTTTGAGTAAAAGAAATTACATACCGTAACAATATACAAAGTTCTAAGACTTAAAACTAATTCTTATAATACAGTTTTGGACAACTTGAAGCTGTTCCAGATTACTGTTGTACATTCCTCCCCAGACCAAGATAACATAGAACAGGTTCAGGTTAGTTAGTTTTTGCTGGACACGTCCGCCCAAGTAGCTCTCAAGACCTCACCACGCGATGCTGCTACATTCGAGGAATCAAGCAGTATGAAATGGGACACTGTATACTGTATCAAATACATAGGCAGTGCAACGACCCTTTACAAACCCAAACTGATTCTTAGATAACAAATCATTGGTGCTTAAAAATTGGACAAGTCTATCCTTCAATTTTTTTAAAAGTTTTGCGAAATTGCAGGAAACGCTTATGGGTCTATAATTATTTATGTCTTCTTTACTTCCAGACTTAATGGAGTGACAATTGAAATTTTAATTGCATTAGGTACATTGTCTGTATTAAAAATTAGATTCACTCTGGGACTAGTTAATTTTCTATGTAGAATTATTTAAGTACTCTGGAGAATACCATTTAAATCCGATGAACAACTGTGCTTTAAACTCTTTATGTGTTTGTTAATTTCAGTGTCATTTGTTGGATATAGAAATCATTGGCGTATAATTGTTGTTTTGTGATTGATTTTGAGATTTTATCGGACATATTTTGCCCGATGTTAATGAAAAGTGCATTGCATCATGTGTCTGATATTTCATTTCTTGTTATCTTATTATTTTTATCTTTTATCCGGGTTATAGTGTTGTTTGATGTAGTTTCATCATACGCTTCACTAATTAATTTATAGGTTTTTCTCATGTTGTTCTAATTTTGTTCAATTCTTTGTTTGTAGTAATTATTTTTGTAATTTATAGTTAGTGTTAAGTTGAGCCTATTTCTATATTTTTTTGTATTCTGTTACTATTTGTGAAGATGTGTTCCACTTTAGTCCCTATTTGAGTTTTCTTATATGACTATTTGATGATAGACTATCCCATTAATAATGGATGTCATAATTTTTTTATTGTTAATATGATTTCGTATTCAGAGTTTTCTCTTACATTTCTTAGATTATGTGTACGATATTTAGTGGTTTGTTCAGCATCAATAAAATGATTCGCAGTCTATATTATCTGATAAAGATTTCAATTTGTTAACATCAATTTGTGTTGTAGTTTTAGACCTACGGTTTTTTGGGATATTACACACACAGGGTGATGCATAGCTTAGTTGAACTAGGAAATCCCATGTAAATTTTGAGGTGGCTAAATATTGGCTCCCCTGCACAATTTAGAGAAAAATTGTATTATAATTTTTTGAAGATGCCGATATAATATACCTATGTGCCTAGTTTGAATAATATTTAATAAGCCAATCCTATCTTATTCAATTAAATGTGATGGCAAAATTACGAAATTTTCATAGTTTAGGTAATAGGTACAGCAAACACCAGCAAATTATTATTTGGCACTGACAAAACGAAAAGTAGCGTCAGTGACAACATTTTTATTCAGGGCGCTTTAACTATAGCTGAATATGAGCTATTCCATTAAGGAAAAAGTAACTATGATTAAGTGGTATTATACAGGAAATAGTTTAGGAGCAGTGTCTGAAATGTTTTCACTTATAATATCACAAGAGCTTAAATTATTTCCAGGAATAATTCAAGCTTGCGTGGGATTCGGTAAGAAAATTTCACACCACTTCACACCATAATTTGGAAAAAAATTATTAATCCAACCTGGCATTTTAAATTAATTTTACTGCTTGTCAAGTTGGCCAGGGTATTGTTGTTTTTGACATATGTTGATTTGTCATTTTGGTTTATCCGGTTCTGTCACAAAGCCTAATAATTACTAGTTTAAAACGTCTGTACGTTAAGTTTAATAAGTGTATAGCGAAATGTCGCGAGTTGGTAAAGAAAATCAACAAGTAATTACACAAGAAATTCAAAATATAACACAAAAGTCAAAAAATTTTTACTTATAATCTCCCTAGCAGCAGAATTATCGGGAATTAATTCTGCTGCGTGGGAGATTCGGTAAGAAAATTTCATAAATTGGAGTTTTTACATGTCTAGATAGTTTCAAATGAAACTTAAAAAAACATATTTCCGATAAGTTTAGTTAAATATGACGCACTATATTTTTACAATAGAAGTTGATTTCACTTGTTAGTAACTAAGGTTTATTACTAAAATTTCAGGAACATTAAAAACATTAATTCGTTTTCAACTATAACATCTGAATATATATGTCTACATAGTTTCAAATGAAACTTAAAAAAACATATTTCCGATGAGTTTAGTTAAGTATGACGTACTATATTTTTATAATAGAAGTTGACTTTACTTGTTAGTAACTAAGGTTTATTACTAAAATTTCAGGAACATTAAAAACATTAATTCGTTTTCAACTATAACATCTGAAATTATATGTCTACATAGTTTTAAATGAAACTTAAAAAAACATATTTCCGATGAGTTTAGTTAAGTATGACGCACTATATTTTTACAATAGAAGTTGATTTCACTTGTTAGTAACTAAGGTTTATTACTAAAATTTCAGGAACATTAAAAACATTAATTCGTTTTCAACTATAACATCTGGAATTATATGTCTACATAGTTTCAAATGAACTTAAAAAAACATATTTTCGATGAGTTTAGTTAAGTATGACGCACTATATTTTTACAATAGAAGTTGATTTCACTTGTTAGTAACTAAGGTTTATTACTAAAATTTCAGGAACATTAAAAACATTAATTCGTTTTCAACTATAACATCTGGAATTATATGTCTACATAGTTTCAAATGAAACTTAAAAAAACATATTTCCGATGAGTTTAGTTAAGTATGACGCACTATATTTTTACAATAGAAGTTGATTTCACTTGTTAGTAACTAAGGTTTATTACTAAAATTTCAGGAACATTAAAAACATTAATTCGTTTTCAACTATAACATCTGGAATTATATGTCTACATAGTTTCAAATGAAACTTAAAAAAACATATTTCCGATGAGTTTAGTTAAGTATGACGCACTATATTTTTACAATAGAAATTGATTTTACTTGTTAGTAACTAAGGTTTATTACTAAAACTTCAGGAACATTAAAAACAATAATTCGTTTTCAACCATAACATCTGAAATTTTGTGTACATAGTTTCAACTAAAGCTTAAAACAAATTATTTCCGATGATTTTAGAAAAATATTACATATTGTATTTTCACAAGAGAATTTTACTTTGACGTTTAGTAACACTTTAGCAACAAAATGTATTTTGATTTTATTCTGAGTGACTTTTGCCAATAGATATAAATCACTTCATTTTTGACAGAACTTATTAATTCCATTAAGTTAATAGGAACTAACAAAATTATTGCGAATATTCCACTCACGTATAAAAAATCCCATAAGGACAGTGGTATTTTCGAAAACTTACAGCGAATATACAAAATCGAAAACACCAAAACGAAAATACCACTTGTCAGTGTCACTTTGTTGCGAAAATACCACTTGTCAGTGTCACTTTGTTGACAAATTTCTATTTATTATTTCAAAGTTGACAAAATGAATGTTTTTGGATTCGTGAAATATTCCTTTAAATACCATGCGTGCTTTAAAACTAACCGGATAATTTTTCACTTATACGTGTTTTCTTTACAAATTTCACTCGTCCTTCGGACTCGTGAAATTAAAGAAAATACGCATTCGTAAAAAACTATCGGTAATTTTAAAGCACTCGTGGTATTACACCCGAATATTTCCCTCATATATAAAAAATCTCATAAGAAGTGTGGTCTTTCGCAAGAATTACAGCGAATATTTCACTCATGTATAAATTTTCCCATAAGAAACGTTAAAAATAAAAAAATATCAGCGGATATACAACGTTGCCTAGACAACGTTGTATATCCAACACACAACAATCGAACCTATTTGACGAGACAGTTTTTTTTTTTACCTTTTTACTGCGAACGTGATCGTTATTGTTATGAGTTCCCTTCGGGAAATTCATTGCTTTTGAAAAACAAACCCTCTCAACAGATAACGACAAAGATATAATTATGGCATAAATGAAAAAATATAAATATTATTTACCTAAAAAAAAAAAAAACCCCAACCCGGGTTTGAACCCGGGTCGTCCGTGGCGAAACGCAACTCCTTAACACTTGAGCCATCAAAGGCTTTACAATCAATAATTAGTTAATATTTTTCAATTGTTTGTTGCTATTTGTTAAGTTTTTTTATAAAATAAAAAAAAAATTGTTATTGGATTTCAGTTACAGTTTTAATTATGTTATATGAAATTGAAAATTGTATGACAAAAAAAAATTTTTATATATATTTCATTCTAGAAATATTCTCCCTAAATACCGCTCGTGCATAAAAATTAACCAGATAATTTTCATTCAAGCTTGTTATACTAATTCCACTCGTTCTTCGAACTCGTGGAATTATAAATAACAAGCTTTCATGAAAATTATCGGTAATTTTTAAGCACTCGTGGTATTACCCCCGAATATTTCCCTCATATATAAAAAATGAAAGAAGTGTGGTCTTTCGCAAGAATTACAGCGATAATTCCACAGTAGAAGCGATAATATCCCAGTAGGTAGCTATCAATCATAATCAAGTTTTTACTACTACTGTGTACTAACAATCATACAAATCCATAATTTTTGACTGTTTATAAATATATTATTTATTATGTACTTTTTTTAATTTTAATACTAACTTAATACTTTACATTATATTCATAAATATATTTAAAAAATAATAATAATAATATTATATTTTCTTTACCAACATTGAAGGCATCTTTTGCATATCCTGGTATATGGGTATTTAAGTGTAACCACGGTTACCGCAAAAACTTTTATTATTGAACTTACTTATGTCAATCTGCGACATTTAAAAAGTGAATTGATTACAAATCAAGATTTCTTTAAAGATATGGAACGTTTTGGTAGTCACTCTATAAAAGAAATTTATACAAGCATTACCAACAGCACAATACAATTTTTCGGGAAATATTCCACCGAATACCACTCGTGCATCAAAAATAACCAGATAATTCTGCTTTCAAGCGTGTTGTAGTATTGTAACTGCATTCGGTTATTTTCATTTTTGATTAAATCTCGCAAAAGCCCTTCTTCTTCGAAGTCGGGCTCTTTCGGATTTAATCAAAAATTAAAATAAACTCATTCAGTTACAATACAACACGCTTTCAATCAGAATTATCGGTAATTTTGATGCACTAGTGGTATTATACCCGAATATTTCCCTCATATATAAAAAATCTCATAAGAAGTGTGGTCTTTCGCAAGAATTACAGCGATAATTCCACAGTAGAAGCGATAATTCCACAGTAGAAGCGATAACCACGGTTACCGCAAAAACTTTTATTATTGAACTTACTTATGTCAATCTGCGACATTTAAAAAGTGAATTGATTACAAATCAAGATTTAATTTAATTTTAAGTATATTTTTAATAAATTTGTTACTTATTACGTAATTTATTGTACAATCATGTTTTTTTTTTAATATGAAATACAATTTTTCGGGAAATATTCCACCGAATACCACTCGTGCATCAAAAATAACCAGATAATTCTGCTTTCAAGCGTGTTGTAATATTGTAACTGCATTCGGTTATTTTCATTTTTAATTAAATCTCGAAAAAGCCCTCCTTCTTCGAAGTCGGGCTCTTTCGGATTTAATCAAAAATTAAAATAAACTCATTCAGTTACAATACAACACGCTTTCAATCAGAATTATCGGTAATTTTGATGCACTAGTGGTATTATACCCGATAATCTCCCGTAAATTTATGAAATTTTCACTTAAATATCGTGGCGCCTCGAAAAAATTTACGGAATTTTTTTTAGTTGCCATGGTTCCATTTTATTAATTAAACTTATATTAGTAAATTTGAGCCCAAAGGCACTGTAATAAATAACTGCAAATGCTGAACTCAGAATGTCAATAGAGCTGAAGAAAGGGATAATAGAGATCTTGACATTTAACTGCACGTGGAGGAAAATAAAATGATTAGCACGAGGATTCTTGGGTAAGCCGTAGGAAAACATCAAACCACAGTGTTACGCACTTCAAAGAAGCCGTAGGAAAACATCAAACCACAGTGTTACGCACTTCAAAGAAACATAAATATTTTCCTCACAAATATGAAAAACATCAAGAGCTACAGCAAGGTGATGAAAAACGGAGAATAGTATTCTATTTTGAGGTAATGGAAAGAGCAAATAATAATAGGGATTTTTTGAGAAATATTTGTTTTGCCGATGAATATACACTCATCCTCAACAATAGATTCAAATGTTCAAAATTGCCGGTATTGGGGCCAAGAAAATGAACATCGTCTTGTTAATACTCGGACGCAATAACCACAAAAAATAAATGTTTGGGCGGGAATTGCAGGACATCACATTATTGGACCATTTTTTATGGAAAAAAACTGTATTTGTGTGACAGAATTTCTCAATATCAACTCAGTAATGTCAGAAATAAATTTTATGATCGGTTAGGATATTGTTTAGCTGTTAATGTTTTTGTAAAAGTCTGTGGTCTTAAGTATGTTACGTTAAATTAAAGGCTTACTAAGAAAACATAATGGTGTCTTTTATTTTGGATGTGTGAGTGCCGGATTGGCGAAACGAAAATGTGTTTTTAATGTGAAATAATCTTTATTCGTTATGTCCAGCTTTTCGTCAGTTTTTGACAATAGCGTCATAGAAATTATATGCTGGTGTTTGCTGTATTACCTAAACTATGAAAATTTCGTAATTTCGCCATCACATTTAATTGAATAAGTTAAGGATTGGCTTACTGAAATTTATTTAAACTTGGCACATGGGTTTATTATATCGGCCTTTTTAAATTATATAAGTAATACAATTTTTCTCTAAAATGTACAGAGAGCCAATATTTAGCCTCCTCAAAATTTACATGGGATTTCCTATGTTGAACTAAGCCATGCATCACCCGGTATATTTTTTATTAATTCAGACGCCAACAAATTAATGTTTGACAGTGTTAATTGAAATTGTTATTTTCATGACTAGGTAGATATTACATAAAAATTTCCCTTCATAACTTACCTGAACAATAGCTACTGCTTATTAAACATTTTAAGTAACGAAATTCTTATTTCAAATTAAATAAGACACCGAAAAAAATTGTATGGCCGGTGTTAATTTGTTACAAAATTGTAACTTGCGTCGACTTCCTTAACTGCAAATTTATGTAAGTACTTTGTAAATAATTACCGCAATAAAATTCGGATATTTTAATTAGTTTCTAAATACTTTTATTGCATAATTCAAAGCCAGCAATAATACATTGCAGAAAATCTTTTGTAAAGCCACAGGCGCAATTCAAATACCTTTACGGACCGTAAAAATAAAAATATCCGAGCTGAATACCACATAACGAAGTCTGTTATTTATTATACATGTTACAAAAATTATGCATTGTATTAGACAGAAAACTTCAAGATCGTTGTTGTCGAATCGTGAAATAGCCAGTTAGGAATTAATGCCAATAATATTTCTCACAAAGGCAAAATTCGCAAAGTAGGACAAGGGCAACGATTGCATTATCTTAATTCAACTTGAGAACAACTTATTCTACAGACAATTTAACGAAAATTTGTTGTTTGCACCGTTAACTTAAGAGTTTTTATTGCGAATAAAAGTGCATTGCAAATAAAAAAATAGAGGTGGACATGTTTTATTAAACAGTTATTTATATAGGAATAATCATTCTCGATTGTTTTCCACGTTTTCCTTATATTTTAAAATATAAATAACAATTTTTATACGCCTGCATTAAAAATAAAATAAAACTTGTTAGTAGTAGTAGATAAGGGGAGGCACACGGACCTGCAAGTTGACCATAGACGACCCTTTTTGCCCACCCGTGAGTTTTTCCCCATACACTCAACCACCCAGGCCCTCGCCGACCTTCTCATGAAGGATCGGACGTCATTCCAGGCAAGGGTCCTAACTTCCTTCGGTTGAATCACCATTGCCGTCTGAGTCTTCCCAGGGCTTCACAAGCGCACAGGAAGTGAGTGGTGCCTCCTCGTCCTCCAAACATCCAGGACAAATCGTGTCCTCCTCCACGCCTATTGTTTGTAAGTGCTTCCTTAGCATGCAGTATTCTGTGTGAAGAGTGTACCATACACTAATCAAAAATTCATATCCAAAAAATTTATTCAAGTCTCTAATTTATAATACCAGATCAACCATAACAATTAACAACAATAGAAATGCTACTTTGAATATAACTCCAAATATCAGAAAATAGACAAGTATATTACTATGCCCTCCCAGCAATTGGTGCAGTAACATCAAAAATAAGTAAAGTTTTCAAAGACACGCCTTCAATTAAAATGACACAAAGATATAGAAAAATAATAGGACAGCTTTTTTCTAAACTTAAAGATAAAGATAAAACCATCAACAAATCAGGAGTAGTATGTAGTTTTCCTTGTTCTTCTTGTGACCAAATATACATAGGACAAACGTCGCGAGTACTTAAAGATAACGTCGCGTAAAAGTAATTGCAAATTAGAGAAATGTTCATGCGCTTTGTCAGAACACACCATAGACACAACACATGAACCTAACTTCACTTCATGCAGCGTCTCACCGTAGGGCACGCCTACTCCTGTTAAGAATCCACTCCAACATAGCCGTATCGGGTTAAGTTATGAAATCTCTGGCCTGTCTGCAGCCTGCGGTCCGCTGCCATTTCTCCTTGGAGAGGTTGACAGCTCATTCCCTCAGAGCCGCTTCCTGCTGTTTTGATATGCCCATTGCTGGTTCGGGTCTTAGGTAGGGAGCTCCGGCTGCGAGCCTGGCGAGCTCATCTGCTGTCTCGTTACCATGTACTCCGCAATATCCAGAGACTTAGATGAAGAAAACCTTTCTCCCTCCCAAGTGCATCCTCACACTCCTGTACGAGCGTCGAACTACTCTTAGGTGGGCAGTCTGCCCAGAGAGCGGCTTGGCTATCGGAGCAAATATATAATATATAGTCTGCTCTTAACAGTCTATGGCCTCCCTTATACTTGCCACCAAGAGGATGACATATAACTTTACTTGGGAAACCATCGTGAATCTTCCCAACGGGTAACTTCTTCGTATGTTGATGTTCTCCAAGTATGCTCTTCCTACCACTGTTCCATTTCCAGGAGTTATCCTTGTATGACCTAAATCACCTACTCCGTTGCAGCATCTGGTGGCCCGCATTCTTAGGTATGCCACCATAGCCTCCTTCTGAACCCAGGTAGGCAGTGCAGCTTTGAGTGTGGTTCTCATGGCTCCGGTTATGCCCAGGCCTGGAAGTCTACTTTTGCCAGTCTGACGTTTTCCACCCTAGGCCACCAAACCAGAGCTATAGGCGACCCTCGGTCTGATGGTCGCCGTGTAGAGCCAGCGCATGATGCGGAAGTTTAAACCCCAACTGGCACCCATCACGCGTCGGAGCTGTCAGAAGATCGATGTCGACTTTTTCACTACGTTGTCGACATGCGCTCTCCATTTCTCCACGTCACCTTCTGGTCAAAAGTAAAACATTTTAACATAATTTTTTTTTTTAATTTTTAAAATTAATTTTATTTAATATTAAAATAGATATAGAGAATAGATATTTATTTAAATTTAATGACATGTTCTTCATCTACAAATAACTTTAAAGTGACGGAAATTCTTGAAAATGAGCTAACAATATTAGTAGGCACATAAATTAACATTGAAGAAGAAGAAAATAATTAGTCATTATTGTTCGAGAAATCTAAAGACACGATATGAGTAAGCGGGTCATAAAGATTGTTTTTTGAAAATGTAACTGTTATATTCAATAAAATTTTTAATTTTATTTTTAATTCGAATGGCTGCTTAGAGTAGATATACAGGGCGCCCGAAAAAAGAAGATGACTAATTTTAAGGAATAATTCTACATAAGAAAATATGAAATACTTAAAAAGCATTTAATGCTAAGAAACTTTTTCTAAATAATAATTCTATTAGCAAATACTAACAAACCAATAACAAAATAATAAACAACGTTGTCCCTAAATTTGTAAATCCGTTTTTTTTGTTATTATAAATTTACTAATAACCGTTGAATATGATTTCCGTTCATTGCACCGATACCCTACGAACCCGTTCAGTTCAATCAGAAATAGGTCAAACTAAAGTCGAACCGTGAGAACGTACCTCTTCACGCCTAGAAAGGGCAGTAATGTCTCTCTGATCAATTTATTGTAATTTAAATAATCCAACCTACTTAATCCTTAGATATTTCTACTCTTCATTGGCGCAAGACATGATGTGGAGTTTTTCTCATGCTCTCATTTCCAAAATTATCTCTATTTCTTTCAGTTCGTTGTTTATAGTAACATCTCTTGTAATTTCTTTCCTCACTTCTGTGCTGCTTTGTTGATTTCGTCTAACCATGTTTTTTGGTCTTCCCCTATCTTTTTTGCTTTATTATTCTTGCTTCAAATTATTCTTTCGTCATCCATCCTCTTTGCATGACCAAACCCGGTTTAAGTATCTAGTCCTGTTGGAAAAGGTTAATCGGATGTTATTCTCAATTTTTCTTAGGATTCTCATTTCTGTTATTTGGATTTGTTTCTTTATATTTCTGTTGTTGTCAGTGGGTGTATGGGAACGATCATACATTTTCCTAAATAGGAATTTATTTCTTCAGGTATGCCTCTGCTTCCTAGAAAAGTTTCATTTATACTGCCTATTGGTGACGGCCTGGTGGCGTGACAACATTCTCGCTGCCGATGCTAGAGTACCTGGTGTAAGCCCGGGCTGGCTCAGCAGACTTTTTCAGTTGCAACATACACTGACAAATTCTCAACGGCACTCTAGTCTAGTAGGTACTTTAGAAACGGCAAGTTGTCGAGAAAGGGACCCTTGAACCAAATAAAGGAGGAGCAGTGGTGCGGATAGTGTATCTCGGACACTGTCTGATATTCGTATGGTTGAGGTAAAAACCTTGACCAGAGAAATGGCGACGGAGTCTCGAATGCACGGGTCTGATGCTGTTCCGGATGGTTCGATTGTCCATGCGACATACATAACTCTGCTGCACACAAGAACGTTTAGGGGTTGACTCGTCGAGGTTTGTGGTGAGCAAAGAGACGTTTATAGTAACAAGATCGTAAAAACACTGTGCCGAGAATAACACCTGTCGATTATATTGTGGTTCGGTACCCACGTTAAACTGTTGGTCTCGTCAGGCTGACATGACCCAGACGTTAAAACGGGGTCGGCAAGAAGGGTCAAGGCTGGCGTACTTGCTTGACGTCAAAGCCTCCCCGTCCACTCATACTACTACTACTACTACTACTACTACTACTACTACTGCTACTACTACTACTACTACTACTATTACTACTACTACTACTACTACTACTACTACTACTATTACTACTACTACTACTACTACTACTATACTGCCTATTGACGGGTGTCCAGTGTTTGCTTTTCTTTCCGTGATTTTATTGTATATTTTTCTCCACGTTTCGATATAATTGTTCCACGGTATTTAATCTGTTCTATCTGTTCTGTTAGTTGGTGGATTTGTTCTTCTTTGCTCAGGATCATAGTTTCGTCTTGTCTCTGTTAATTTTTATTTTATGTATTTTTAGTGTTGTTGTTGTAAGTCTCATTCAAGATCTCTTCGTCTTCTGCGAACATCACCGTACCATCCGCGTAGCATATTTTCGTTATTTTTACCATCTCCATCTTCCAGTAGACTTCATATTTGTTGTATTCGGCTTCTTACCGCTTTTATCGCTTTGTCTATTATGTATTAATTACTACCTATTGTGGAACAGTCATATAAACTATAAACCCTTGACTATAATAAACAGATTAAACGCAGAGATTGCTTGTTAAAAATATAGATAAATTAGTACAATTAGTAGTAGTCGCTGCCCTCGTTTATCAAGGCAATGATTCATACTTCAGTTTACGGGCGAAATTCAACTTCAACTTTTATGTTGTTACTCTTTGTTATGCAGTGCTAACGATAAACTAACTACATAACTTATTGTTTACTAGTTGTATACACTACGAAACTGCTAGCATAAAGTAATGACGCTACAGAATTTGCTCGGAACTAAACAGATTTAACAATCGAAGACCGAAAAACACTTTGTCTCTTTTTTATATTTACAAACAACATTTTTAAATGAAGATCACATTAAAGGTCGTTTCAAATTTAGCCATTAAACAAGGAAGTCAAATAAGCAAGTGATGTGGTGGAAGTTTAGTAACCTTATTAACGTTCACTTGTTTAAAGAAAACAAGGAGAGTGCGATGCAAATGTCCTTGCAAGCTAATCTAATAATCAAATGAGTAGAATGCAGTTCTACCAACCAACTTGATTTCCTTCTCCTGTCGAATTCTTTATGTATTTACAACACAAATAATTGTATTTTTTTTGTGCATACATACATTTTATTAAAATTTTGAAATAAAGTTTAATTAACAACGACGCAAGCCTCTTGTTAAAATTAGTTTATTCTAGGTTAGAATCTTAGCTATTCTTTACCGCTCCAATTTCGAGTACTTCCAAAAATTTTAATTTGAAACTTTAAGAGGCACAATTTAACTTGAACCAATACTTACCTTGCTAAATAGAAACTTCCTAGAGCACGCGTTGTAATAAAATAAACAATCACCTTCTTACGTTGACAATACTAGCGCATTGTGAATCCGCCTTACAACTCGGTTTACATTACGATAGTACCAGTAGGAAATTAGGCAAGTTACTTGCCATATACGTAAACGTTTCTTTGCTTTACCGAACAGGGCACTAGTAACCTACGTCTGCGCCCGTTCAAACGTTCACATTTTTATCATTGCATCTTGGTCAATATTGGGAATCTTTGAATTATAGTAGAGGTTATTTAAAAAGACCGAAAAAGCAATAAAACGTGCAACAAAGAAAGTTACAGCTTTTAATAATCTATCTTTCTTCTAAACAAATCATAGGCATGAAATTAGCAAGTACCAACCCCTAATTTTCTCTCTTTGTCAGGTGTGAAAAATTAAAACGGAACAAAGAACCTTTTCCCAGATATCCAAAAATTCAGGTACGGGCGAGGAATTTTGGGGTTTATTCGACATTCGACTTAGAATCTTGGGTGCAAAATGTTTTTAGGCTAATAGAGAAAAGCGTGCCCCAAAAACAAGGGATTTAACTGAGGCAAGGAAATCTCAAATAAGGAACGTAGTTTACAATATGATTGCCACGCATAAGTATGTCACACGGCAAAAGCTAAAAGAGGAATTGCATGCCAAACAAATTATTGACCTAAGCAACTCCACATTAGGTCATTTGTTAAAGCATTTGGGATTTAAATTTAAAAGGGACAGTGGCAGGCGCTACATTATGGAGAAACTGGATATTGTTTCAAAAAAACGTATAAAATTTTTGAGATACAGAAAACTTGTTACCAGAAACTCCGTTAGATGTGGTTTTTATAGACGAAACATGGATATTTCAAAATGGGAGCGACATTAGAACATGGCATGATGACAATATCAAATCAGTTTTAAATAAAAGAAACAATCAGACGGCGAAAGATATATAGTTTTGCATGCTGGCACGAAAGATGGCTTTATAAATGGGGCAGACTTAGTTTTTTCTACAAAAAAAAATAAAAGCACTGACTATCATGACAACATGAACTCTACATTGTTTGAAATATGGTTGGAAAAACAGCTTTTACCTCGGCCCGAAAAAACCTCGCTTCTAGTTATGGACAATGCAAAGTACCATTCACGGCTCAGCAAAAATGTGCCAAATGCTTTAACGAGAAAAGCTGATATCATTTATATGCCGTGGATGAATTAATTTGTACTATGGGTCATCAAGTTTTGAGATTGCCGCCCTACCACTGCATTTTCAACGCTTTTGAATTAATTTGGGCCCAAAGCAAAACATTTTTTAATAAACACATTATTGGAAAAGACAGGAAAGATGAAAGTGCCGTTTTGGATGTTTGGAAAGAGGCATTACAAACCGTTACCCCCGAAAATTGGTCTGATTGTGTTTGCCATACAAATAATATTATAAGGGATTATTGGTAAAAAGAACACATTCTGGATGTTTAGGTGGTAGATGGTAGAAGTACACGACGAGCCACTGCAGCCCACCAGTACGTGGTTCAGCTTAGTGTCCCTCGAACGACACTGTTTCAAAATTCTTTCATCTGGAGAACGTCATCACTCTGGAACGACCTCCCTGAGATCGTCTTCCCCAACGAGTATAGTCTCCAAAGATTCAAGACCAACGTGAATCGTTTCCTGCGCACACGCACCGCTCCTAGAGCGCCATAAAGGATTTATCCTGTAGTGCTGTGCCGTATCATAAAAAAAAAAAAAAAAAAGCCACTGATAATTTATAAATATGTCAAATTCTGGTTCAGATTCTGAAAGTGACATTTCTTCATCTTCAGATTCAGATTAACTTTTTTGTATGTAGTTGTATGTTTATTTCTTTATTTTTTTATAAAATGTTATAATTATAAATATGAAATATATTTTTGTATTGTTCTTTTTTTTTCTTTTTATTATACTTATATTTGAAAAGTATTAATTATTGTATTTTTTAATGTACATAATTAACGATTTGTATGAAAACAAAGAATACCCTGTAGCGTTCTTTGTTGCACGTTTTATTGGGGTTTCGGTAATTTTAAATAATCTCTACTATAGATATATTTATTTATATGGTCCCAGAACTAATGTCTAAATTCATTTATAATTCAGAGGTGTGTTTAAAACGCTGGAACCCGTCGATTATTATTTCTTAATGTGTTTTTTTTATGATAAAATCATGTATACAGGTTAGCCCAAAAATAAGTTACGGCCATCAACTTCATTTTTTCAAATGAGAACATAAATTTTTTAAAGAAAGATGTTTGTTTGGTCTGGTTGGGTGGATAGCTCGATTGCTACGAGATGTCGCCACGTGTAACATCTCGCATATGTATTAATAAATTTTTTATTTCAACTCTCTTTGCACGATTTCAACCATTTCCGGAGTTATGGCAAGAACTTCTCTTTGGATCCTCTCTTTCAACTCCTGCAGATTGTTTGGCCTGTCAACAAATATTTCGAATATATCGATTTAAGGTAACCCCACAAAAAGAAGTCCAGCGGAGTTAGGTCTGGCGACCTAGCAGGCCATTCGATAGGTCCTCTCCTTCCTATCCACCGATTAGGAAAGGCTTCATCCAAAAATGTACGCACAGTGGCAGCATAGTGCGGAGGCGCACAATCTTGCTGGAACATCAGTTCTTCGTCAGGGGAGTTTAGGTCCAATGGATTCGGAAATAAAGCCGCTAATGCTGGAATTAATTCAAATTGGAGAAATTCGAGATATACTTGTCCAGTTAAAGAGTGTTCAAAGAAAAATGGACCAATTACTCTTCCGCGCACTATTCCACACCACACATTTGTTTTTTAAGGGTACTGTATATGAACCTCCTTTATCCAATGCGGATTTTTTGTTGCCCAATAACGACAACTTTGTTTGTTCACATCACCATTCAAACAAAACGTAGCTTCATCGAAAAAAAAATATATTTTTTAGTGAACTATTATCTAGATTGCACGTATTTTGTATGCGTTCACAAAACTCATTCCGCCTATCGAAATCATCTTCAAAAAACTCATGCACTAGAATAACTTTGTATGGGTAATTTTTGTGCTTTTGAACTATTCGGTGAACAAGAGATTTTCGCATGTGTGAATTGGCCCCAATGTGGGACAGGGGAGTAGATGGAATTTTGAGTTTAGGTATAGGACATAGTACATGAAGCATATTTAGAATTCGATGCAAAATTCAAAAATAAAATAATAAATAGATGTTTTCATTTGATGGTCGTAACCTATTTTTGGGCTACCCTATATACATGAATTTACCATAAAAATAAACACACATTAAGAACTAGAAATCGACAAGTCCCAGCGTTTTTCCAAGAAACACACCGTTGAGTTTTAAATGAATTTAAACATTTTTCCTGGGGCTAACTGTATGTGTGTGTGTGTATATGTGATTTCATGACACTGGTTGAAACCAAATGGCCAGTTTTTTTTTATATAGTCTACAAAGTATAGAGAATAATAATAAAAACCTAATAAATCTCTAACCCCTTAAATAAATCAAACAAACCACGCTTACTTCACTTGCCTATCTACTGGCCGAATATAAATCCGCTTGAAGTAAGAGTTTTGTTGTTCTTGTCAATCATAAGGACTTGAACTCGCAAAGAATACTCACGCCGGTCTTTAATTTCAGTTCTGATTTTAGAGCCAAACCAAGGATGTCTGCAGTTGCCGGTCGCCGAACCTACACGGAGGACGAGCTTCAAGCAGCCCTCAGAGACATTCAGTCAGGCAAGCTGGGTACCAGGAGGGCGGCGGTGATCTACGGCATCCCCAGGTCTACTCTAAGGAATAAGGTGTACAAACTGGCCCTTGAAAGGGAAAGGGAGTCGCATCTGAATAGCTCTACGCCCTTGAAGTTGGAAGAGGATGAAGCGATGGACGATGATAAGGAATTGTCGGGGGCGGAAGAAGAAAAAGAAGTTGAAAGGGCTTTACAGGTAATTTAAACTATAATAATGATAACAACCAAAAATGATACCGTAATGGATACAGCTGATCACGCTTAATATGTATCATGTTCCTACATATTACCTTTACCTTTCGCAACAATGTACATACTCCAGTACATTCTGTAAGGATGCATACTTTTAATCTTCGTACTTTAGTTTAAATATTAATTTTGTATTAATCAAACATATTCCTAAAAAGAATGGTACTCCTGTAATATCTCGATAGAATTTACCGCTTTCAAGTAAAATTGAGTCTCCTCGTTCATGGATAAGTGGGCTGGTTCTTATTTAAAAGATGGTGTCTTGGTACTAACATGGTTTTATTTAAAAGTGTTTTAAATAAAAATATTATTTCAGGCCCCATTGCTCTCTATGGCTGATATCCTCCGTTTCTCTGGAATGGAGCATCCACCGGAAGCGATAAAACTCTTCCTTCAAAAAGCGAAAGAAAGTCAGGAGGCTGGATCATCGCCGTTGGACCAAAGTGAGGTCATACAGTACCTCCAAGTACGAAATGTAAGAACTCTTTCTTTTTTACAAAGATACTAATAATTGTAGTGTAAGAACTCTTTCTTTTTTACAAAGATACTAATGATTGTAGTTTCTTTCATTTTATGGATGGTGCTTTAAATGTGTATTACTTACTACGTTGTAAGTAGGCACTGGTCTTACATTATCAGGAAATAATTTTTATAGATAAACAGGCAAAGAGAAAACGCTGGAAACTATTTTTAAAGTTGTACGATTGCAACTAGAGGGGGCAACTGTTAAGACAAAAGTAAAAATGCAAATTGTTCAAAAAATGACCTCGTTAAGGTACTGCCCATTTTTACCGCAGTTTAGTCTTAGTCTTTTTTTGTACCTTCGATAATAAGGGTAGGGTACTGTATCTTTTACACCTTATATTCGATTTTGTTAAGCTAATACTCATTTAAAAGAGAATTGCATGCCAACATAAAAGTTGATTTTGGTAGTTTCAATCTACAGGTGTACACACGAGTCTGTGGCTACGACGTATCGGTAAGTGGAAGCACACCTATATGTTTTAAATGCAATAAAAATAGAAAATTTAATTTCGGCATGAAAAAAAACAGCTTAATAATTGATTCAGTGTTAATGATTTTTTACTTTTGATCGTATTGATGTCAGAGATGCATGAATTAAAGTTTTGGAAACGGCGCGAACGTATTTATAAACACTAAATTTCGCCCGTTGTATCATTCTGACATCCACTGACACACACACAAATATCGGCCGTTTGTTTTTGCGAGAGACACGCGATCCTTGTCAACCAATTAAATTCACAATAACCACCAGTTCCCTTTCATAGTGCACTATGTTGCCATATTTCCATGCCATTTCAATATCAAAATAATAAGAATAAGAAGAAATTTTGAATGATGTTGAGATTATGTTAAAATACTTTTAGTTTCTTAAATATATTATCATTTATTTTCACTGAATACATTTAATTAAAAGGTTTTCCTTGCTAATAAATATTAAATTAAAATTAAGTAACGATATGTGGCAACATCGTAAACCCCTAAACGTTTTTTGCCCGCATTCTTTCGGTAACTACAGATTAATGTGTCGACCTATAAATGGTACGGTATACTTTTTTTATAATAGTTTAGGAGAGCGTAAAACTAGCTACATTCTGGCGAAAACCGCGTTCTTATATCTTTACTCGTTTTGGAGTTATTTCCAAATATCCCTATTTCCACAAAAATGTTAATCATACAACAAATGTAGTTGATGCGTATAGGCTTGACGACGAAAAGGAACCTTGGAATCGGCATAAACGAAATTTAGTGGTAAGTCTAATGACAAGATCTGTCAGGATATCGCAATAGTACGTTGGGCGCAATTGTATTGGAACGCCGCTGTTTAAAAATCCAGCAATATTTTAAGATAAAGCAAATCTTATTGTCAATAGTAACTTTTGATGTACGCCCTTGTTGCTATTGTTTACTTAAAGAACTCATGGCTTAGTAAGTTTCACTGCTAGCAAGAAACTTAAATGATTAACCATGCTATAAATAAAATCCTTACGATTACGATTTCGTATTTAAGAGATTTCAAATTTTCTTTTTAGGAGAATTCATAGCCTAGTAAATTTTGTTTAAGCCAGATCCAAAACTTCCTTCGTGAAGACTTTATGCATAAAAGAAAACATTTGTTTCAATATGGCCGCCAACAATAAATTGTTTGTGGAAAATAATAATATTTGGAAATAACTCGAAAACAAATAATAGTATATTATATACCTAGGGTGAGCAGTGAGCCATTATTGACCGAGCACTTTTATAACCTGAGGCGCGTAGCGCCGAGGGATATAATGTGCGAGGTCAATAATAATTGTGTATCATTCTATTGGACAAAAATTTAAAGCAATGAAACAACAACTTTTCGAACTTCGCTACTGACTTTATAAATGCCATATTCTGAACTGTCGAATATCGAACCTCACCAACTTGAACATAACTTCAACCTCACCAACTTTTCGAGTTTATAAATCCAGCTTTAAAAGAGTGGATTGTCGTTTGAGAGAGACAGGTAAAAACTACGACGTTTTATTTTTCACTTGTACTTGTCGAATGTTAGAGATTTAATGTAAAGTGTCGTAAATAATTTTAGGAAAGTTTAACGAAGCCAGCCTAAATGCCGGAGAAACAGATCCTTCTACAAGTGTCCGAGAATTGGCTGTCAAGTTTGATTGCCCAAAATCGACGGTCTCTAAAATCCTTAGGGAGAGCGCCCACCAGAGCAGTGAATTGCTTGAGGTGAAAGCTGGATTTATAAACTCGAAAAGTTGGTGAGGTTGAAGTTATGGTCAAGTTGTGAGGTTAGATATTCCGAATTCCGAGCATAAAAATTGATTATCTCGAACAACGCGGGAAGTTTTCGAACCTTACATGAGCTTTACATGAACAACATGAACGAGTGTATAAATATAACTGAGTGTTCCCTTTAGTTTAAATTGAACTCCTATTTCCAACACCAACTGAACCTCAACCTCGCCAACTTTTCGAGTTTATAACTCCAGCTTAAGTGTTCGTGAAGCATACCTGATACGCACGTCATGTGTGCTTGAAGAACGCGCATACCAAAACAGTGTACGAATTGCATGCAGTGCGTAGAGGACCAAATGTTGATTGCCATTGTCCAAATGTCATCGTCCGATGATAAAGATGTTTGAGAATTCTACATGATTCTACATGCGGCCCGAAGTCAATAGTAAATTGTTGATCATCACGTATTTTTAATAAAATTGTAAACACTAAAACAATTGTTACCCCTGGGTAAACCGTTCTGGGAACGTCAATGTCAATCAATACGGAACACTGCAAGATATAACCTAAAAAGCTATAATTCGGCGCGCATCACTTGAAGCGCACATCTTTGGTGGGCGCTCTGCCTTAGAGAGCAACAGTTGCATCCGTGCCATCTTCAAAAAGTTCATGCACTTCTTCCTGAAGACTTTCCGCGGAGGATGGAGTTTTCCAACTGGGTTTTGGATCGGCACAGAAACTTACTCTCCTTACGGGCGAAGCTAGATTTTCTAAAAACGGGATCATAATCTCCCATAATTCGCATTTATGGGCAGAAAAAAATCCCCATGTTTCTATTGTAACCCATCATCAGCATCAATTTGAACCCATCAACGTGTGGGCCGGAATCATCGGGCAACATTTAATTGAATCATTTGTATTGCCAAGAAGGTTCACTGTAGAACTTTATTTGGAAATTCTTCACAACAATTTGCCATAACTTTTAGAAGATCTACCTCTGCCAATACGACATTTTAGTCTAGTAGTTCGAGAACCCCTAAACAGGAACTTCGAAAATCAATGGATAGGAAAAGGAGGACCAGTGGCTTGACCTCCTCGATCACCTAACCTAAATCCATTCGATTCTTTTTGTAGGGCTATTTAAAAACTTTAGTCTATGCCAATCGAACAGACAATCGAGAAAACTTATTGGAAATGATTAATTTTCATTATCGCGAAATAAAGAACTAATATTAAGGTAGGAAAAAAAAATGTATAGATGTATAGGAACTTGTCAAGTTATTTTTAGGTGTTCTATCTGAATCCGGGAGTTTACCCTCATATTGTTGGACGCCCTGTATATTATACACTCACATTATTATACCACTCGTGGCTAAATAAGCAATGCTGGAGATACTTCCAATATGCCCTTTTATTTAATGCACCCTGTATTAATAATGCATTAATAAAATATTGTTTATTTAAATACAGGTTTATTTGCAGGCCCTCATTGCATCTCAAAGCTTACTAGCCAATCAAAAACAACCAGAGGGATCAGTATTAAATCACATTATTCCGGAATTCGCGAAAAGACTTATGGTAGAAGAACAATATAGGATGCAAAACAATAATGGCGACAGCGAAAGGCTTTCGAGGCCTAGTCCGTCAAACTCAGTTATTACAAAGGTAAGTTTTTTCTTGTTTATACTCTATTTCTCAATGGTTGACAGCAGCTTCTTAGTGTCATGAGAAGAAAAGTTCATAATTTTTATTTCAATATGAAGATCCCAACATTGGATAAAATTTTTAATGAAAAACACAAGCGAAAGTCAATCTTACTGGATATACAATATATATGTTTATTGCTTAACGAGTGGCTCCACGTCTGACGTCTTTCCTCAGATATGGAAGAAGACTGCTGTACTACCAATTCTCCAGAGTTTTTGAAAAAAATCATATATGGAAACATTTTAACTTTGGTAAAAAATCAAATAATTGTAGAGCAGTATAGTTTCTTTCCCGGTAGGTCACTTAAATCAAATATGTTTAGCTATACGGAACACATTCATGACTGTATGGATAGGAGAATACAGGTGGGCGCTGTGTACACCGACTTCAGTAAAGCCTTTGACAAAATTAGTCATAACATTCTCCTATCTCGTCTGACTGAGGTCGGTGTGGTAGGCAGTCTTCTGAGGTGGGTGAAATCCCATCTTAAAAACAGGTCTCAATTTGTTACGATTCAAAGTTCCAATTCGAATCCATATATAGCGACCTCTGGAGTCCCTCAGGGGTATCACTTAGGGCCATTACTTTTTATCATTTACATAAACAATATTGCCTCTTACTTCCACCACTGTAGATTTCTTCTGTATGCAGACGATATGAAATTTTTGACAAAATTCAGACTATAGATCGCTGTTATAACTTACAGAGTGATCTCAATAGACTAATGGATTATTGTGTACCTTTATAACATTTACGCGTAACTATTATAACCAATTAAACTAGCTATAACTATCAACTAGATCGTGAAAATTTAAAAAAAGTTAACACATTTCGAGATCTCAGTGTACTTTTTGATTCAAAATTGATATTTGATGCACGTATTAAATCGATTGTCAATTCCTGCTCTAGACTGTATATTTTCAGCCAATGTGAAGGTTTTTACTACCTTTAAGCCTATACAGTGCGTATATAATGCTTTTTTATTTAGAGTCGTCAAGGCGTTCAAAATAAATTTTTAAAGTACCTCTGTCTAAACGCTAACTGTCAGTATACTATAGGTCAGCGATTCCTAAAGTGGGTTCCGTAGAAAAGTCAGCAGGGTTCCGCGGAATTATTTATTTTTGGCTATTAATTAATACTACAGTTAAGTACAAATATTATTTTGAAATACCGCAAAATATATGATGAGAAAAACTCATTACTTTTATGTAAGTAGGTTAACGAAAATTAGAAAAAAATTTCAGCTTACACTTACACAAAGAACAAATTCAGGTCGAGATTGGATGCTACCCCAGATATGCGTATACAACTACTATGTCCGAACATAGTACCGAACTATAAAGCAATTATATATAAAACAGTGAAACAATTTCATTCTTCACATTAAATATTACCATATTTTATTGTTCGTGCCGTGTTTTTTTTATTTCAGGTGTATAAAATACTGTAAAATATTATATTATAAGTATACACCTTAAAAAAATTAATGTTTAAAAAAAATATATTGTCGTTTTTATTTTACAATTTCTTAATTTCTACATTTTTTTTGGTTGAGCTATCGAAACGTAGAATTTCAAAGTTATGATAGTCCAAAAAAGGGCGTGGCACCCAAAAAATTTTCGCCTGCGCCGTATTTTCTAACCAAGAAGGGGAGAAGAGAGAAAGATATGGGGTTCCACAAACTAAAAAGTACTTGCTGGGTGTTCCGTTATCTTTAAAGTTTGGGAACCCCTGCTATAGATCATACTATGGAGATCAGGTCTCGCTTTCGGACAATTTCTCTACAGAATAGAAGAACTATGTCAGACTTGCTAACCCTTCGGAAAATATTCAAAAACACTATCAATGATCCCTCAATTCTCTCACTATTCTCACTGAACGTTCCTACTACTAATGCTAGATATTTTGAGCTGTTTCATCGACTATTCAAAAATACAAAGAAGAAGTTGCTCACAAAATACCCCTCTAATAAGATTGGTTCGAGGGGAGCGACACTCCTTAAATAGGTGTACAAATTGTAAAAATGTATTTGTATATAAATACATTTATATACATATACACATTTAAATACAAATAAATACATTTAAATACAAATAAATACATTTAAGTACGAATAAATACTTTTAAATATGAATGAATACAAATAAATGCAAATAAATTCAAATAAATACAAACAAATACAAATTAATACACATCAACAGAAACAAATACGGGATGCGATTAAATATGAATTATTATTAACATATTGGACAGCATTTACGCATTCCAAGAAAAGCTTAACCTGAAGGACTCCAATCGCGACATTGAGAATTTTGAACTTGAAACGGGAAAGCTCATAACTGTAAGGAAGAGTTCTTTGTTTTGGTTACTGCAACAGGATCAAACTAAATTGAGCAACGATAGAACCATCAGGGTAAAAGGTGTCAGAGAGAAATCTAAAAGCAGCAAGGAAACAATTTTACAAGAATAACATCAATTTAGGATCATGGTATTTTTAACGACCTGAAAATACCTTGCTTATTTACATTGGACAGGTGTTTGGATTTTTTTTAACAAAATGATACAAATATATAATTCTATATAGAAACTTGATATTTCTAATAAAAATATTTTATGCCTTGGAACCTGTTATAGACTAAAAAAAAAATTGTACCTTAAAAATTGCAGAATACCATTAGTACCTTTTAAAATTAAGTTGTTATACAATGACAATCTCAGAATCCATTTGGGAGCAGGATTATTATAAAATCGACAAAAATATAGCACAAACAATCAACGAAAACATCAAGACGTTCCAAGTACAAAACAAAGTAAAAGGAAGAAGATCAATGAAACAAAAATATGTCATACAAAATTTAGATAAAGATACGTCAACTAGTGATGACGATATTACAGAGGAAGACATTTTATTGCATGATTCGACAAGCGAAGAGTCTGATGGTGACTCCGAATATGAAGACAAAAAAAGAGGATACATTAATATTGAATCCGAAAAATGTTACGCTGTTTACTATGACACATCTATGAGGTGGTATTCCGTCCTGTTGCCATATTATATGAAAAAAATCAATTTTTTTTGAAAAGTTAACGAAGACAACCATAATAAACGAAGTTATTATCGTTATTGCATCTTTCCATCATCAAACAAAATTCAGCTCTTCTATTAAAATCGTCCTCGTTTAACTCGTGCACCAACTTTATCTTGCAGGGATGCAGCTTCTCCTGCTTAAACAAATTTTTTACTAACTGATGAGACACATTAAAATTCATTGCCATTGGCCTGGATGATTGGGTTGGATTTTCATGTATTGAGCGCATGATATCCAAAGCTTTGTCTCCCCCGGTTGCTGTTTTAGGTCGACCTGATCTAGCGGCTTCCCTAACACTGCCTGTTTCTCGAAATTTCTTTACTACTCGACACACCGTTGACTGATTTATTGGAGTCCTATTTGGATATAATTCATTGAAAAGCTGACAAACCTGATCAAGCCATCTCTTAATTATAAGTAGGAAGTTTTTAATTTTTGAGCTGTCATTATCTCGGAAACGCTTGCAGATAGGTAAAAATTTGAAATACAAAAAATTCAGAGTTTTCCCATATGCATTCATGTGCAGGAGTGTTTCATTTAAAAAAGTAAGTTAGTCTTTATAGCAACCAAGCCAGAAATGACAGAAAAAATGCATGCAGGTAGAAATGTGGGGAATAGTTTACTGAACAACTTCCATAAAGTTGACTTTTTTGTATACGAGGTAATTCAAAAGTTACAGGCAATATGCGCGACTTTTTTCCACTCTGTATACATTTAAAATCAGGAGAAAGAGCTCTAGCGATTAAAAGAATAAAATACCGGGTGTTTCATTTAAGCAATACCAGGTTATTTTAAATTTTTAAGTTTTTAATACCTTTTTGTTTTTTCTGATAACGGATTCTGGATGTCCATAAAAAATACTTTAAAATTGCTAATTTTAACAATCACCCTGTACATATTTAATAAATAATACTGTTGAATTAGTTCTATTTTCAATGGTTTGGTTTGTATAATACTGGGTTTGTAACTTTAAAAGCCTTATGCGATATTAGATACCTATATAATTGCAACCAAATACAAATAAGATTAAATACTTTAATTACATTTAAATACTTTTAAATACATTCGAATACATTGAAATACATTTAAATCCAGAAGAACTTTTCTTTTACTGTTCTGTGATTTCAGAAGAACTTTTCTTTTACTGTTCTGTGATTTTGTCTTTTCTTTGCTTTATTGTTTAAATTAACATATTCACTTTGTATTCTTTATATTACTGTGTTCTTTCTATTGATACCTGTTATTGATCATGTGATACGTTTCTATCATATTTATATCATACCGCGGATAATAATTGTGGACGTAGGCCTGTTTGTATCTCCAGTTTTTGAATAAATAAATAAAAATAAATATAAATTATGCCCCTAACTGTAAACCTAAACATACACCCACTTTGCCTCACTTGAATATTAGCCAACCATATTTAAAGTTAAGAAGTAATGACATTATAGTACACCAATTATTACGGTCCAATGTTGATTCAGAATTTAAGGTTATAAGACATACCTATACAACTTTTCCTAATCCCAATAATTACCACTTTTAAAGCAACACTAATTATACAATTTCAGGTTGAAAAATGTAAATCAGAATCATCTGACATGGATACCGAAGAATCCACCTCGAATGTGATACTTAAAATTCCGTCCTTCAGGCCGACGTCGAGCAAAAACGGTTGCGACGTTTTCAGGAGTAACTCTATGGATACGTCGAATCGTCTGGTCTCACCTCCAGTCACTAGCGAGTCCAATTCACCTCCGATAATGCCGGCAAAGGGACTGTTAATAAAAGACGTAATTTCTCAGAGCATTAGTCCAAAATTCCATCAAAGTTTAGAGCTACCAGTACGGAGGCCCATGTCTATGGATTTAGACTTTAAGAGAGGTGGGTTTACACCCCCTCTAGTTGGTGGAATAAATTCGGTTATTAAGTCCCACCATGAAGCCAGTAGACATCAGTTTCAACATCAACAGCAACAACAGTCGCAGCATGCCAAGTCGACTCATAATCAGCCAGGGCAGCCGACTGGAGGTAAAGGTAGGTTTAGAAAGTTTATACCTATTTTTATTTTTAAGAATTGCAATGTTTATTAACATTTAAATGAAAGTGGCTCATTTTTATAAAATTAATCAACTAGTGGATAAGTTTAAAGTTATAAATTACCTACACTTTTTTAGGTACTAGACCAAAACGAGGTAAATACCGAAACTATGATCGGGATAGTTTGGTAGAAGCAGTAAGGGCTGTGCAAAGGGGGGAAATGTCGGTTCACAGAGCCGGTAGCTACTATGGCGTCCCTCATTCAACATTGGAGTACAAAGTCAAAGAACGGCATTTAATGAGACCTAGAAAAAGGGACCCGAAACCAAATCCTGTCGATGAAAAAATCGCTAGTTTGAAGCAAAATGATTTAAAAATTGCGCAGGTAAGATCTTAAAATTTTAGCCCAATTTTGTACATCTACATAAGTATATTATACAGTGTTAGTAACCGGCATAAAGTTGACCACATATGGAAAATTATCTTATTGATTGATAAAGCTTTTTGTGCCGATTTCTCTCCATAACGGGAAACCTAAAAATTCATTTGGACATTTGTCACGTGACTACTACAGAGTTTCAGCAAGTAAACCTGCAATATGATGGCGGACAATTAATGTCAGCACACTCCAATCGCCTGTAACTAAACACAAAAAGTTACTAGGATTTTACACCACAAATTATTTAAATCCGATTAAAAACATAAAAAAAAAACTACTATTAATAGATAGATCATATACATCTGTCAGGTTTCTTCGTGTTAAGTTAAATACATGTTAGAGAGAGACATATTTATATTGGTGATACACTAAAACGGAACCATCATAGGATTACAGGGCAGGCCAGGCTATTGCTTGACATTATTTTGATTTGTCAACTTTAATTCATTTTTATGCATTTTTTACCTTTAAACTTTATTGGATTCTAAAAAACAGTTAAATTCAGGTAAGTATTTTTGGACATTTGTTAATTTCCCACGCATTGCACTCTTGTTGAAAAATATAACAGAAATATATTTTTTCTACGAGTGACCGCAAAGAAGCTACTTTGCGCACACTTTTGCATACGCAAAGTAGCACTTTCCCGCACACCGTGCGGGAAATTTTTTTTCCCGCACACTTATTTTAAAGCAAAATTACCATATTATAGACGCGTTTTTTTCTTATATTTTATAATTTTTTTAGATATTTATACAAAAATATTGTAACAGACAAAGTTGACAGGTGGTTTATGTGTTGCCTTATAAACTATACCGAAGTATTGTGCCGTGCGGCTCAAAATTTTTTTGAAATCTGCATTATTATATTTTCCTCTAATTTTGTTCAAGTTAAAAAAAATCAAGTATTTTTGTGTCAAATGCGGTTTGTTCCCTTAGCAACCAAAATACATTGTCATACAACGCTTTCATGTCAGTTTAGAGGTCTTCTTCAAAATTTTCACTAGCATTTTCACCTATTTAAAATAAAAAAAACTGTTTTAAAAATGGATATCACTGAAAAAGAACTTCCAGAAGATGTCCTAGAAGCCGCCAACATGGCTAGTTTGCAATTGCTGCCTGCCAAATCGCGAGAAAAATACGAGAAACAGTACGAGTTGTTTTCCAAATGGTGCGAACAAAGGGGGATATAGTTGTTTTTGATGTCAATAAAAATTTAAAATTAAAAAAATATATAGTTATTTCACTCGTAGAAAAAATATTGTTCCTAACACGTGCGCAAAGTAGTTTTCCCGCACTTAAAGCTTATCCGAACTCCGCTTCGCGTCGTTCGTCTAACTGCTTTCGCGTGCGGGAAAACATAACTTTGCGCACTGAATAGGAAAACTACTATTTCGATTTTTTACTTCAAACGTTGCAAATTAGCGTGAAATTAAAATCTACGCACTTTTTTCAAATAACTTTTCGATATCTCGTCATCTAATACCACTTTTTATGACAAAATACTTTTTTTTCAATTTTCCTGCCAAACCAGATATGTGACAAATGTCAATATTAATTTTCAGGTAAGCCATTATGCAGATATAATCGGCACCAAAAGCTTGTTCACTCTATTCCATCAATAAAACTTTTTCCCATATGTGGCCAAGTTTATATGCCGGTCACTGTACCAGTAAATAAAAAATAATGGTTTAAATGAACACAGTTTGATCTTTTTAAGATTCATTCCATACGCCATACTTTAATTAAACTATGAAAACATTTTAGGAAAAACTTAAACAGCAACAGCAACAGCAACACCAAAACTCAATAAAGCCTCAGCAACAAAAATTCCCTCCTACATCCCCAAATGGCATCAAGCATCCCATGTTTGAAGCCGCTGCGGGTCTGGGTCCAGCAGCTGCGGCAGGATTAGCAGCTGGCAACTATCCCTCTCCGTTCCCCTTTTGGTCCCATCCCGGATTTCCCCCAAATCCCATAGAATATGCCGCAGCTGCGGCCGCCGCTAGAAATCCTGCGTCGCCTTTTCTGGCGCCGAACGAATTCTTCGCTTCGCAGATGATGCAAAAGCTGCAGGAGGAAAGCTCAAGGTCTCTGGGTACGCCGTCACCGCAAGGAAGTGCGGCTACGTTGGCGAAGAGTGCTAGACAAATGGCTGAATCGCTTCTGGATGGTTCTGGACCAAACGGGTAAGATGCTTTACTGTGCAACCACTGCAATATTCCTAATGAGTAACACATTCACTTTAAATAATATACAGTGTGTCTCATTGGTGATCGATCATAGAGCCAGTTAAACCAGTATGTCATACAAGTCCGTTTATATCCCTAAGTCAGGAATCACACTGAGCGACCATGATCGACCGTCCGCGATCGACCGGCTACGACCAACAGGTGAAATAGTTCAAATTCACAGTTCTAAGTCACACTGATCGACCGACCACAACCGACCGCTGTTATGAAAATGTCATACCTGAGATTTTAGGTTACGTATATTTCACAGAAATGTTTACAAACTAACCTTTATTGTTCTGTGTATTTTACACACAATATACTAGTATTACTAGTAATTAAAATATCTTATCAATAATTATTAGCTAAAAACAAAACCAGCGTCACAAAGTTTAGTTAGGTTAGAGTTAGGACGCGCACGCCACTTCCACTAGTTTCAATTGGTGTAAAATAAAAAATAACTAAAACTTTGTCATGCGCATTAAATGGGATGGTCCGCGACCGACCAAAATTTCCAGCAGGTTGGAATTTCAAACACGGTCGTCGTAAAATGGTCGCGGACGGTCGAGGACGATGGTTCAGTGTGATCTTTGTGGTAAGAATGTACGTGTTGGAAATTTGGTCGTTAACGGTCGGTCGCGGACGGTCGATCATGGTCGCTCAGTGTGATTCTTGCCTAAGAGGTAGCCCATAAATTTAAAATTTTACCGCTTACCGAGAAGCGAAACATATCGGATATAGTATGCACAATACTTAAATTTATAAATCATCAGATCGATTCACCACTTCTTCTTATTCCTGCAAGGGAACTAAAAAGTCAGGAAATATTTAACATACCCTTGCTTAGAACAAATTTGGGATGCAATTACAATGCAGATAATCTGTAATAAATATTGTAATGATGTTGAAGTATTTTCTGTTACAATTTTAAAATTTAAGTCAAAACTAAAAGAACATTATTTCTTTACACATGTATTTGTTAATGTCAACTGATTTCATATATTATATATTTACTTTATATTACATTAATAAAGAAACGCAATAATAATATGAGGTGGTAATTAGCGGATGCATGCTTCAGTTCTGTAGTATCTTAAATTTTGTAAACAAACAAATTAAGATCAATATTTGGAAAAAAGTTTTAAAAAAATCATAACTTTTGAAAACTATTAACTTTTGGACTAGATCGTTATATTTTAACCTTAGGACTTTGTGCCAGCAGTTTGTGCAGACCTTTTAAAGACACCCTGTACACTGTGTGTGTGTACACCCTGTGTTCGGATAATTTATCAGGATACTTGGAGTGGTGATTCTATATGTTAAATAAAAGGCAGTAAGTCATATAACATAAAGTCGAAAACTCAATACTTTTCTAGTTACAGCCTGTCAAACTACAATTTTTTTCTTCTTATTTTTAACATCTTGCGGTTAGTTTTTAAACCATCAACTTGATATTTGCCACCGGAACTACGCTCAACGACTTCTATCTTTTCTTTCTGTTATAAAAATGTTTCTCTAGAGGCCACTTTGCCTGACATTCAAATTTTGATATATCTTTTCTGTTTTGACAGTTATTGGAACAAATTATAAGTCATTTTAAAGATAAAAAAATACCTAATAAAAAAAGGTAGGTACTCCTTAGTTGAGGTTGAGGTATATAAATGTTCAAGTTGATGAGGTTCGCAATTGGACAGATCAGTTTCATGGTATTTATTGACCATCCCAGAACATATGACTTGGTCTGACATGAAGTTTAACCTAAACTTTTTGAGTCCCTTTAAGGCCGCTACACACGCACATGCAAGTCGGCCGATTTGGCATGTACAAGCCACAACCAACCGTTAAGTAGTTATTTGATTGCATCTAACACTCTGGCAGAATTAGACAATCAGTGTACAAATAACACATTGGCCGATTATTATTCAACAGTGAAGCCATAGATTTTTGATTTTCTTAGGTTACTTAATACAAAACGAAAATAAAAATATTTCAATTATATTTATGATTTTCTTACTTACCTTCAAATACTGATCTTTCAAAACAGATATTATAGCCCGACATGTTTCTGGGATTATCTTCGATAGCGCTTGTGGAGATATTATGACGGAAAATTTTAAATCTTCCAAACTTCTTCCTGTTGCTAAGAACCGAAGAGTAGCAGTTAACCGTTCATGTGGCGTTATTGCAGTTCTCATAACAGTATCTTCTTTTTTAATAATTGGTCCAACATAATTAAGTAATTCTTCATAGGTGGTGGCATCCATTCGAAGATAATTCATCCAATCACGGGGTTCTAATCGTAATTCTTCTAAAAGGTTTATATGTGAATAAGTTCCACGTTTTTGCAATCAGTCTTTTGTCCATTACGACCGTTTTTTCGTTTTTGTTTTGAAATATAGTGCAATGGCAGCAGCAATTAAAACATTCTTAGATTCCATATTATGATTGAGTCTTAGCACAATTTAAATTAAAAGTTTATTTATGCACACACTGTGGGGTAAATGTGAAAACTAAACAAAGTCGGCAGATAAGTTGGTACGTGTGGAGACGATGCAACTTGACAGACTTTCGCTCCAACTTGGCTTGACAAACCAAGTCGGCCGACTTGTATGTGCGTGTGTAGCGGCCTTTACTTCACAGATTAGGGAATACACTTCTGTAATCTGTGGTTTTCATTTTGTAACTTTATTTGTGGCAGCAATTAAATCTTTCTACCTCTTCAACTGACCCGACATGAAGTATAACCTAAACTTTTCGAGTCAAGCTTTACTTCACAAATAAGGGAATATATTTCCGTAATTTGTGACTTTCTTTTTGTAACTTTATTTGTGGTAGTAATTAAATCTTTCTACCTCTATAACTGACCTGACATGAAGATAGCCTAAACTTTTCGAATCAAGCTTTACTTCACATATTAGGAAATGAATTTCCGTAATCTGTGGCTTTCCTTTTGTAACTTTATTTGTGACAGGAATTGAATATTTTTATCTTTCTATACCTTTTTTTTGTACACGGTGATCATTTATAATGTCCCCCCTCTTAACTTTTTTGTTTTTTTTGCATTAGATAAAAATGTTAAATATAAAAGTCGTACAGAATAATGTAAGCTATTTGCAGAATAATATATGAATATACAGGGTATTGCAGAAATGAGTCACAGGTTAAAATATTTTTTCTTTAAATGGTACACCCTACATATTGTTAACTTTTTAGAATCTCCTAAAACTTCTGAATATTTTTCTTATAACATGTCCTGCACCTAAATATAAAAGTTTTCGAAATAATCGCATTTTAACTAAGCGGCTACATTCAAAAATGAATATTCTAGATTTCAGTAAAGTTCTTAGGTGGCTGTGAATTATGCGGTCACGGAGCAACAACAACTATGTTTATTAGTGACAGTTACCGACATATTAAGTAAATATTACATTTTTTTTTGATAAATATGCCTTACAAAAAAACATTCCATCGAATCTATGAAAAGTTTCAACAAACATCTAGCCTAGCGAGAAAGAAGAGAACAATGGAAAGAGACGAAAATAATGATTTAAATATACTACTAAAAGTATATGAAATACAAAATTTAAAATATAATTTTTAAAATGAAAATCTCAACAATAAAGAAGAACTTGTAGTAATTACAAATTAAATTGCTCAACTGGGCCACCGTTTTCTTGAATACATTTGATATACGTTTTTCGTAACCTTCGTAATGCGGCGGTAATAGATTGGGAATAATCTTCATTCAGAATTTGAATTTCTGTTCTAATAAGTCATTTTAAATGTTCAGTGCTTTCAATTGTATTTGCATTCACTCGATCCTTTAGCGTTCCCCATAAAAATGTATCCATCGGCGTCAAGTCAGGGCTGTTAGGTGGCCATTGTATTATTGTATATGTATTGGTTGGACGGGCTGCACCAACCCGTTCAACCCATTTATTGAACCTTCGATTAAGGTAGTTTGTAACAGCTACTACACTGTGAGGTGGAGCGCCATCTTGTTGGAAGACGTTGTTTCGCTCTTGTTCCAACGGAAGCTCATCAAAGTAGTCCTCTAGCTCGTGTTGGAGAAAATTCAAATAACCTTCTCCATTTAAAGTACCGTTAAAGAACTGGGGACCTATTATTTTGTTATTTAAAATAGCACACCACACATTGATAGTTTGACGACCTTGAAATTTAAATTCCCTGTAGCAGTGGGGATTTACTGTGGCCCATTGTCTGCTATTTTTTCTGTTTATCATGCCACTAGTTGAAAATGATGACTCATCGGTCCAAAATATATTTCCGAAATAACTAGGATCTAAATAATTTTTTCCCAACATAGTTTGGCAAAATTCAACCCTTTTTTCTCGCTGTCTCTGCGTTAATTTTGTTACAGGCCTAATTTTGAAAGCTTTATATCCACATTTTTTAAGAGTGTTTTGAACCCTTCCATAAGAGGTATTTTTTAAATCATCAAGCTCTTCCTTTAAACTTTTCGATACTGTTCTTATGGAAATGTTTGGATTTTCTTAAACTTTTATTAGTATATTTAAATCACTATTTTCGTCTCCTTCCATTGTTCTTTTCTATCTCGCTAGGCTAGATGTTTGTTGAAACTTTTCATAGATTCGATGAAATAATAATAATAATAATAATAATAATAATAAATCGTCTTTATTCAGATATTCTTAATAACAAAAAAAATAAAAATATATTAATATATAATTAACAAAAGTAGATAGAATACATCTGAAAGGGCGAAGTGTCGTCCGTGTAGCGGGCGTTTTTCTACTTAACCACGAGAAAGTAAATATAAAAGTTAATTACTTTAACAACACTAATGTAATCTATTAAATAATACACATATTATTATATACTACCAGGCAAGACATCCATACAACGTATTATATCAAGAAGTTAATCATTGAAACATCATCAATCAAGACGCGGATTAACCTAAAAAAGTACAATATTGACATTCAACCCAAAAGCATTCCCTATGAGTTCATCCAGAAGCAACAACACTGCACAGCCAGCATATTTTATTTCCAGAGATCAGGCCTGTGAGAGAAGTTCCATCTTAAGTTTCTTTTTAAAGTTTAATATATTATAGTCATAGAAGTCATTCGGAATATCGTTATAATTACTACTAAACTGGAAAGTGAAAGAGTTCTTAAAAACTGCGGTAGTGTGTTTAGGTATGACCATAAGGTTTCTATTCCGTGTGTTAAGGTTATTTATATGCTTGAACTTAGTGAGCTTATTTAAAAGATATGTTGGTTGCTTGTTGCTTAGTATACGGTGGCCCAGGGTCAGAAGATGGAGGTGTCGAAGTTTGTCCAGTCTTAGCCGACCACTTTCTAAGATTTTATTTCTAGTGCTATCGTATTTTCGGATACCAAAGGCGAAACGAAAACAGCTGTTCTGGATCTTTTGAAGTCGATTTTTATCAAGAACAGTTAAGCAGGGACCATAAACAGAATCGCAGTATGATAATTTTGATATTATTAACGCCTCGCACAGTTTCAGTTTCAAGGCAGAGTTTAAAATCTCGCGACTATTGTATAAAAACTTTAAAGTTGTATAGGAGGTTTGGCAGAGGTAGTTGACATGTTTGGTAAACCGCAGGTTGGTGTCAAACCAGACTCCTAGATTTTTACACTCGGCAACAAAAGCGAGACTTTGTCCATCAACATTAATTTGAAGTTGCTCGGCGGCAATGTTTCGTAATTTTTTTGGTCCGGAGCGTGCATCCGGGGATTAATTCTACGCAGTTCCCGTTGAGCCAATTTAACGATATTGTTTGCTTTAATAAATGTTTGCAAAATTACTTGTTTCTCCCATTCTGAATAAGGCATATTTATCAAAAAAATGTAATGTTTTCTTAATATGTCGGTAACTGTCACTAATAAACATAGTTTTTGTTGCTCCGTGACCGCATAATTCACAGCCACCTAAGAACTTTACTGAAATCTAGAATATTTATTTTTGAATGTAGCCGCTTAGTTAAAATGCGATTATTTCGAAAACTTTTATATTTAGGTATAGGACATGTTATAAGAAAAATATTCAGCATTTTTAGGAGATTCTAAAAAGCTAACAATATATAGGGTGTTCCATTTAAAGAAAAAATATTTTAACCTGTGACTCATTTCTGCAATACCCTGTATATTCATATATTATTCTGCAAATAGCTTACATTATTCTGTACAACTTTTATATTTAACATTTTCATCTTATGCAAAAAACAAAAAAGTTAGGAGGGGGGGACATTATAAATGATCACCGTGTACATATAAATAGCAAAAATAATTTATCTTGTTTCAGTTCATTCTTGGACGGAATTATAAGATCCAGCCTAGAATCTGGAGTACCGTTAAACGACGATAAGACTCCGAAAGAAAAAAATATTGGCCCCGAAAATATGTCGAACAAAGCCTTGTTGGAGCAACTGTGCAGAAACAGTAGGATAGCACCGCTACGCAAACCTAGTGTTACAGATGCGAGTAGTTCGGGAGACGAATCTTATAGGAAAGGTTCAAGTCCCTTGAACTTCTCAATAGGTAAATATAATTTCTTATTATATAGTGATTTCGACAAGAACATTTACGGTATAACATGAAACCAAGGGTTTAAAAATATACTATGTTGCTTAATGCGAGAGAGTAATAAAACGTAAATTTGCAATGACAGGACCCATTAAGCAGGGTGGGCAACTTAAAGGCCGCATGTAAATTTCAGGTGAATTGTAATGATAGTTTTTAAGAATCCCGTATTTTACATATTTAAGACCTACACACCCCGAATCGATCATAAGTTAGGGTCACCCTAATTTCCATAGAATAGAAAGACGAGTTTGGTGAATGAATGTAAGGTGACAGCGGCGTTTCTATGGGGTTTAATTCACAGTGATATAGCGGAAGGCGAAGTACAGTTGTATTTCGTTTTAAAGCCATTTCGTCGACAACACATTTCGTACAAAGAGGTTTATTCAATTTTACAATATCCAGTAGCTCCTTTTTCAGCATATCTTTATGAAATGGCTTCTTATTTACAGTAAGACAATAAATGATGTCATTTTTTTACAAGAAGACGTTGATATTTTTTCGGATTTTCTTGAGTGGTAGCTGGCATTATCCATGACTACAACAGACCCAGGAGGAATAAGATCTAGCATTTGCTAAAAGTATTCTTCAAAGACATCAGCGTTCATGTCTTCATGCTAGTCTCCAGTCCGTTTTGATTTAAATGCTAGTAAGCCGCCATCGACAAATCCATTTTTGCTGCCAATGTGAGTAATTATTAATCTTTTACCTTTTCCCGAGGGTGCTTTTATTCCAGTGGACCATCCCTCCATAAAAGCTTGCCTCGCGCTTTTTATATGTTTTTCCTGCCACATTTTACCAACAGTACATCCTCAATTTAACCAAGTTTCGCCCATATAATAGATATTCCTATTTTCCCTTCGAAACTGTCTAACTGCTCTCAAATATCGTCATCGCCAGCAGATGATTTCGTCTCTCTCTATTAAGTAATTTTCTGTTTTGAATTTGTTCATAACAAAAATTCATTTACTTTAAAGTTTTCCATAATTTCTTCTTACCCATGGGTGGAATGAAATCATCCTTTTTCATTTCAGACATTATTTTGTCCAAGGTAGGTATTTCTTTTTTTAAGTAAAACGAGTGTATGATTTTTCTGATGGCAGTCTTTTCATCCTCATTTATTACAGTTTCTTTTCTTCCTGCACTTCTCTTTGGTGACCTGATAGGGCCGCGTTTATCCTCGTGCACAAGTTGGTATATTGTTGACTGTCCGACTCCAGTAATATTCGAACACATTTCAACTATTTTTGCAACTACGAATGTTGAATTTTGGTGGCGAAGAACGTTGAATAGAGGAACGGAACCATATTTGAGATACCACTTTTTAAAAAAATCAAATTAATTTTGTTACAAAGATTAATGATGTATTTCCTAAGAAGTACTGTAACATAACCTTTATACAAGCTTTTTCAACAAAAAGAAAGCAACTAACATTATTCGTAACTAAAATAAAGCCATTTTTATCAATTGGGGTAATTCTTTAATTCAAAAAATAGGGTTCCCAATTTGAGATACCACGGTGTCCATATTTGAGACACCGAGGCATTATTCAAAAAACCCGTTTCCTTCACAAAACGAACAAACAAACATTTTACTTCTGATCTCCCCACAGTCTTCATGTGTCCATCTACCACACTGGGCGCATTTAGCCCATTTTTCGCCATGTTTATCTTCTGAGTACCGACCCATTCAAAATAGGCACTCAGCGTCACTACCACCACTTTCGTCTGAGGAAGAATCGTTCAGTTTTACACTTTTGCTTTACACTTTACACGCTTTGCTTTTCTTTTCGGCCTTTTGATACCTGATGTAGAAGGTTGGTTAATATTAGATTCAGTAGATTTTATTTTCTTCTTATTCGGTTGAGTTTCATTGGACTTCTTGTGTAACTTTTTCTGTTTCGAAGTCTTTGTTGCTAAAGCAGATTCAAGATTTTTTTGGTACTGTCTTCATCCTTTTTTTCTCTAAGCTTTCTTGTAGCTCATCTTTATAAGGAGTCAGAGTAATAATTGAGGCTTTTCCAGTTCTGGAATTTACCTTGGTAGTGTTTTGCTTCTTGTACGTAGGTAATGGACAAATATCCGTTGGGGACACAAGAATATTTTTAGAAATTGCTGAAACTGGACTTGGAGTGCGCTGCTCTCTAACTGGTGCAGAAATCAATGGTGGTCGTCTGTCTATTTCATTATTTTGTTTGCTGCATGAAGCAATTGATACGCATTCAATGTTGTTTATTGGCTCTGTTTCTACAAAAGTTTCTTTAAAATTATTTAAAGCTGTTGAATTTTCTTGAGCAAGGTCATCAGCTTCGTGAGGATCTTCTTGTGCAGCTTGATCTGCCGGAATATGTTCAGCTTGATGCACACCAAAATCACAATCCCTAAATATATTTCGATTGAGGGGGACGAGCCCTGTTTTTCGAAATCCGTTACAAGATGTTTCCATCGTAGCAGCTCGGTTATAGGCCTTGCAAAAAAAACCAGCGATTGAGTATGTCGAAATAATACTTAGTTGATTTTCTCGAAGCCAGTTTTCTATTTCTTGGGCATAATAAGTCTTTAAGGGTGACATAAAAGCAACATCTATTGGCTGCATTTTATTAGTTGAGTGTGGTGGAAGGCATATTATTGTCACGTGATTTTTTTTGGCCAGGTCTATAACTTCAATGTTCCGAGTATGGGAATAATGTTCATCCAGTACAAGCAGAACTGGATCAGTAGCGCAAGGCTTTGTAAATTTAATAAAATGTGCAAACCATTTCGTAAAAATATCTGCTTGTACCCAACCCGATATATGACATTCTGTAACTGCACCTGAAGGCGCCCCTATCATCAATTCTGCCTTCATGTTTTTCCTGGGGAAAATAAATAGTGGAGGTATGTAAACCCCGCAGAGTTCATGCAAGTAATTACGGTAACTAATTTACCCCTTTCTGCTGAAGTTAGGGAGGAAACTTGTTTTTTGCCACGCAAAGAAATAACCTTGCTGTGCTTATGTTGGACCACAGTTATTCCTGTTTCATCAACATTGAATATTCTTTGAAACGGATCGTGGAGTTTATTATACTCGGGTTCATAAAGATCAAAAAAAGTTGAGACATTGTCAGCGGTGAAACCTTTAATTCGAGCAGCCGACATTCCTTGAGGTGTTCGCATTGACAGTTCTGGGTGCCTTTTAAAAAATAACCGCAACCACTTTTTTCCCGCTGACTTTGTTTCTCGATTAAAAGGATGAGGTAGGTTATTTCTTATGGTAAGTTGAAATGCCAGTCGCTTAATATCACGTGCTCTTAACCCAAAAAAACGCTGCTCCATAGCTAAAGCATATTCAACTAATTGATTTTCTAGCACTGAGAAAAGAATCGGTCTACGACCAATCGGCAAGTTAACAAGTTCTTCTGCACTTTTATTTGATTTTGCATACCTCTCCACGGTTCCTTTAGGTACCCTAAAAACTCTTGACGCTTTTAAATACCCCATTTCTTTATTTCTCACCGCATTAACTGCTTTTATCATGTCACTGGCATCCCATTTCTTGTGTTTGGGCACTTTGGGCGGCATCTATAAGTAAAACAAATATAAATTTTATTAGACGTCCTTAGGATCCTAATTTGAGATACTCTCAAATTGGGACTCATATAGTATCTCAAATTAGGAAATATATTTTTTTAAATTACTAACTAATTTTTAGGCTAGGTCTTAAACATAGAAGGAATTTATTGTCAGAAAATAATAAAACTAATATTAATTAAACTATTATTCAGCAAAACTCGCATTGCAATTATCTTACCTTATTTATTTTGTCAATTTTACACTTTAATGAAAAAAACTCTGGACGTAAATTAACAAACACGTGCACCTGTCAACCAAACAACGGACGATCGGACACTAAGAATGCTACACAGTACTAAATCCGATAAAATAAAATAGTTTCTTCCATTTTTACGAGATGGCAGCACATACATAAGAAGTTAGACCGCTATCTCAAATTAGGCCCCTATCTCAAGATTGGGTCCGTTCCTCTACATTGAAAATAATAATTTTCTCATTTTTAGAAAGCGCAGTTTTACTAATCCGTTTATCAGCAACAAATTCAGAAACACTAGCCATTTTCAAGAACGAAGTTTACCAACAACTGCCGGAAAGTAACTAAACATTTCAAATTTTTGAAACAGTGAGGCACAGGTAGGTAAACTAAACTACCTGTGCCTCTACCTACGCGATCTCAGGACCCCTGACAATAAACATAATTAAATAATAATAATTGAACTACACCTGTGGAATACGACGAAGACCACTGGGTTTTCAGTGTCCTTATATCAATGTAATTTATTTGTTTCCCTCTGAGTATTTATTTCATTATTCCCCATACATTGTCTATCGGATTTGCATCAGGAGATTGCGATGGCCGTTATAGCATTTTGCTCTTTTCCCGCTGTGCACAAGCTGCTGTGTTTTAGTTCGTTATTCTCATATTATAGTATCGAATCGTTCTGATTCTATGACCATAATATAGCATTTCTTAGCTCTTTGTAAAGTTCAGTTAACTTGGTGCCTCTGTCAAAATGAAGATCAATTTTTCAAAAGGACACAGGACGGTTTTTGATAGTGCACTCTTCCAATTTCTTCACATTGTGTTCACAGACATGTTTATATTCTACTTTCTTAACATCGTCAAACCACGATCTAATTTTTATTCAAATACCCTATATTGCAATATTGACTGTGGCTTGCTTTTAGTCCCTTTCTGGTAAGTCGACCTTTGCACCCACTTTCCTACTACTTTTGCCATCAGTTTTCTATCTCCGCTTCTTTAAATAGGTAGATAAACAAAAACCACAGCTTCAATGTTTGTTCATATTTAAAATGAACTCATTTCAATTATGGTACCCTATTCTATAAAGACCGCCGCAGACGTTTCACGTTGCGTATGATTAATTTGTTTGCGCAAGTTTGAAAATTGTTTGAACAAAATACAAAGTAGCAAAAAAGTCGCGCATAATGCCTGTAACTTTTAAATTACCTCACACACGAAAAAGTGACCTTTATGAAAGTTGTTCAGTAAATTATTCCCCACATTTCTACCTGCATGAATTTTTTCTGTCATTTCTGGTTTGGATGCCATAGAGACTAAATTACTTTTTTTAAATGGAACACCCTGCATGTGATTGCATATTTGGATTCTACTGGGAAACTCTGAATTTTTTGTATTTCAAATTTTTACCTATCTGCAAGCGTTTCCTAGATAATGACAGCTCAAAAATGAAAAACTTCCTAATTATAATTATTCCTACCGAATACCCACCAGTTGAGTCAAGGTGTTTTCATGGCAGCGACCTAAGAGGTGTCAATTTTGTGTTCCTGCTTAATTTTCTGTTGTCTGATTTCTAATTTGTTTACACTATTGTTCATCTGAATGAGAAACAACCAGTTGAAATTTTAATAATGAGCGGTTACGGAAATATGAAGAGATCGCCAGATTGGACTTGTCAACTTTTCAATGAAATAGGACTCCAATAAATCAGTCAACGGTGTGTCGAGTAATAAAGAAGTTTCGAGGAACAGGCAGTGTTAGGGAAGCCGCTAGATCAGGTCGACCTAAAACAGCGACGGGGGAGACAAAGCTTTGGATATCATGCTTTCAATACATAAAAATCCAACACAATCATCCAGGCCAATGGCAATGGATTTTAATATGTCTCGTCAGTCAGTGAAAAAGTTGTTTAAGCAGGAGAAACTTGCTACAAGATAAAGTTGGTGCACGAGTTAAACGAGGACGACTTTGATAGAAGAGCTGAATTTTGTGAGCTGATGATAAAAAAATGCATAACGATAATAACATCGCATCAAATATCATGTTCTCGGATGAAGCTACTTTCCATTTAAATAGCATTGTTAATAGACACAATTATCGTTATTGGTCTACTCACTGGTTCCAGGAAGGTCATACTCAGGGGCCCGAAAAAGTTAATGTTTGGGCGGGCATAGTTGGTACACATATTGTGGGACCTTTTTTCATAGATGGTAATTTGAATGGCGAAAAATATCTGGACCTCCTCAGGAATCACATAATTCCTTCTTGCAGAATGGTTTTACCGGGTGTAAATAATGGCATAAACTAACAGGTATGGTTCCAGCAAGATGAAGCACCTGCGCATTATGCGGCAAATGTTAGTCATACATAAGCGAACAATTTCCAGGACGTTGGATAGGCAGAAGAGGTGCTATTGACTTGCCAGCGCGATCCCCGGACTTAACCCCGCTCGACTTCTTTTTGTGGGGACACTTAAAGAACAAAGTCTACGTTAACCGCCCAAAGGACTTCCTTGTAAACGTTGTAGACGGATTCAGGGATCGAATGGCGCTCTGCTTAGCAGAAAATGGTGATCGTTTTGAACACCTGATCCACTGAAAAGGTTACACTTGCTTATTATTCCGATGTTAAGTTGTTCAATTTTCTAGGCTATTTATTTTGTTATTATAATTACTATGGCAACCAAACCAGAAATGACAGAAAAAATGCATGCAGGTAGAAATGTGGGGAATAATTTAATGAACAACTTTCATAAAGGTCACTTTTTCGTATACGAGGTTATTCAAAAGTTACAGGCATTATGCGCGACTTTATTGCCACTCTGTATATGCAACACAAAAAGGTTGCACAACGCGTGGTATAGTGTATGTAATGCACGTGTTGTGCTTCGTTGCAATATTTATTTTTAAGAACTTGTACCTAAAAATTAAACAAAACTTTAATCGAATGTATGTATTATGCTATTATGCAGTAGCGTAACAGAACGTTGCACAAAGCAATTCGCTTGATAACTTAAAGGTAAATCGTTGCGTTGGTGTCTACAAATCGGCATATTTAGTTAGTCCGTTCGCGCATAAGTTAGGCTTGAACGAAATCAAGAAATGTTTAACATTTTCTTCCGATGGCAAGCAAGTTGAATTCTATGTATACAGGGTGTAACATAAAGGTTGGGAATAAATTAAACGGTGGATTCCCTAGTCAAAAATAATAGAAATTTTTCATATAAGGATATGCTCTACGGGATTTCGTTTCCAAGTTACAGGGTGCTGAATTTTTCTTAAAAATTTAGTTTAGGTTTAATATCTTTTGAACGCTGGCAGATAACAAAACGAAATTTTAGCAGTAACTTCACTTGATAATGCCCTAGGAGAAGTATAAAAATTGTCTTCCTGGGATACTCAGTGGCGTGCATACGGATATTGCCGTAGGGTTTTTTAATGAAAAATGTGGTACGCCACTGGTAGAATTATTTTTTTGTAAAAATTTATGAATTTTTCTTTTATTCTAAACAAAATTCCCCTCTTGCGTTTTCTTTGTATCTCTTGCCATTTTCCCGTAATTAAACATTTTGCAAATATCAGTTTTCAGCAATTTCAGTACCTAACAGTAATAAAATCGAGTACCTACGTTGTGATCCAGTGTTTACAAAATGGCAGAAACGACATTGAAACTTTTAGATTTTTGAAACACCATACTAATATGTAATTTACAAAAATTAAAATACTAAAAACTTAGAAATTGAAAACAATTATTTTAATAAAGTATGTAAACCAACACAACAAACAAAATTACAAAAGGTGCTGAAAATGTTGCCCCTCAACTTCAATACATTTTTCAATGCGTTTTCTCATGGATTGTCTTACTCGTCCAAAAATTCCAGGCATCTCTCGAATTTGCTGACAACCCATTTCAACTCTTTGACGAAGAATCTGTACGTTAGGAATGGGAACGGAATAAACCATGTTTTTTAAGTGCCCCCATAAATAATATTCCAATGGATTAAGGTCGGGTGAACGAGGAGGCCACGCTCTTGGCCCTCCACGACCTATCCATTTATTGTGGTACGTTTCGTTGAGGTATTCTCTAACTTCTCGCCTAAAGTGAGCTGGAGCGCCATCATGCATAAACCACATTTGCTGTCGCGTTTCAATTGGAACTTCTTCTAATAAAGGTGGTAATCCATTTTGAAGGAAATCCAGATATGATAATCCGTCTAATCTATTTGGTAGTACTACAGGACCAATCAAATAATCGCCAATTATTCCTGCCCAAACATTAATAGAAAATCGTTGCTAGTGCCGGGATTGTATGATTCCATAAGGGTTTTCATCAGCCCATAGATGATTATTATGAAAATTAATTATGCCATCCCCTGTAAATCCAGCTTCGTCGGTAAATAAAACGGATGAGTGAAATGAATGGTTTAAATTGCATTTCTAATCTAAGACGTGGTGCATAATCCTCGACAGAAAGAGCCTGCACTCGTTGTAAATGGTATGGGTACAATAAATTATCATGTAGGATTCGTTGGACTGTCATATGGCTTACTCTTTCCATTCTTCCAATTCTTCTAGTACTAGATTCAGGATTCGCCTCGACAATCTGAAGGCTTCGTTCCTCACGCTGTACTGTTCTTACGTATTGTGGTCTTCCACTGGAGGTGCAAGGCTTTAATGATCCGGTTTCACGTAAGCGAGCGTGAATCCTTGAAAAAGTCTTCCTATTCGGAATGCCTCGATTTGGAAAAGGTTTAACATACAGACGTACAGCTAACACAGTATTCCCGTTGGCACGGCCATAAATAAAATGCATATCTGCTAATTCTTCAACTGAGTAATCCATTTTTAATAGGTTTATTACTAAAATTAAAAAGCCTAAGCAAAATTAAATAACCTAACTGGCAATGACATTATCAGAAAATATCGTGGTCCAAGGCATGCTCGATTTTGTTCCTATTGCCCTCAATTTCCTATGTAACCTGTGGAAAAACTGATATTTGCAAAATGTTTAATTACGGGAAAATGGCAAGAGATACAAAGAAAACGCAAGAGGGGAATTTTGTTTAGAATAAAAGGAAAATTCATAAATTTTAACAAGAAAATAATTCTACAAGTGGCGTACCACATTTTTCATTAAAAAACCCTACGGCAATATCCGTATGCACGCCACTGAGTATCCCAGGAAGACAATTTTTTTACTTCTCCTAGGGCATTATAAAGTGAAGTTACTGCTAAAATTTCGTTTTGTTATCTGCCAGCGTTCAAAAGATATTAAACCTAAACTAAATTTTTAAGAAAAATTCAACACCCTGTAACTTGAAAACGAAATCCCGTAGAGCATATCCTTATATGAAAAATTTCTATTATTTTTGACTAAGGAATCTACCGTTTAATGTATTCCCAACCTTTATGTTACACCCTGTATTGTTAAACTAGTCTTCAGCTAGTCTAGCTACCGCTTATTCTTTTGACTATCTTGAACGGTTCGCCTCTTCTATTTTATTTCTTCTGTTAATTATCAAAACAAAAGCAATGCATGTGATATGCATCAATGTTTACACTTTTAGGAGTAAGTCATTCCAACAACTCGGAAGAATCCAAAAACCGAACATCTCCTCACTCAAATAAAGACAACTCGGACGTTCACACGATAGAACTTTCCAACGATTCAAGCGACTCAACGGAGAGGAAACGGATTCAGGAGGTCGTGGAACCTGAAAGAAAACATCCGAGAATCTACCTGAAACAGGACCTGGTTAAGCCAGAAAATTTGAAACCTGAAATGTTGGTGCGATTTCGCGAAGTTCTTCCCGAAAGGTAAATAGAAAACATACTTAACTTAATAAAGCTACCAACAAATAACCAAGAAACAGCACAATACTAAAATACTATGCGACGTAAATTTTGATGACTATTATTATTATTATATTTCGTCCATTATATGTAGTTTTACGAAAAGAGTTTCCAGCTGTAAAGGGCATTTTTCATCTTACTGAAAGTGCTTTTACAAATTACATTTAAAGATTATTTGAAAAATCATTTGAAATATAATAATAATAATAATAATAATAATAATAATAATAATAATAAAGTTTATTTAAAATATTTACATAAATACAATACATTTTAATATATTTTACATTAAAAATAAACTTAGGAATAAAACCCCTGAAGGTTAACTTGTATAGGGGTTAATTTTATTAAAATATTTATCTAAAATATTTGGTTAATATAGTATTATTATGTAAATAATTGAGGATAAAACTTTTATAAATTTATTTAATATTATTTAGATTTGGTATTAATATATTAATATATTAATACCTATTTAATAATTATAGCATTTCTAAAATAGTATCTAAACTATTTTTATTTAATGTACATGGGCGGAGAAAATTATTACTGGCACTGTAGCATATTAAATTAAAATTTTGGACAAATTACCATGCAACAGCCAGAACCAAAAAGACACTTACCCACTCTTCGTCTCACTTTTCAATATTTCTTTACGTCAGAACTTTAATATCCATTGATTAATCGTTACAACTATTTAGCTCTATCGTTTGCAGAATTTTGTAATTAGCTCTTTGCTTGAATGTTTGTGATTCTTACGGATTTAATTTAGAAGTTATGTTCCAAACATTTTGCCGCCTTTTTGTTAAATTTCTAATATTTGTGCATGTCAATTTTAGTACTTATCTCTCTTTTATTGTGGGATGGAATTTGGAAGGGAGCCAGCCTTTTGATAACTTGTACGTCCCGATTTGTGTCAATCTTGTATGTGAGTCAGTAATAAGTTGGTTTATCAATACGTCTGTACGTCCGTAATAATTTTCAAGAAAAACTCGTTAGTCATCAGCATCTCAAAATATTTATGTAACACTGCATTCAAAATGTATCTGGGCGCGTTCGCGATGATTTTCGGCGCCTTGTTCTGAATCAGCTGGAACTTATTAAGCTCCGTTCTGCTTGTGTTGCACAACGCACGTGCACTATAAGTTAGAACTAGGCTGACCAACAAGTTGACCTTACTCCTATTCGCAAGTCTACTTTGCCTGTCAAGCAGAGGGTAGATAAAGCCTGTTGCAATGCAAGATTTACTCTATTAATTGAATTTTGCTTCCAATTCAGCCTTTGATCGAAAATAACTCCCTGGTTAGTCAGGTCACCTCCTGGCACCAGTTCACGTTATTTCAGGCCTGCGCACGGTGATTTTCTAAAAGAAGATGGCCTTGGTCTTGGTGGGATTCGCAGTCGAAGTAATTACGGTATCGTCAGCGAAAAGATAGAACTGCGTAAATCGCTACCGCTATTTCTCATTCCACTCATATCACACTTAAAGCCCAGAATATGAGTTTTATCGACGTTTAGACTAAGTAAGTTAGAGTCAAACCATTTCTTAACCTAAAGTAAGTCGGACGATACCAAATCCATCAATGAGTCGGTAGTATCGTCTGCAAATAGGACGAGTTTACCACTTATGTCGACATATGCCAAGTCATTAATGTAGATTAAAAACAAAACAGGCCCCAGAATCGAGCCCTGAGGAACACCAGACTTCACTGATCCACTGTCAGACTGTCTTAGCCTAAGTGGGACGTCTTCTAATACAGTGGATAAATATTCTTTAAGAAATCGTCTGTATGTAGCACCATCAACTCTCACTGGGAGGAGAAGGGACCAATTAAAAGATCAGAGATTATTCCCACCCATACGTTTAATGAAAATGAGTTTTTACAGGTGGATCTTCGTCGCTCCATGTGGTTATTACAAAAATTTATAATTTCGTTTCTAGCGAAGTTAGCCTCATCAGGAAAAAGCATTTGGCCAAGGAATCTAGGATGTTGTATCCATCGGCAGTATTCTATACGTGGGAGATAATTTATAGGTAATATTGCCTGTAAGCCCTGGACATAATATGGATACAACTGGCTTTCTCTAAGAATTGCCAATATTAATTTATGACTCACACCAAGCTGGTTGACAATTTTTCTAGTGCTTGTTTCTGGATACCGTTCAATTTCATTCAAAGTTTCTTCTTTCAAGCGTTGTTGTTATGACAGGCCTCCCTGGAATATCCTTGTCCTTGCAAATGAACCAGTTTCTACTAAACGTTGATGAATTCTTACGAATGTGTAAACATTTGGGATTTCCCTTGGGAAACCTTTCTTGGTAAATCCATTGAGCTGCTAGTCCATAAACAAAGTAGATGTCTGCCATTTCGGCGTTTGTATTATTAGTTTTTTCATTATTAGGGTGTTAGTTTTAAAAATGTATTTATTTGTTTTATTTATTTATTTTACAAATGTACGTTATAGGCAAATATCCTAAATAGTACAAAAAAAAAAAACCAATAACTAACTATACTACAATAAAATACAATATACACATTTCAGTACAGTAAAAATCATAATCAAATTAGAACCTGAAACACTAACGTTCTACAAACTGTTCCAACGTGTAAGGACATCGGAGCTGCAATTTTACTTTCATTGTAAAGATTTTAGGAGTAGTTTTATCTTTGTTTTAAATGTTGTCAGTGTACAGTCAAATTTAAAATTTGGAGGAACATAAATATTGAAGCAGTGGAGAGTACAATTGATATTATTTTTTCTACCAACATCTGTTCGGCTTCTGTTACCCAAAAACAAGTCCTGCAACCGATTATCATGCGCAGGCACACGAAAATTAATTAGAGCTAAGAGTTCAGAGCAGTTAGTTTTATTAGTTGTTATTTTAAACCCAAACAAAAGGATGAGATAAAATCTACGCGTTTCCAGGCCATCCATGCTCAATAATTATTGTAAACGCTGTTGGTGAGTGAATAACTTTTTGTCAATTCCAACCTTGTAAAGCAGAAAATATTGACTGGGCTCGTTCTATGTAACAGTAATCACTAATTATTAAAGTAATGAACAATAAACTAAAACGTAATTAAGACCAGGAAACTTATAAACACAACAATAGAAACTAGAAAGTACGTTTAAAATGCGAATTCAAACAAAAATGATATTATTTATGAATGTGACAAATCAGAATAACATAGGTAAGTCAGGTATTTTCTTAAATTTACGGGAGAGCATGGAACATCAATTCATTCTTTTCAAATAAAGTCGTAAACTGTTATGTGCAGTAAATGGTAGTGCGTTCGAACGCCACTAGATCTCGCTTCAAGTTACACCGCACTGTTAGCCTTTGACATTTGTGCAGATAACTGCACCTCGTTGCGTTTTTCGTTCCGTCACTGATGAGCTCTGATACGGCGAAAGGAGTCTGGGGATAGACACGCCCAAAGGGAAAATATGAACCTTTACTAAAAGTGTAAAATCTGTACATTTCCTAATTACTGGCCTTTTGACGTACGTTCAACAAATTAGATTTTCATTTTCGGATTCCCCAAAATTTTTATTTTTATTTTATTTTCAAAACAACTTAGACAACAAATAATAAAATCCTAACGTTTATTTTATTGAAGATGCGCTAACACATATATTTTTTAATCAGAAACGGTGAAGGACTAGCGACTGAGAGTACAGCAGGAAGCAGTGCCTCTGATAACGACGCACCACAAGACTGATATCTACCTTTTATAAAAGAGAGGAATTTTTATCAATAAAGATTGCAGATCGGCCCATCCAAACAGGAAAAGTGGGCTGCGGCGTGGTTGTAAGTTTACTACAAAACAAATGAGTTCGATATGACGTGTTTGTTGATATTTATTGTTTTTTCACTATTATTTCCACTTAGATTAGGTGTTTAATAAGCATCAAAGCAGACTTGTCTATATTTATTAGGTGTTTTTGACTCTAAAACATATACTCATTAAAATTCAGTACAGTGAATAGGCAAATTGGGTTTGGGATAAGTAAAATTATTATATTAATAATTTCTCTACTAAAAAATTAAGTACCTATATTTATATGGTCAATATAAAGTACTAATACCAAACTACTATCTTCTTGGGTATGTCCAGTTACATATTTTTCTTAGGATAAATAAATAAATAAAAAGCCATACATATTATAAAATTTGGCACCAGCATATATTTATTGTGTATAATTGTTAAAATTCCTAAAATAATTTAAAATTTTCACAGCCCCAAAAATTCGAGTCTTTCGGTTTGTCCACACGAGACAAAATAAATAATTCTTGGTCTTCTTATATGTTAGTAAAATAATAGTAAATATCTCTAAAAACCCTGTACAATGATTTCCTCCAGACCCAATAGTTTTTTTTGTGGGAAATCCTGCAGGTATATTTTTACTTCTTCAAAAACATCAAATCTGAAAAACTTGAATGAATTATTCAGATTTTTAAAGATTGTTTCTTTTTTAATCAGCAGCCTTTAGTTTTTATTATTATTATTATTATTACTATTATAATAAAGAAACGGGTTAATGCTATACAGGGCGGTAAAGAAAGTAATGTAAAAATTAAGAATCTCAACTAAGTGCCAATTTGTTAATATTTTTTTAAAAATAATTGATAGAGGTATTTTTAAAGTCATAATTAGTAGCTCGGCAGATCTGGGTAGTTATTTTAATGGGTGTTGGTCACTTGCGCGCCGTGGTCAGTTTTTACCTGGCCCTAGTCTAAAGGATGGAATATTTCACAGGGCACTTGCGCACAAAATGTAATTAAAGCATTAAAGGATTCTGTTAAGTACTTCTTAGACCCCTCTGCATTTTAATTGCCTTAATTTAAAGGTTTTGTAAATTTCACTTTAGATAGGTAATACTATAAGAATTTTCCCTTCCTCCCCTTGTAATACTATAAGAATTTTCCCTTCCTCCCCTTAGGCCATTCTCATATATATATTTTCACTGCCATTAACAAAGCGCGCAAGTGACCTATAGGCCGGTGTACAACCTGCGCGCTACTGTCCCATAGGATTATCGTACCCTTCAAAAATTCTGACCACGGCGCGCAAGTGGCTTATGCCCATTTTAATTAGTGCCCTAAACAGGAATTATAGAAATGTTTCTAAAAAACGGTTTTCGAGAAGTAAATCATGAAATGTAAATGAAACAATGCAGTCTTCCTCCACAGTTTAATGATTGTAAATGTAAATAAAAGTTCCATACATGTTTCGAATGCTCAAGAATTCATCATCGGGGTATACTAACATCGAGTTTAGCGGAACTGTAATCCAAGTTGTCTCAATGAGTACATCTCAACAGGATGAGAAATGTAAAGTTGAAGACTTGGTGTACGAACTGGTCATATTAACATATTAATTGTATTGAGATTCAGATATAAGTAAAGTCTTAATAAATATGATGTGAAATTTTAATCAGTGAACAAACATTGGGAATAAAAGATAATAAATTGAGCTATAACATTTAAAGGAGAAAGGTTTTTTTTTATATTATCCAAGTTTTTAGATTTTGTAATATGAAGATTAAAATATTAATTTAATTGTTGAAAAATTATTATTTAATATAGTTATTGTTAGTGTTAACTAACATGGAGATATGGGGCATCTTTGTTTCATATTTAGAAAATGTAGAAAAGGGTAGGTGGGTATAAAAATTAAATATAACCTGTGTTTAATCACAACCGTGTTATCTACTGCAACGTGATTGTTGAAGTCATGCTTAAGCATCTGAAACATGTAGGGAACTTTTATTTACATTTACAATCATTAAACTGTGGAGGAAGACTGCATTGTTTCATTTACATTACTTTGACTTCATTGTAAGTATGGACTATTTCTTCAATTTTAAATCGTGAAAGATGTTTACCCATATCTATTGCTACAATTTTATTAAAACTACAATCTGTGGTCTATTCTCAGAGAGTTATTTGATTGAGGGACTTATAATACAGGGTGTCCCAAACTATGATTAGATTACCTTTAGTCTAACACTTACATCGGGGACTTTTTTTTTCATATAATATTTAAGTTATCTAAGAACAGAGTTTTGAAGCATGGGCATATACCTGGAGACGTTTTTGAGATTTTTCCATTTAGGGTCTTAAAGCAAGAGTATTCCCATTTTCTTATTAAAAAAACAGTCGATTTTCTATAAAGATAATAACTTTTAATCATCTGAGTTTCTTAAGTGCATGTAATCTCAAAATTTCTCTGGAATGGGGACAGGTGCTTAAAATTTTAGAGGTTGTCCCAAATCATAGTAAATAAGCGTGGAACTGTAACAAAAAGCAAGCTTAGTAGAATATGCTATTATTTTTTATAGAAAAACAGCTGTTTTTTATAAACATATCTGTAATTCTTGTTGTAGGGCATTCATCAAATAACTGTCCAAATCTTCCTGAAATATTGATTAGGGCTTTAAAATTCTTAAAAGAATTATTAACGAAATATCACTTGGTTTTTTAATCTTTACATTGCTTTCTTTACTACCCTGTAAAACATTATCACGCTTCTTTAGGCCAAAGATATAAACCGTTGCTGCTAAAAGAAGAAACAATCTTTAAAAATCCGAAAATTCCGTCTTCGAATGACGGTCGTTTAAAAATATGCAAAAACTCGACGTCCCCAATCTTTTTGACGAGCGGTTTATTTTAGAAAACGCTTTGTCATACTAGAAAAGCTTAAGATATTTGTTATCTTAAGAAATGATCGCCGTTTAAGAAACAAACAGGAATTTTTTAATTTTTTTCATCAAATTAATTTTATTTAATTTTCTTTTAACAGCATTTGTTGTTCGTTAATATCAATTTGTTTTCATGTTTCAATATGTATAATTTTTCTCCGAATTTCTATTAAAGATTTTTTATTATTCTTTACTTTTGGGCAACCAGCGTAACAAAGCCCCCGTGTTGCGTCCTGCATTTTCTAAAAGATATTACAGAAATATCTGCTTTAACATAAAATAAGTTTAGGATTAAAATTTATCCAAAAATATCCTATACACTCGATTTACCAATCAATTTGCCTATTCCCTGAGTCCCTTAAATGTTTAATCATTCGGTGTATTTGGCATGTAAAAAATTCTACTGTTATTAAATGTAATCTCTATGTGTCTTGACGTGTCGCGTATACCTCAAAATGTAAAAAAAAATCACCTCTTCATGTTCGCGTATACTGTAAAGCTGCTTTGATGATTAAAGAAAAATGGTAATATATCGAAAACCTTTGGGGGATATTCCCACGATTGAATGAAAAATTATATCTATCTGTGATTTAATCAAAATTTTTGATGTATATTTTCTCTAAAAATATCTTAAATATTATTATATAAAATTTAAACAACTAGCAGGTAGTTAATTGATATAAAAATATTTAAATTTATTATACGGGAAAGCTGATAGCGAAATGTTTTTCGTTGCCATCAGTTTTCCTAGTGATATTTTTGTTTTGTTAATTTTTTTCATATAACAATGAAGTGCAATTAGATGGTATATACATAATACATATATATTTACATCAATATTAATTAGTATATAAGATAAAATATATTAAAAATATATTATATATTTGAAAATGGAAGCTATTTTGTTTGAGAGATAAAAGATTGACTCCAGGTAGAGTTAAAAAATGCTTCATTCCCCTTTTCAACAACCGTCAGATAATTACAACCAACCATAAACTAAACCGATACCGACAGTTATTTGGATTGCCATATTATTTTTTTAGCAAATATAATATAAATCATTTTAATACAATTATCCTATTCATTAAAAGTTAACCCGCTAAAACTTTTAAATAATAACTTCTGGTTAACCTACAGGTTTGCCCAATTTATCGTCACTATTCAATAACTCGCTCAGTGTTGTTTTCAAGGGGGGACCCTTTTACAAACATTTTCAAACCTGTAGCTTCAACTCCCTAGCGGGGGTGGGCTACACCCCTAGGAGTTTAAATGGAATCAGGGGTCAAATAATCCTTCAATTAAAGTACACTCACCGACATAAGATTCGGGACAACCAAAATTTAGATCAAATTTAATGTATGATAACTTTTTCTTCCATAGTTCGATTTCAATCTTTTTTTTTTTTTCAAAATGTAGATAATTGTTTCGGTTTTAATTAATTTTATTCAATTTCCGAAAATACAGTTTACATGTTGAAATATACAGGAAAATAAAAAGTATAATAAGTAGCACGATTTCTTCCAAATCCAGGTCTTCTACCATAACTTCCAGTCTCACGAAGCCTTGCAACGGCTCTTTTCACGTTAGATTTTGTAAAACTTAGCATATCCGTCACTTCTCTATAGGAATAACCAACATCATAAAGAGCAACGGCTCTAGCTGAATCTTCGGATGACAAAGGCATCGTGAAATAAAAAATAAATTCGGAATTCACTCACGAAACGTTTGACAAATGCAAAATACGTTTCCAAGGAAACCTAAACGTTGCAAAAAAATCAACAGTGTTTTTAATAATTGTTGGAAAAAGTGTAATGTTTATTTCAAATATTCATATCTCTTAAACCGATAACGATACCGAGCAGAATAAAACACCAAAATGTTAAAAATGAATCAAACTCTGGAAAAACGCATATCCAGTGTTGTTTACATTGCAAAATTACTCTACAGAGTGTTACAACAAACTTAAGAGAAAAAATATACTTTTTTATATTCCTGTATATTTCAACATGTGAACTGTATTTTTGAAAATTGAATAAAATTAATTAAAATCGAAACAATTATCCACATTTTGAAAAAAAAAAAGATTGAAATCGGACTATGTAAGAAAAAGTTATTCAACCAATAGAACCAACACAAAGTCCCGGACTTTGTGTTGGTTCTTTTGGTTGAATATTATATTCAGGTCTCTTAGAGATATATGGACACGTTTTTTGATTTAGAAAAAGTTATCATACATTAAATTTGATCTAAATTTTGGTTCTCCCGAATTTTATGTAAGTGAGTGTAGTTTGCAAGAAAATGTCTTAATGGTAAAAAACTTGACCACTGATCCCATACAAACTTTTAGGGGAGTAGCCAATCCCCGCTAGGGGTGTAACTAACCCCCGCTAGGGGGTTGAAGTTACAGGTTTAAAAATATTCGCCAGGGGTTCCTCCTTGAAAACATATCTAAGCGAATTTTTTTTCAAGTGACGATAAATATGAAAAATCGGGGCTTGTTTCGTTTTCATTCGCCAAGCCTAGATGAATGAAGCAAATAATCATGAAATACATTTTTATTATTCCTTTCCCCAAAATTTTTTACAGCACCACTTATGACGAAGCGCATACAAATTTTGGACAATATTTTATTCTGTGCAATTTCTAAGACAACCAGTATGTTGCAAATAACACAATAATGATCACCGACTTGCAACAATTTTAAATTTAAGATAATTCTATTTAATTTATTGGTAAGGTTAAGAACTAACGTCTTTAAGATTCTTTAAAATAATTTTTTAAATTACATGACCCATAACTAGGTGATCTTAAATCTAATTTACTAAAATATGAATTTATATAAAATCTCATTTAGATTTATTTTGCTTGCATTCCATAGAGATAGGTACGTAGGTGATGGAAAAAGAATTGATAAATACGCTCTTACGCTTAAATTGGAGCAGAAGAGTGCGTTCCTCGGCTCTTCTGAAGATTGTGGGTCTGTGGGTGATGGTATAAGTGCCTCGGGGTAAATATCTCCAATAGCATACCTACCTTACGATATCTAGCTTCTATTCCTCTTGGCCAGGTCTCCACTTCGAATGTATTGTCCAACCTTTAGTCGAAGGTTCAAAGATACTTATTGGCAGAGAAGATAGGTGTTAAATTTAATGACTGGGTTTCTTCATCGCTATCCCATTTCTCGTTCAAGGTGGTACCTAAATATTTAAATCTCTGGTTTAATGTCTCTATACCGACGATTATTAATTTAATTTTGCCCACATTAAGGCATAGTCCATGTTTCATTTCGACTGTATTAATGCTGCCAAGGATTGGTTGTAGGTCTTGTATGTTTTCGGCTAGTACGACAGTGTCATCAGCGTTTCGCTGACGAGGGCACCATTAACTTTTATTCCTCTCGAGTCTTTTTCAAGTACCAGTAGGAATATTTTCTTCACTTATTTATACTATACAGGATCCCCCACTTAAAACTCCCTTACTTTTTGACCGACAAGTTTGTGCGGCATATAAAATTGTAACGTTTAAAAATTCTTTATAAATGTGTATGCTGTTCCAACACAATTATCTGGGAAAACAACTTAATTTCCTTGAATAGTTTTTTACCTTACCCTGTGCATTAAATCAGTGATAAGAGTTTAATGCATTAAATTAGCTTTATTATACAGGGTGTGACTTAGCAGGTCGTTACAGGTCGTATACCAAAAACCATGCACTTTGGGGCATGAACTTTACGAGTTAAACTGCATATTTTAGCAGTTTTAGTAAAAAAGGATTTTTGGTTTTATTGTCGATAAATTTTTCATGAGTTGTCATAACTGAAATTAAAGCTTTTTTTTTAACTTGCTCTTTATCACTGTATTAATATACAAGGATAAGATAAAAAAAAATATTCAAGGAAATTAAGTTGTTTTCCAAAATAATTTTCTTCAAAACATTTTTTTGGACCACCACTTCTAAAGAACTCGGTAAGCCCTACAATTTGGTATGCCGCACAAATTAATCAGTTCAAAATTAAGCATAATACGCGCCTGGAAAGTTTTAAGTGGCCAACCCTGTATGTTGAATAACAGTGGCGAAAGTTTGCATACTTGCCTTTAGCTATAGTGATGTTAGCTATATGTAATGAGTTCAGTTAAGCCTAGGCTTTGTTCTCTGGTTCCAATACAGGCTTATTCACGACGAGCTTGCATTGAAACTTTTGAAAGAACTAATGAAAATATTTTTTTTTAACGTTGTATGTTCAAGTTATTCGATGTGCTCTCTTCAACTAAAATATTGGCAAGTTTGCCAGTTTTTAAAATAATCCCTATAAATATTGTTGGCATGAGATAGCAAAAGTATCAAGAAATCTAAAAACATAAACCCAGATATGCCTAAATTTTTTTTTTAAATATTCAAAAAAGTTTTAATTACTGTAACCTCAATTTTTTATACAAAACAAAAAGTGCGAACCTCTTGCCGAACAAAAATATAAAAATAATACAGTTTTGCTGTGTAACGCTTACCCCACCACCATTTTACAAAAATCAAAAAGAATCAGGAGGGTCTCTTATCCGAACACATACACATAGTTAAGTTTACACCGAAGGCACAGTTACCGTTTTCTAATTCTAAGACTAACACTACTTTCCAACATAGAAGTCTTACAAAATGCCAGCTCATTGTGAATCACCCTGTATAGTTTGTGAATTATCCTTTTCATCGACACCTATTTTTTTTTTTGTAGAAGGTCCCTTTCCTTTTCGTCAGACTATGGTAGCCTTGCCGATGAGCCGTAATACGGCGAAACGCGTACAAGGATTGGGTCTGACGAAAAGAAGGGACAAACTTCTTCCTTTTATTATTTAAATAATAAGGATGTTACTGTAAAAAAGTTTCAGTAAAATTTCTTCATTCGCATTATTTCCAAACAAATATTTTTTAATCCGAACAGTTTTCATTTAAAAAAAAAAAATATCTAATAGGAATAGGTTCTAAGATCGCCTAGTCTCTGACGTTGACAACAGCACCATTAACAAGAAAAAACATGTATTGCTCGGTTATTGAAAAATAGAGTGTGTCATAATTTATAAAAAAGTGTGGATTGAAAAAATCTCTTGCATTTGTTAAAAAAATAATAATGGCGTCCTGCAAACCAAACCAGAATTACAGTAAACTCACACATATTTAAGTTGGACCAAATACTGCAGTATGTTGTATATAAAAATGGTATGCTTTTCATACATATCTTTTGAAGGTTTAACTTAGTTTTCGTTAAGTCTAGGATTAACTGTGAGTAGTTTTTAGAGGATTTGAAAATCAAAATACGGTCTTAACAAAACCAAGTTAAATCGTCAAACATAAACATTCCAACCATATATGTGCCAGATTTTTTATTCACAAGATTAGCATTGACATATAAATGATTTATTTAAAAAAATATAAAAAAGATACACATGTTTGTGATCTAGGCCGGAGAAGCCACTGTCGATCACAAAAATGCATTTTTTCTTAACAGAAAATGTATTTATCTTAAGTTTGAAGCCTAATGGCTTCACTGTTCGTAGTTTTAAGATTTTACAAAAAAAAAAACACTGTTTTAAATGTTTGTGTGTCTCACTTTTACGCTTGCAATGCAAAATGTTCTTAGTATTCAAAGACAGCTAAATCTGAATACTTATATTTTATTACCTCAAACTTAAGTGACAAGTAACTATACATTACATACACGCATAAGTACGTAAGTAGATAAATACCTAAGTATAAGGTAAACAAAAAAAAAATAATTCGGTGCTAAATTTGAAAATTTTTGGATTTAAAATGTTGTACATATTAATAATTGATTTAATTAAATTTGTTGGAAACTTCTTTTCTACGTGCAGGTGATGCACAGTGGATTGAACATTAGACGTTTATGGCGAAGCAATGAATACGCTTCACAAATTTGGCTTTTTGCATGCTTCTCCCCAAAAATATAAGGAATTGATCTCTGATTGAGACAAAAAGTTTATATAAGTATGGTTGCGCAACGGCTTCGTTTTCCCGGCACAGGGTGTTCAAATTTGAAAACAAATTTCAGATTTTTCTAATATATGTTAAATGATGCCAGCTACTTCATTAAAACTTGATACACACTAACAGGCTCCAAATATCTGTTGTTATCAAAAGAGAAAAAGGCAGTGGCGTACATATTTTTTGTTCTTGTTAAAACTTGTAACACCCTGTATCTCAAAAATGAAGGGCTTGCGGACCCATGTTTATACGAACTTTTCACCTTATAAATAACTGAGGAATCGTCCTGTAAAATATGGGTCACTTATTAAATAACACCCTGTATATAGAAAAATTTGAAATTTGTTTTCAAATTTGAACACCTTGTATCTGGAAAACGCAGCCGTTGCGGGACCATACTAATATAAACTTTTTGTCTTAGAATCAATCAAAGATTAATTCCTTAAAGTTTCCGTACTTACTTAATTATGTTACCGTTTTTGAAACATTAATTAATTTCCATTTTTGAACTCCGACAACTGCCGATATTTTTTTACGTCCGAGATTCTAAGGCAATTATATTTGCTTCGGAGTTTCGGAGTTATAGTTATTTTGGTTACTAAATGTCTAAAAGTTGCTTTTTTCAATTATTTATTACTGATTTTTTGAAAATTTGCTGAAATGTGTTCTTGCTATTATTGTTTGGATATTCTAGTGCTTTTACACCTTTTAAATTCATTTGAATGGGATCATGTGCTTCTTTTTGAGTGATTTACTCCTATTAATTGATTGTGGCGCTGTTCAACAATCATCCTTTTGAAGCGGTTTGGAAGGGGACTTCTTTGATGGCAGACATGGTAAGCGGGGAAGCAGTTGCTTTTAGTCTTCGAGGAACGTGGTATTTACATGCTGAGTGGATGGTAAATCATAGAGGAGGGGGCAGTCTTAGTAGGGGCCAGTCTCTAAAAAGTCGATAAGGCTTATGTAGTATTAAGTGAAAGTATGACTGTGTAATTAGATGATTTAATGAGTGGTGTCGCAGGAACTCGGTGTTCAGCGGCGAAAATGGTCTATCACTGTTCATGCAATGGGTCTCCGAGATCACCCGATCTTAATCCATTAGATTTTACCTGCGGAGTATGTTCAAAGGAAAGATTTTCAAATCAGGTTAGTTTGGGCTACCTTGTATATTGTAACTAGCGTAAAAAGCCTCCAGGTAGTGCCTAACACCGAAGCCAATTTCAGTGCTTTAGTATCTCAGAGTTGGAAAAAATCAGTATTTGTTGGAGATCATATGTTTCCAAGAAGAAATTTGGAATTAATATCTCGAGAACGGTAACAGATCAGTAGAGGAAACTAATAAGTAAATAAACTAATAGAGTGTGTAAACTTTAATTACAGAGCGTTCCGTTTAAAATATCAAAGCAGTTACTACTTTTTAATAGAGGCGGCAACGCCACATTGTCGAAAATTATTTAGAATTTTATTTTAGCAAACATGATCATGTTCGTCATAAACGTCTATAATATTCCACACGCCGTAAATTACCCTGATTAAAAAAACGTCATTCGTAGTTCCATATGCTTGTGTGTGTGTTAAAATCATTGTAAATTAAAAATGTTTAAGAGATACAAGAAGATATGAACAATTCCATCAACGATGACCAAGTCTTCAAGTATCATTGACACGAACCTAACCTGAACCAATAAAATTTTCTATTATTTAACTTGTTGCTAATGACCATAATTCGTCCGCGTCTTTTTACTTTACAAAATGCTTGTCATCTTATTTTCAAAGACTCGCCAAATAAAGGAGTTCAAAAATTCAGATTTTGTCCCGCTGTTTTTGAAACAAGTCCGCAGAAATCTACTTTGGCTTGTAGTATACAGTGTACTAAATTGCAAAATGTAAACCGAAAAAGCAAGTGTGCATCTATTTTGTGCAATTTTGTTTTAATAGTGTTATGAACTGTTTTCATTTTAATTTAATTGTATATGTAATGTGATAATTTGTTATAAAGACACCACACGATTTTAACACTTTTATATCCTTTTTATAAACGCGGTCCAAACAAATGTAAATCCAACAGTGTAAAAATAACCTTAAAAAGTATACGCGTAAATTTTATATTTTTAACTAATCTACTTAGTAAAAAGTCTTCTTCAAATTATATTATATATTTTGCTCGAAACATACGTTTAAAACAATTAATGTGTTCTCTTAAGGATATATTTATAAAAGTTTTTATTTTAAAAAACTGTAAATGTTGTATACCTATTACGCCTTTTTACAAAAGGAATTTGAGATTTTTCGGTATAGATCATTTTACTAAATCTGGTTTTTAGTTGCTTAGTTCTTTAAAATCCGAAAATGATTTGAAACTACTAAAAGACATTTTTATACATATTTATTTTAAACCATGACTTAAAAAGTCTTGTTACATAAATAAAAATTGTTTTTAATAGTTTCGCAATAAAAATGCAAGAAAAACGGACAAACATTTATGTATGTTTAATACCATACACGGAAAGTTCGACTCCAAAACAACCTTATTGGTTAATGTTGCATAACTTTTAAACCACTCTATCGATTGTAACTATACAGGGTGTCCAATACTACTAAACTGTACCACCTGCCATAGCTGATGGTTATTAAGATATTGAATATGAATATTTATTTATATTGAGTTTAGTGACCACAGTTAATAGAAATTGTCGAGAGTTTGTTGGATTTTGGTCAGTGATCAAATTATTGATTATCAACGTTTCCACCTATATTAGGTCGTCTTGAGGATTAAAAAAACTGGATCATCTGCGTTAAAAAAGCTTAGATTATAAATAACAGGGCTTTTAACCATGATATTAGATAATACGTTCGTATTTTATATGTTGTAGTTGATGTTGTGCTCTTTTAGCGGACAGACAGTACGTACTAACCTTAGCTATATCGAACAAACTCTCTGCAATTTATGAAAATTTGTTTTTGAAATATAGCATTAATTTGAAAACCATCCAATGCAATGTAGTCAAAAATAGTTGATTAATGTTTTTAAAGATGAGAATCTGTAAATAATTTTAAAATTGCCCCTAAAGAGCGGTTAGATCCTGCAGATTAATCCCAAACTATAATGGATCATTACAACATTTTTCTGAGTAAATTAAGTACAACAAGAACGAAAAAAGTACCAAGAAACATTTATTAATTAAAATGAAACCCGGTTTTAACCTGTACACTTTACAGGGTGATGTACCATATCGTGCCCCCTTAACTTTTTTTTATTTTACAAGCTAGGTGAAAATAAAAAATATTAGGGTGTAAGGTATTTGAAATACTTCTTGCAGGGGTGTACATACATTTCCTAAGTCACTTTATGTATAGGATATCGCATAAAGTTATGTTTTCTTAAATGGGACACCCTATATATGGGGTGGCCCATTTGTGTGACAAAGTAATATATAAGCTCTACTATTTTAGATAGGTATTGAAAGAAAGTTTTTACAAAAGTTGTAGGGTACACGCACATAAAAATTCTAATGCTGGTGTTCCATTTAAAAAAATATACCTTTTAATTGTCCTACTTTTCTGGACCATCCTATATACTTCAAAATAATTTTATAACATTTTTATATGTGCTCATACCCTACAACGTTTGTTAAAACCTTTTTTTTTTATCTTATACATTGGAGGTTGTATATTTATCACACGAATGGGCCACCCTGTATTATCCAATTTTTGAACATGTAACATACACACCTGGTAAATTTCACTAGCGCTTTACCGGCTTCGATTGTGACGTTTTATATTAAATTACAACAATTAAAGCCGGTAAGGCGCAGACAAATTTTACTAGGAGCATATAAAATTAATGGAAACAGTTTCCCTTTTAAATGTGAATATTTTGAAAATCGTTGGGTATAATGTATGTTACATAAGATAAAATATAACTTTATACAGGATATATGAAGTGACTAAGGGAATTTTGTTGATACCCCTGTAGAAAATATTTCAAATACCCTACATGATAATATTTTTACCTAGCATGAAAAATAAAAAAGTTAAGAGGTGGGACATTATGGTACATCACCCTGCACGAGTTAAAAACCGGGTTTCAGTTTAATTAATAAATGTTTCTTGGCACGTTTTCGTTTTTGCTGCCATTTTACACAAATCGCTATTACCTTGTAAATGACAGCAGAACAAGAAAAGACACATTTCGTAATTAAAACTGAACCAGGTTGCGGAAGCCAGCGGCGTTCAAATTTTCCATTAAATAAAATTCATCAGCAAGTCCGGTACTGTATATTACATTAATCCGATTAATATCTCAGAAAGTGCCTCCGGATGCAAGTTTCTGACTTCTCAAATTCGATTGACTTAATTATCATTAGGGTTCTTCTAAATTTTGGAAATTGCGCCTTATTTTTTAAATAATTTAACATCTTATTCACTGCACAACGAAGCGGAATCAGACAGAATCGGCTTAATGGTTTTTACAACCCCCTATATATAGTACTTATAAAAATTAATTCTGTCATATTTGGTTACATTTTTAACCTGGGATAAATATGTACACGTGTATATTTCGCCTTATGAGTCTGGAGCTACGACGGCTGAGAAGACAGGGGGGGGGGGGGGGTAAAAGGCGTAAAAAAGTGAGTTTTAACTAGCGGCATAGGCGTGCGGTGCTTCGTTTCATATACTTATTATATAAGTTATTACATTCGTAAAAACATAAAAATAGAAAAAAATGTCTCTAGACTTATATAAAACGTTTCAAGCACAGCTGCACACGTTTAAATATAATTATTAATTATAAATTAAATAATACAATTCTAAGCTCCGCCAATGCTTGTAAAATATCTGAAGATGTCATGATAACAAGCACCTTCCCACAAATTCAATATTATATACGGTAGAAAGAGACAAAACCACTGTCAAGGCACAGGTGATCATTTCTGGTCCAGGAATCCGCGCTCTATAGACGTGGGTTGCCAAATTTACCAAAATAAGCGGGATATATGTTACAGGATGTGTACACTATACAGGGATATGCATACATCTAATTGTTCTATGTAATATATTTGAATTCCATACAAACTAAGATTTTATGGAAATTTAAACAGAGTATTACGGCAACAATGTTGTGTGTTGGACAACATTCCTTAAATTCCTTTCGTAGCTGTAGACTCGTGCATATAGGGTTGATGTTAAAAAAAAAGAGAAAATTGAAATCCGTATATACAGTAGCCGACATAATGAAAATTACTTTATACGGGGTTCCATAAAACATCTAAAAAACAAAATCAGTAAGTCTGACAGTAATTCAAAGTTTCCTAACATAAATATTATGAATTGAATTCAAGCAGAAAATTTGTCGAGTGTTGTAAGGTAGGTTTTACTACGGTGCCCGGTGGAAGCTCACACTATTATGCTTGATCAAAAAATGTGGCCTTTTTTAATTCCTGCATATAAATGCATTACGTTGGCAGCAAAACCATGCAACTTTAAAACACAGCCAATTTTTATAAAAACAAATACAAAAAAAATTAATTGCGCCGCCTTTATTTGCTTGCGCCAAACATAAATTGTTTACTGTATTTCTCATAGGTTGCGTGGTTCAAAATATGTCAGTTGAAATAAAGGCTTTTTTCTCACATAAAATGTATCTATTTACTTCTGATATTTCATTTACCCATCTTCACGTCCGTTCTGCGTAGCAGCAAAAGTTTTTTTTACTTTTGCCACTTAGCATGGTAACTACTTACTGCATTAAAACAGCTATACATTTTTACATCACTAAACAAACAATAATATCGGGATACACTACTGTATTTTCCAACCTATTCCATGGCTTGAATACCATAAAATCAACTAAACCCGCGCAAAATGCCGCGAGGAGACCCGTGTGCTTTCTACAAAGGCTTATTCGTATCTGCTTAAGTCTGAATATAACAATTACATTATTATATTTTCGGGATAACAGCACTTAATTACTTGGCTTGAGTGCCATAAAAAAAAAACTAAAAACTCGCTAATTGCGAGAGGGAAACCGTCCGCTCCCCACGCGAGCGGTTACAGATCTCTCTTCGTCTCCCCAGTCACGTAGGCTCAACACGTCGTTGCCTTGGCGACCGCTCGTTCTGTAGACGGCCAATCTTCTAGGAAATTAGTCTAGACAGCAACGTTGCCGCACTTTCTATGCTTTGAATTGATACCTGTTTGTTGTTGTTTAATTAAGCAACTAGACAACTGAACCTTTCTCCAACAGTTCAGGTTAGTTACTAAAATGGCAATATTATAAAGGATATTAAACTAATACAACACTTTTTTCCTTTAAAATAGTACGTCCGGTATAATTATAAGGATATACCTTTATAGGCAAAAAAATACGGTTGGATTGCTAATAAAAACCTTAATTTTAAAAATAATTGCAGAATCGTATTCCTTATCTTTAAAAAACAAATTTTACTAATTTTGGATTTAATATGTTAAATTAGCTTAATAAGGCTAACTTGGCTCAATATCCCCATCTTGATCTTTGGTGATGTGGGTACCCTGTATAAGTTTGTTTTTTTAATTTTATTATTATATGTATCTGTTTAACAATCTAACCCGAACAAAATACCAGAATCATTCTAAAACGTTTAAAGGCTTCCACACACCGACGCGGCCACGGCCACGGTGGCGGTGGCGGCCAATCTAAACACATAGAGATAAATGAATAAAATCATATCTACCAGCGCGGGCAGGTCTAGATCAAGCGGCCTAGGGCAGCCTTCTGATATGCGGTGACGGTAAAATACAACGTGTGAACTTTGACTGCGAGAAGTGACAGTAAAAATGGCAAATAATGTAATAGAATTATTAATAGAAAATGTTAAATTATATCCCATACTTTTTGATTTAAGCCATCCAAATTATAAAAATATAAGGGCTAAAAACAAAATATGGGACAAAGAGCTAATAGTAACAAAGTCTCAATCTTCTTCCACATCGTCTATCATAATAACAAATAATAGAAATAAAAATGAAACCTGGACGTTTAAAATTATATTTTCGTATGCATAAAATCTGTAAACGGCAACTACCTTACAGCTCCACTTACCGCTTTGGTGTGAATACGCCCGACCGCTAAAATGATCGCCACCGCTACCGTGGCCGTGGCCGTGGCCGCGTCGGCGTGTGTAAGCCTTTATTTAGCCTAATAGTGACTGAACTAACAATAAAAATCATAGCAATAAATAGAGTGGTATAAAGATTATTAAAACAAATTTCAGAGAGTCTTCATTAATTTACCGAGTCAACTGTAAATATTTTGCCATATACCCCTGAGTAATAATTAAATCAAATGCGTCAAAAACTAATAAAAACAATTTTAATGAAGTTTTAATAAAATGAGCTATGCCGATGATAAAGTAAGTAATTAGTTTTTATCTTAAGTTCGTATACACCCTAAAGCGTCAGTATTTTCGTTTAAAACGCAATGGACCAAGGTCTTCTTTGTTAGATGTTTAAGTTTATCATTCCACAATAAATTTTCAACAATAAGACTTTCATAGTTTTTCCTACATATTTTTTTACATACACATAATTTTAATGATTTTTATATAACAATGTATTTGTTAATTAATTTTAGTTGACTAGAATAGGAAATTTATTACTTAAGTTTTGCTTTAATATCATGTAAATAGTAATTTTTAGCACACTTTTAATATTTGTGTGCCTGCTGAATTACAAACAACTCTCGTTATTAATTTTTAAGCAGATTTCGGTTTTAGTTTGTGTAACATGTTTATTTTCAGCAACCAATATTTAACAATAGTCAGTGACACAATTCCCCATATTTAACCACTTTGATGAAGAGTAACATTTTTTTAAATAAAGCAAAAACAGACATAAATGTTGTGTTTTTATGTTGCATTTTCTGTAGATTTTTAAATTTATCTATAAAGTGAAGTTGATTTATTTTTAAGGTTACTTTTGAAATAGTAAATTCACTTAACATTTAAAATTTGCATGGCTTTTATAGGTTTAAAAAATATATCTTTGCTGACAAATTTTAAAATGCTATGTACGTAACAAGTGCGAAAAGTGCGACTGCAGTTCCAGCACTAGTGCGGAAAAGTGCAACATTTAGCACGCATATGAATGCGGGAAGTAGTTACCTTTCAAACGCTTGTATAAAACATAGGTAATTATTTTCGCTGCAAATTCCCTTAGCTCGTACTTTTTAATTAAAAAAAACTGGTAAGTTTCGCGAATTGTTTATACGTAGCAACTAAAGACCACTTTACAGTTGAAGACTATCAGCAACAAACGATTGCATTATTTTTATTACAAGCATGCGCAAAACCACTATTAGTCAGCTGTTGCAATTGGCATTACGATTGCGAGAAGTAACTCCGGGACTATTCTTATTGCAATTACAATACTGGGGAATTTTTGGTGAGTTCAGTGATACCAACCTAAAAAATATAGAATACCTTCCTAACCATTTTCTATTCCTAGAAATATCAAAAATAACAAAGCGTGCACACCCAAAACAAAGCGAGAAAGTTAGGTGTCCTATATCATGTTACTTTATAAGTTGACAGCTTGCACGCCATCAGCAAGAAAAATGGTCAATAAGTTCACGCAATTTACCATTTTCTATTGGCACAATGAAAATTAGCGTTTTAATCACGTAAATTATACCATCAGGTATTTTTTTTTTTGCAACCGCAACTACTTTTGTTTGGATAATCCGATTCAAATCATCGGTTACCGTTAACCTGTGGGTTATTTCAGGTTTTAGCGCCAAAGATGAGTAGTGTTTAAACAGTATCATTTTAGCCATTACTTTAGCTTAAATTCTCTAGCTTAGATTATCTTTTATTTTATTACAAACACATAGCCTGCTGCACTAACCTCATGTACCGTATACCGGTTATTAAACTAAACTAACTCGTTACCTTGCCTATTTAGAACAAAAAATATCACTTTCACTTTCATCGATATTATTACATTACTGTGCATACATTATAGCGTCCTTTAATTTCACACGGATCGCTTCTGATAAAACACTTCTTATTCTTCTTCAAGTGCCAGGTTGACACTCATTATGGGCTATCCTGATTTTGTAGGCTGCTCCTCTGAAGAGTTCACCCATGGTACATCTAAACCATTCCCTCAAGTTTGGCAGCCAGGATATTCTCCTCCATCCTACATTTCTCTTTCCACACATTTTCCCCTGCTTAATCAGTTGCAGCATAGCAAGTTTCTCCCCTCGTGTGATATGCCCAAGGTATGGTAACTTTGGAATCATAATGGTCTCTATTGTAGAATGATTCAATTTTCTTGGTAGTCTTTCCATTTAACGTCCAAGCTTCCACGCCATAAAGAAGTGCAGAGAAGATGCAACATCTCACCAACCTGACCCTCAAGTTCAATGTTAGGTCTCTGGCGCTGACCACCTTTCTCATGCTGATGAAATTTGATGGGGCTATGTCTATGCGTCTCTCAATTTCTTTGCTGTAGTCATTTGTTGAGTTTATCAATGTTCCGAGGTATGTGTAGTTCTCAACTTGCTATATGTTCATGCCTCTTTTTAAATTCATTTATTTTCATAATCTAGTTTATCTGCATATGCGCTTAAACTACGGTTTGGCCTAGATAGTGGCGCATATTTACAATTAATATAGGTAGCGAACAACTTTCCGGTGGTGACCTTACAGCGTATTATGGAAGTGTATATTGCCCTGGCTCAAAGATATTTCCCGCGTTTACGATAATCAACTGGAATACGGCTTGGCATTTGAGGAAAAATCTTCCAAAAAACCCCATTTACTTTCTTCAGTCAAACATTATGTCCGCCATAGCAGACAACTTCAATGCAGTGGGCGAAATCTCCAATCAACCAGCATAGAGCGCCGGCGGAAGGAGGCCATTACAATACGGGCGTAGATTTTCCGTTTTGTGGGTGACTTCTTGTCGGAGGCGTCGCCAGTACTCCCCCCACTGGCCAGCGGCATGTGTATCGACCGCGTGGGTGTTGATGTGTAAAAAAAAATGTATTTATTCTGTTTCTTTATTATGTTCTTGCCGTTTAATGTCAGATTTTCTGGATTTTTGAGATTCTCATAAATTGGTTTTTTATTGTTCAGCATCAGTCCATATTCGCCTCGCTGCATTCAACCAATTTGCTAATCAGTCTCTGCAGGTCTTCGATATTTTCCGCCAAGGCCACGGTATGGTCTGCATACCTTATATTATTGATCGGTGTTCCGTTGACTTTTATTCCGGATGTTTCTCGTTCCAGTGCTTTCTGGATGATTTCTTCAAAGTATGCATTGAAACCCATTGGTGATAGGACACATCCCTGCCTTACTTCTCTTCTTATTTCTATTTTCTCTGATAGTTGGTTATCGATGCATACTCTTACTTTTTGTTATAATATAAATTTGTAAAAGAAGATCGTTATCATCTATATTGTTCAATTTAAGAACATTCATTAGCTGGTCGTGGCAAACCTCATTGAATGCTTTGTTATAATCAACAAAGCACACGTACATGTCCTGATTAACGTCCAAACATCGCGGGACCAATACACCGAGTGCGAATAGGGCCTCACGAGTTCCTTTGCGAAACTCGAATTGTGTTTCGCTGATGTCCATGTGGTAAAACACACTCATCGGTAAATACCATTTTTGTATGAAAAGTGCTTTTCGTTCATTAATGAATCGACAGAAACCTAGTCTGAATTCGATGTCGAGGGGTAAAAGCTCTTGTACTGTCTGGAGATAGCATAGATGCAGTAGCTGTTGTCTTAAAATCCTATTTACTGTATCTTTAGAAACTCCAACTTACAAACCGAGGCATCTGGTGCTCAAACTGAGATCTTCTCCAACCCGTTTTCTTCCACCTAATCGTTTCTGGAAGAAGTTTTTCAATATCAGCAAATGTTTGGTCATTTGGAAATCTTTATCTGCCTATTCTCGCCGACTCCTTACCATTTCCTTGACAAAAACCATAAACTAACAACATGTCGATCATTTCTAAAGTGAATCGTTTGACAATACTCTTTTGACGGTGCATTAGTAAACCCGTTGCTATTAAAATTTGTCTTTGCATATGAACCATGTTCGGCCACTAGTTTAGGATTAGTACCTAGCTAATAGCCCAAAGTTAAGTAATTGACAATATAATTTTATCAGTTTATAAAATAGAGATACCAGCTTTACTGTGCATATTTGAAATATGTTAGCAAACACATATTCTTGCTGTGAGTCAAGAAAATCCTTACGAACTATACAAAACGTAAAGTCTAGTACGCGACAAGTGACGGCATCAGACGTGTGTCTTAGTGTCTTAAGTTAATAAAAAAAACAGTTAGAATTTGTCAGTAAGTCTATATATTATAACATAAAAATGTATTTAATTTATTTGCTCTTAAATGTTTTATAAACATTTCATCAACTTCACTACTCACGAAGAAACTACTAATTCCATCATTATTTCTTGTAGAATGTTGACATGCAGAGTGTATACTTAATAGCAGGTAGTATCTTTATGTCATACTTTGACACTTACAGTACAAGGTTAGGTTAGTTCAGGTTTCACTAGAGTTTTTTGTACATGAAACACTAATACGGTGGTGGCACTTAACTAATGTAGTTGTTTAAGAATACTTTACTTAGTACGTAATAGTAATGTAGCGCGTACATTTAGGGTTCCATTAGCTCTTCATCATTGTGGTAGCATAGTACAGGTTCAAACTTAAATAAACCGGTTTATATTTTAACATGGCATATTTGAAAACGTAAAAAAACTATTTTAATTGATAAAACGTTCTATTTTTTAGTGTCTTTATTATAAATTCATTGAGGCTAAATATTATTTGTAGTCTACCCGAATATTTCACACCAATATAACTAAATAGAGATAATAAACAGAAAAAATTTGGCAGTAGAAAAATTAATATTCTTATGCTATAGACAAAATGTAATCGATTATTTCGATTACTTAACAGGAAATTTATTAGATTAGAATGATAGATACTTCGCTTTGTTACTGTGTTCAAAAAGTGATGTGCGATAGCTTTTAAAAAATATAATAAACAGTTAAACTCATCTGAACTATCTTTTCTAAGATAATTCGATACTCTTGCTTCAAAAAAGTAAAATTTGATATGGTTGTCCATCCCATATGGTATTAACCCATTTGTGATATGATTCGTAACAATTCTTTTACCTACTCGTTTTCAAGTCTATATAAAACTATACTTGCCCTTAAAATTTTGAGATTTGACGTTCAAGCTGAATGTATATTAACTCAAAATGTTGGTGAAGTTGAGGTTGAGATTTAAATATCCAATGTCAGTGAGTTTTAAAGTTCAACAATTCAGTTTCATGGTATTTATAAAGTATAGGAAGCGAAGCTCGAAAAATTCTTGTTTGTTTCGGTGAAAATGATGAAATGGAATGTTTCATAATTTTGGATGGTCAATTAACAACAAAGTCAAAACACACGTAACAAATAGAAATAGCGTAAACGCGATCAATAAATGACATTCGACATTTCGCTGTAAGCACGCACATAACTTTAAAGAGCATCATCATTAGTCGGAACGAACTTTATGAACTTCGGACATAAAAATTGGTTATCTCGAACTGCCCGGGAACATTATCGAAACTATTCTATAACTAATATATCAGTCTATAAATTGAACTGAGCTTAAATTAAACCGTTATATCAAATGCCAACTGAACTTTAATACGTCATTTGGACGGATAACACTGGATTTATAAACTTAAAAAGTTCGCAGAGTTGAGGTGGAGTTGACCGTTAAAATAGCAGTCCAATTTAAACTAAAAAACTATAGTTCGAGTTAACCAAGTTGTATTCAGTATACAGGGTGTTTCTTAATAACATGCTAATATTTAAGGAAGTTTTCCTTGGGACCATTTTGAGAAAAAAACTTCATATGGAATATATGTCCTACAAGTCTTAACTACTGTTGAACTACAGGGTGATACAGTTTTAAGAAAAAAAATCCTTTTTTTTATAACTTTGGTTGACCCTATATATTTTTGTGAAACGTGGTACGAACATTTTCTGCTATACATGATTTTTTATTCTTGCCAGTGGCTTTCGTGTGGGATTTCCACTGAATCATTTTAAAGAGAAAAGTGATACGCCACTGCTTTTTCTTAAAGTAAAAAATATTTTTGAAATCCTCATTCCTTTCTGAGCAAGTCTGGTCTCTTCATTTTGTTTCGTTTGACGTATGGTTTTCGCATAAAAAAATAAAATTCATTCATTTGCATCTCGCTAGACCACTTACGAGAAAAAACAATTTATGTAACTTTAAACAATAATTTATTTAAGAGAATCATGATGTTGAAAATGTCCACCTCCTGCAAATATGCATACCTCTGCTCTTTTTCTCGTGGACTCACGTACTCTTTGGAAAATGCCGGAACTGTTTCTAATAGGTTCGCAAGAAACTCTGATGCGATTTCTCAACTACTGTTCAGTATGAATTGGTGTGCTGCAGACCAATGTTTTAAGATGACCCCACAGGAAGTAATCTAAACTATTGAGGACCGCGACCTATCCAGCGATTATTGTAATTTTGGTCTGGCGCCCCGTCGTGCATAAACCACAGTCGATTTCTTACTAAAATGGGAACATCTTCCATCAAAGCTGGCAATTCTTCTTCGAGAAACTGCCGGTAATTATGCCCAATTAACCTCTCATGAAGAAAGTAGGGTCCAATTAAATAATCACCGCATATTCCAGCCCACACGTTAACGGAAAATTGCTCCTGGTGATGGGATTCCAAGATTGCATGTGGGTTTTCTTCAGCCCAAAAATGATTATTGTAAAATTTTTGGATGACGTTTCTAGAAAAATTGGCTTCATCGGTGAATAAAATTTCAGTATCAAATAATGGATTTTCAATTACTTTTTGAAGAGACCATTGGCAAAAGTTCATCCGTAATGGAAAGTCGCGTGGGAGTAGAGCCTGAACACGTTGGATATGGTAGGGATATAATAAAAAATCATTGAGAATTTTCCAAACAAGAATATGTGAGATATTCATATTGTTTCCCATTTTTCATGTACTTAATTCGGGATCCGTCGTACTCCATTTAGATGATTGTCTGGTTCAAAACTTCCCTTTTCGCACAACCTTCTATGAATGTTTTTTTATTTTATGGAAGAAGTCCATCTCTCAGTGGAGTGATATTTTTTCTGCGACACAAGTTCTCACAATGTTTCTGGTGTTTTTCTCTTTAATTTTACTTAATTGAATCCCACTGATGATGGAGGTTTATGCCTCCGAAACATGTATGGTTTGACAATTTTACGATTGTCATATTAAACTAGTGGAGCAGATTGTGTGTTTTACTTTACGCTTCTATGAATGTTTGAAAATGTTCGTTCATCCGGAATATTTCTATTTGGAAAGCGGTTTTCGTATAACCGCCTGGCTTCCAGTCCATTACCATCGGCAAGCCCATACATATAATGCATATTTGCAAACTCAGAATTCGTGAAATAGACCATGTTTTTTTAATAATATTATTAATTTTAATGACTTAAATACGTAACAACTAGACTAGTAGACAACCGTCAAAACTGTTTATGTTTACAAAACAAAATCTGCTTCTTACCTACTAGATACGTTTTTAATCCTTGATAATACCCAATTTCATAACAACGTGCAAATGACTGAATTTTATTTTTTATGCGAAAAGTATACGTCAAACGAAACAAAATGAAGAGACCAGATTTGCTTAGAGAGGAATAAGGATTTCAAAAATAATTTTTACTTTAAGAAAAAGCAGTGGCGTATTACTTTTCGCTTTAAAATGATTCGGTGCAAATCCCGCACGAACGCCACTAGCAAGAATTAAAAATCATGTTGTACAACAGAAAATGCCTTTTGATGCATAGAAGATGCGTACCACGTTTAACAAAAATATATAGGGTCATACTAAAGTTATCATAAAAAAAAAAGGTTTTTTTCTTAAAACTTTAGCACCCTGTAGTTCCACAGTTAAGACTTTTAGGACAGATGTTCATATAAAGCTTCTTTCTCAAAATAAACCCAAGAATAACCTTTTTAAATATTAGCATGTTGTTAAGAAACACCCTGTGAAATGCCAAATCGCTCATTTGCACAACTAAAAAAACTTCAATTTGCGATATTCAAGTTTAAAAATTCGTTGTTTTATTATTAGGTCTTATGACTATGTTTTAAAGGATATAACAGAACTACCAAATTACTTGCACTTTGGGGTATGATTAAGGTATCAATCTCAATAGGTTGAATTTTTTTTTCACGAGCATTTTCTGGTTTTAATTTTGAGTTGTGTCATTATTCTTGATCAGCGTAAGTTGTACTGTAGGAAAAGATCTTGGATAATCTCTTAATAACTTTAAGGCTTTTACCTCGGTAATTTTAAAATTTTCATTTGCATTCCTTCTGACCATTGACGGCTGAATCTGGATAGACAAATTTTTATTGTCAAAACTATGCATTTTCACATACAATGACACAACTAAAAAAATACATTTATTTACAACCATACATGTAATGTTGACATTACTAACCTAATTTAAGGCTTGAAAGTGTCACATTACCTACGTCTACTTCTCTCTTCCATTTCCCTTACTCATTTCCCTCATTCGTGTTCTTCTCTCATTTCTCCCACTCATTGAATAAAGCAAAATATTTATGTAATATCTTTATTTAACAATTCTTAACGTATACGTAGAATCAACAAGACAATTAACAACAATAATTAAACAATTTATCACATTATTTATTTGTTAAAATTAATGGTCAAATTTGACTTATCATAGGCTTTAACCGAAATTTTTAAGAGGCCGCCCGGATATTGTGAAGTTTCATTGCTAGAGAATGTTATTTCTTGTCCACTTTCAGATCCCGTAATGTTAACAACAGGAGGCAGAAAGCTTGTATTGCTACAGCAGGATGATGGCAAAGTTGTTGAAGATATCATATTTGCGGTTTTACTTTGGTTAGCCACAAATGCATCCACATAACTTTTAGCAACTGTACTGGACCTCCGTCCCCCTAAGCGCTTCAACTGTAAAATATCTGCTCCGCTATTAACCAGCAACGTAGCTGCCGTTCTTCTAAAGGCATGACCTGTGTACGTTTCCGCCTTAGGAAGTTTTAAAAAGCAGGCAATTTTATACGGAAATTTAGACATAGAATTGTACCCAAAAGGTTGATTTCGAGCTTTTCCCAATCGATATTGAACAAAAAGTCTCTCGTTTTGAATATCTTTTCTTACCTGGATAAATTCTTTCACAATTTTTATCCAATATATGTTAGTTATCATGAATGATATACTTTTATAAGTTTTTGTATCCGGAATTTCGATGGAAATTTTCTTATCTAAAATATCAATGCGTGTAGTTTTCATTTTTAATAATTCGTCAGTGCGGCATGCTCCAGATACACCTATTATAAGCACAACCTAAAATAATGAGAAAAAATAATTAGAAACAAATAGAAAAATTTAAAAAGAAAGTCTTATCTTGATAGGAAGGAACTCTTGGGGTGCTTTGCTTAGAAAATCCTCTATATTTTGTCTGGTAAAGATAGTAGATTTCTTTGGCCTAAAGCCTATATTCTGACGTTTCAAAAATGCAAGAAGCTTCTTATATTTTGATATATCAATCCCTTCTCTTAAATCTAGTATGGCCCGTATCATGCTGTAGATAGCCCAAAGAGTAGATGGCTTTTTTTGCTTTGCCATGTCACTAAACTATGCCATCAAGACTGTCTGCGATGCGATGTTCTTTGTATTTTTTTCTAAACACCAATTTTCATATACCTTGAATGCTTTTTCATATCGCCCCCTACTTTTCTCCGGAAGTAAACTTGCTTCTGCTCTTTCTGCAGCTTCTTTGAGTTCTTTTGGGATATCATTGTGGGAATAATCTTCATTATCACTATCCGACAACATTTTGGCTTTTTCCTTATCACAAATTTGACGGATTGAACGACAAATTTAAAATTGTTTAAGGGTATGCTCCATTACTATGGCACTGCAACCAGAACATATTTGAATGACACAACCAGCATATTTTTGTATGGCGTCAAAACAATAAATGGCATATTTTCACATTTTTACTACATTTGAAAAAATCAAATATCTAATTTTCAATTAACGGTGTGGTTGTAAATAAAATAGTATACAAACCTCGGAGAGAAGTTTTCATGACTGTCTCGAGATTAAAGTTAACCTCGACGCTTTGCGTCTCGGATAACTAACTAATCTCTCGACAGTAATGAAACACTTCCCTCTTCGGTATGTAATGTACTATTAATAATTAACGTAAACGGCATAACTTCAAATGTTTCTTTATTTCAGAAAATTATTAACCAATATTTCAGTAGGTACCTACCTACCCAACACGAAATGAGTGATTATTTGTGAAAACAATCCTACCCTATTTGTTTTGGTTTTGTACCGAAAAATTGGATGTTATGCAAAATAATGACACTTTTTTTGTTGTTAATAATTGACTTCATCTAAAATTATGAAATATTCCATAATGATTCTATTCCGACACAAATTTCAACCAATCAAACAAGAACCCTTCGAACTTCGCTCCTGACTTTATAAATAACATGAAAGTGAACTTCGAACCTCACAAACCTCACGAACTTGAACATTTAAACTTCAAGCAACACTTTTAGAGTTTATAAATCCAGCTCAATGCAGATTAGTTTAGTAGGTTTTTGGTTAAATTTTATTTTGTGATTGCTGGAATTTTCTTCCGAACATCAACTTAATGTTACAAATAAATAAAAGTTAAATTTCACTGATCATATTTTTTTAAAGCTTTTGCGCTTGAATTATATTTTTAATTATATCGTGCACTACATAACCACCAAGTGTCTTTTACATTTTGTAACGCTTTATTTTGACATTTCTGTACCTGTTTGTTGGTGCACAGGTTTTTAAATTATAATGAAAAATTTTAATATTTTTGTCTAGTCTAGATGAGTTTTTAAAATTGATTAGGAACGATAGAAATTATAACAAATATTTAAAAAATGTGATTGGTAGCGAACATTGACTAAGACTGAAAACCTTAGAGGTATGCGAAATTGTAGAAGGATTTTATACCCAATTTTGTAGTATTCGTTTAAGTATTCGATATCATTTTAAAATATGCCATAACCCCCAAATTAAAACTAAATACCACTCAGCACCGATATCTACAGACATAACTGGGACCAAAAATATATACTAATTCATATCCGCGATATCAAAAAAATATCAAAAAGGTTATTTTTTATTTTTCAACGATTTCTTCATAATGATACAATTTTTTTACGTTAATTATGCTAAATGTACAGATTTTATTATATATTCAATTATTTGACAATATGTTTAGAAAAATTACACCAAAATCATTTTGGTATTTATTAAGAAAAAAAATGATTTTTGTGTTTGATATCCCATATTAAATTGTGACTATAAATGCCTTTTAGCGTGAATATTAATATATTATATAGGTGATCAAATTTTTTTCTTAAAGTAGTTTTTTTTCTATTATAAAATTTAGGAAAATTTTATTTAAAAATAATTGCTCTATTATTTTGAAAAAGATTCTGATCACTTAAAATATCAAACCGTTGTATTTTAAGATGTAAAGGAAAAAACTAGATACATATATTTTTATCATTCGATGTACACCCTTATTTAATGGCATACTAGAAATGTATCTGCTTTTTTCCTAAAATACAACTATTCTTGTTCGTAAATATCTGTGACTCGTAAATTATAATGTTTTATTATAAAAGTTAGTGTTTGAACACTTATTGCTTTGTGGGAAATTGTTATTTTCAGAAAATATTTTAAAACCACAAAAACAAAAAAATATACCAATACACATTGTATATTTATAATGTAATTCTGAAGTATACCAGTATTTATTATACTGTGGACTACATTACAATGTTGATATTTGTTTTATTTATTGATCCTTCATTAAACCGGGTGATGCATTGCTTAGTTGAACATAGGAGATGCGGTGTAAATTTTGAGGTGGTTAAATATTGGCTCCCCTGTACATTTTAGAGAAAAATTGTATTATAATTTTTTGAAGATGCCGATATAATAAACCCATGTGGCAAGTTTAAATAAATTTTAATAAGTCAATCCTAACTTATTCAATTAAATGTGATTGCAAAATTAAGAAATTTTCATAGTTTAGGTAATACAGCAAACACCAGCAAATAATTTCTAGGACGCTATTGTCAAGGATTGACGTAAAGCTGAACATAACGAATAAAGATTATTTCACATTCATTTTCGTTTCAAAATCAATCAAAATCTTTATTCAAGTATTTGACAACAGTATTATTCCTTACGTCAGACAATAAATGTGATAAAATGCTAAAGCTAAAATATAAATATAAAAATATCACCATATTTTACTGTCACCGTATTAACAGCACTAAAACACTAACGATAAAATATATACCTAATGAACAGCTTCTTAAATAACAGTGTTCTGCTAAAGTGCTCTTAAAATTAATTCTTGCTAAAACTTTTTCTATGTATTAGATTTTAAGCAGTCGATTTTAACTTGCAGTTTTGTTATTATTATTATTACTTTGTTATTTGTTGTTGTGTTGTTCCCTAAAATTTAGTCTCGTTAAAACTATTAAACGTTTAGTACATTTATTTTTTTACTTCGGAAGCAGTTTTTGCTTTTTTATTGTTATTTTCTTAATTTCTAATTTCCAAATATGCACCATTTTGAAATTTTTTACAAAACAACCATTTATTCTAATCAAGTGATGGGTGCGGGAACTTTGAAAATTATGCCGTTAGGGTCAATTCTTTATGCTCTTTCCAATAAAAAAATAATATTTTGAAAAAATTGATCTACAGGGTGTTAAAAATGTAAAAATTGAAAATGTCAACTTTTTCTAATACGGGCCTGGAATTTAAAATTTTCTGATACTGCAATTTTAAGCGACAGATAGGTTACAGATGTTGACCCAATATGAAAATTTTATACGGAGTGCAATAAAAAATATGACAAGAACAAAAAATTGCTGAAGTTCATAAAAGACCCTGTATCTTATTAACTATCGACAATTGAACTATCAAAGATGGGTGATTAAGAACCCCCAAGGTATTCTTTGTCTTGTGTTGAAGTATGTTCATTTAGATCCGCGTCACCCTGTATATTTTTGAAATCAGGAGAAAGAGATCTTTCCCCCTGGTGGAAAATATATAGGGTGTTCCATTTAAAAAAATAAAACTTCATTTGTTCTTTAACTTTGTGATGCGTGTATGATTCTAAAAGATATGACGGGAAAAATTATGCAACTTTTGTATTAAAAGTTTTTTTTGTCACTTATATTAACCCCTGTAGGTGGGTATCCAAATATAAAAAATAACCCTGTACATTCATCGGTAAAACAAATATTTCTCAAAAATCCCTATTATTATTGGCTCTTTCCATTACCTCAAAGCAGAATACCATACAGTGCCTTTGGACTCAAATTTACTAATGATAAGTTTAATTAATGAAGTGGAAGGGATAGGTTTATCAGGGAATTGAACTGAAAACATTTCAGATACTGCTCTTAAACTGTTTTATGTATAATACCACCTAATCATAGTTACTTGTTCATTACTGCAATAGCTCATATTCAGCTATAATTAAAGCGCCTGCAATAAAAATGTTGTCTCTGACGCTACTTTTCGTTTTGTCAATGCCAAATAACAGTTTGGTGTATTACCTAAACCCTAAACTATAAAAGTTTCGTAATTTTCCCATCACATTTAATTGAATAAGTTAGGAAGGATTGGCTTAATAAAGTTTATTCAAACTTGGCACATGGGTTTAATATATCGGCTTCTTCAAAAAATTATAATAAAATTTTTCTCTAAAATGTACAGGGGAGCCAATATTCAGCCACCTCAAAATTTACATGGGATTTCCTATGTTCAACTAAGCCATACATCACCCGGTATAGGGTATTTACTAAACATACTGCAAAAAACACAAGGGTATGGCAGGATATCAGATTATGGTCTATGACTTCTTTGGGTATGGGGTACTGCGTTGCGAGACCTAGAGAATACAAAAATTGTCCAAAAATACGTTTTTCTCATTTAACTAACTCCAGTGGAAAAATGAATAATTAAGAAATTAATTGATGGGTTTAATGAATACCTTCTGTAATCTAAGAGATATTCGTTTAATGCAATAAGAACAAACCCTGGTGTTTTTGAAACAATTCGACAGTTAATGAAATATTATTGGATTTATGCATCCTAGTTCGAGGTAGTCATTAGCGCCAAGTCTTGTAGATTAAAACGCTTCACTGTTATATTTATGTAATAAACTATGGTTTTTGTCGAATATTACCTGGTATCTTCAAAGCAAAGCGGCTTTCTGCAACTTATCAAGGACAAAATATCCTTAAAATTACCGAAGGTATCAGTTCTTGAATTTTTGCCGTATTTTTGGTAATTACCCTCTGCATAATATCCCATTCAATTTTAAAATGTACGGGCTACTTTCGAACTACACCCTAGCCACTATGATTAGTGTCAGTGGTTGGCACTGAACTGGTCATCATGTCAAGTGCGCAGTGGCGGCTTGACAGGGTCGGCAGTGCCGACCCAGTGTCAAATAGACAGTATATTATATGAGGTCTGTTCTAACCATGACAGTTTCAAACTGTCAAATACAATCAACCAGTTGTAGGACTTAACAAGGCATCTTGGAGTCTACATGCAATGTTCGTCTGTTAGACTATTTCTGATTAAAAACTAGTTCTGGACACTGCTGGTTGGAACAAGCCTATTATTTATCTACATCAATTTGCATTTTAGTGACTCTCAAAACTGCCAAACTCCACTTTTTAAACCGCCTTTGTAACCCCAGACGTCATTGTCGATTTACTCAGGAACTACAGCCGCCATAAAATAAATTGTTTTACTTTTTATTAACCCGGGTTGGGGGTCGGCATGCCTACCCTGTATACCACGTATCGAAGTTAAAACCCGGGGTCGGCAAATTCGTACCTGCCGCTAAATTTAAAGTAAGGTTATAGTTATGTCTAATACTTATTATCGACAAGAAATATTTTGAATATCGATCTGTTGGTTTTGAAGTTTCTTTGATTATTATTCAAATAAAAGAGCTAAATTAGTGTAAAATAAGTGAGAGGTGAGAGGTAGTGTTATCTGTTGAAAAACAAAACTTCTCGGCTTGGTATTTTTAGGATTAGGATCTTAGGTAAGTGTTCTAAAATTTAAATAAAATATCCCGTTTAGAAATACCAAAAGATTAAGGGTAATGCACGCAATGACATGGAAAAAAAACAAATTGAAACTGAGGTAAAAAGTGATTTTATTCAATATATTTTAAATTTTAAAATGTGGATTTTTGTCATTGGATGAACAAATTAAATTAAACAACAATGGTCGCCGTACCCCTAAAATGTTGAGTTTAAGTAACACGGGAGAGAGCCAAGGGGAGTAATGGGTCATTTTTAGAGAAATGGTATCAAAATTATGCAGGGCTTACGGGTAGTGAAACCATAGATCTAGATTGTAGCTATATAGATCCGTGGTGAAACCAAAATAAACTGATCTGTTGGTCAAGCATTTTATTCTTATATTAAAAAGAACTGTTTTGGGCTCTTCAAAAGCATGATATTTCGAAGCAGCATACACCTCAGTCAACTAAAACTTGATTTGTCTTATTTGGTAAATAAAACATTTACCTATTTGACTTGACTCGATTGTCACCCACATCTGTGTCAAATGAGCGAGAATATTCGTATCTAAAGCACATTAAAAATTATTTTTACGTAATACAATTAACCACTGTCAAGTTTGTCACAATAATTATTGTTAAGTACTTAATAGAAAACAAAATTCTAAAAAATCTGCGAAATAATAACTCAATTTTAGGATGTAACTCACCATTTTGTCGCCAATTTGCAACATATAAACTCGCCTTATACAATTAATTTAACAGATTTGAAAAACTCCAAATGTTTTCATTACAGTCAATGAGTCATGAACCAAAATAATGTGATACTAAAGAATATCATCTTTATGAATAAAGAATATGTGATTTACATTTCCTTAAACCTACTTTTTTGCATAGAAATAAAAAAAAATGGAGGTGAAATTAAATAATTAATCATAAATTCTGTTCAATGCAAAAATTAGAATAGTGGACAAAAACGAAATTTGCGCGTGATCTCCAAAAATGTTCGCCTGCGGCGCTATTTTTACGCCTTCGGCACTCCTGCCGACCCTGGCTACCAACCCACAAGCCGCCACTGGAGTGCCGAGACCAAAATATAGACTTTATTGGCGGAGAACGTTTTTTGTCTCATGAATCGTCATATGTTGCTTGCTTGGAACGTGTTACAGCCATTTCAGACATTACAGTTTATTCCGTATCGGTATTTTTAATATCTTTTTTTTTTTAATATTTTTTTTCTAGAATCCTTATAACACCCTCAGAAGGACGAATTTGGCTTTGTACCCAAGCTGTTGTAAATTTAAACAATAAAATGTATGCATTTAAAAATATTTTGAGTATTGCTATTCAATTACAACCATCCGGAATTTAACCATAGTGAGCACAATCTGGCAACTGCCTGCAAACCACGTGCGTTTCATGCTACACTCAGGTGGAATTAATGGACGACAGTAGCGACTTTTTACTACTGGTTTTTGCGGTCCAAACTAAATTTACGCATACATGTCTAGAGGTCCATTCGCATGAGCGGTAAATTGAAAGCATTACATGATAAGTCTATGTAGGTTGGTATATGGTTATACTTAAATAAAATAATACTTTCCACAAATTTTTCCCAATTTACGAAAATTAGCGGATCAGCCTTGCATTTCTAACTGCTTCTCTATGTTAAAAAATGACTGATAGCATTGACAACAGATTTTCCACCAAATGCCTACCTATATGAACTTTTTGTTTTAAAATCAATCAAAATTAATTTCTTAAAGTTTCCATATATACCTTAATAACACCTAGTAATGTAGTAAATTAAATTCTGAATATAGTTTTCCATCATGTGTAAGTTTTTTACAGCGTAATTTTTGGTTTTGCCCGATTTAAAAAAACAAAGATAAAATAAGGGTACCTGTATTAAAATATATTTTCCTATTTACATATCACTACTGAGTTCCAAGGTCCACATCTAATATCCTTTATGTCTTCACTTGAAAAATTATGTAGAAATATGAACGAGTAATAGTTTTCATGTTGTTCATTTTTCAGTTGTTTGTACTTATTCCAGCCACTTCCATGCAAAGCATTATTGTCTGTAAATAATAACTGGTTAAGGTAGGAAGCCTTGCCTCAACTCCGCCTACTGTAACCACTTAGCAGTTACAATAAAGTCATATTTATTTATTCAGTTTTAACAGGGTTGCGTTTTGGTGGTACTTGCGTTGATTGAAAGATTAGTGTCTTTCAATCAACGGTACTTGTTTTTAAATTAAAAAAAGGCCCATTTTGTCAATGTCCTGTTGACACCGACTAGAAGACAATTTCCAAGGATACCATTGTTAAAACAATTGTTGTCATGGAAGTTATGTGGCTGTATCGTTAATAAAATGTGCCTTGTTATACTAAAGTGGAAACCGCTGAACCAGAATCGGGGATGGAAGGCTAAATCCATCAACCCCCTGGGCGTCGATATAATCATCAACGGCGCCAGGCTCCTCCTCCTTACTCAACGTCGATCAGAAGGCTCTACAGAGTAATCCTTCCGTCCATCGATTGACCTTTGGTTCCTCGGAGGCTTTAAAATGAAATAGCCTCTTTTCTCAAGTCCATGTTCGTTGCCGTTTCGTGTTTGCCGTCGGAGAGAAGGCGCAAGTAAATCGCGTCTCCTCCCCGTCTCGAGATCTTTGGTTTCGGTTGTCCCTCTAGGCTCATCACACTCCTGCACTGGCTCTGATGTTGGGTGATATTACTATATCTAAATGTTCTACCAGTCTCCTTAGCCTGGCGCCGTTGATGATTATATCGACGCCCAGGGGGTTGATGGATTTAGCCTTCCATCCCCGATTCTGGTTCAGCGGTTTCCGCTTTAGTATAACAATGCACATTTTATTAACGATAACAGCCACATAACTTCCATGACAACAATTTTTGAAACAATGGTATCCTTGGAAATTGTCTTCTAGTCGGTGTCAACAGGGCATTGATAAAATGGGTCTTTTTGCCCAAAAACCATTACTACCAAATTTCATGCAAATTCTGCGGTTAGTAAGATAAATATTTGGAAAAAAGTAAAAAAAAAAAAGATATTTGACTACTTTTACATATTTGTAAACTCTCAACTTTTGGACTAAGGTAAGTTGGGCTAGATCATTAGGAATTTGTACGGACCATTTAGAGACACCCTCAATATCATACAGTATTGCCCGAAAAAAACAGTACTGAACTTGTAATCGTATTATATATTTAAAAAATACATATTATTGACACTTTATTATATGTTCTAAGTGTGCACCTCCTCGTTCAAGACAGACTTCATAACGATGTTCTAAGTTTCTGGTCATGTTATTGAATAAGGGTTGTCTCAGAGCTGCGAAGAAGACTCTAACGGCATCCTTTAATTCATCGATGGTTTGTGGTGCCCGTTTGAAAACGGCATTTTTAGCCATGCCCCAAATGTATGCGTCTGGAGGTGTGAGGTCTGGAGAATGTGAAGGATAAGGGAAGTCAGTAAATCGTGAAATGAATTTGCTTGGAAAATGTTCTTGAAGAAATTGACGAATTGCGGCAGCAGTATGGCAAGTTGCCCCGTCCTGCTGAAAAAATTGGTTTCGAAATGCCAAGTTACGTGCACGACAGAATTGACGTAGATCAGGGATAAATCGTGTTAAAATGTGTCTGTACCTCTGTTGATTAAGTGTGACTTGCCTACCATTCTCTTCGATGAAGTACGGACCAATGATTCCGTGTCCGGACACAGCACACCAGACACTCACTTTTGCACTATGTAAAGGAACCTCTTGAACCTCATCGGGTCTGGCAAAGCCCAGAAATCGATTTGTGCGACGATTCACATAGCCTGACAAGTGAAAGTGTGCTTCGTCTGAAAACCAAACATTTTTCAAAAATTCAGGATTTTCATACTGTAACGCGAGAATTCTGGCGCAATATTCCACTCTACTGCGATAATCCCGAGGATGTAGTTGTTGATGTACCTGAATCACATACGAAAATGCACCCAGCTCCTTCAGGATTCTTTGAAAGGAAGTTCTTTTTAAATCAAGTTGTAACGCTGTCCTTGCCTGGCTGGCTTTCGGATTTTGTAAGATTTGCTCAAAAACACGTTCATGGTTATTGTTGTTGTTAACTGTCCTGTGACGCCCCGAGTTTCCTTTTCGTTGGCACAATACACTACCCGTATTTCTGAACTTTTCAATAACCTTCAAAATTACAGCATTACTTGGAGAACGTTTATTAAACCGTTGTGTGAATTGATCAGACACGTATAGCAAACTTGCACCATTATGTCGGCCCATTCCGTATGAGCGAAAATAATGCTCTACCAGAAACACTTTCTCCTCTGTACTTAACACCATTTTTAACAATTAGGCCCTACTAATTACTTCTTTGAGGTTTACTTGACAGGTCTATACTAGCAAACTTGAGTGTGACAGCGCACGCATAAAAACACCGCCAACTTAGTTTCAGTACTTGTTTATTTCGGGCATATCTGTATTATCTAGCTTACCCAACAAAACAATTGTATGTTTACTCCCACAAGCCACCTTGACCACTAAGTTTTTTGAACAACCGTCTATATCAATCACATGAGGCGTAGCCATTACAGAGACTCGTTTTTCCGGTTCTGTTAAACTAGGCAATCCCAGCTGACCATTTCCATTCCATCCCCAAGTGTAAAGATCACCCTCGTAACTAATAGCCGCGGAATGCCAACCACCTTTAATAAATAAAAGTAACTCATTAGTCCAAGAGTCAACTCCTGTAACAAAATTATAGCAAAATTAAAGAAAATTAGTACGACTAACTAATACAGTACGTTTTGGTGCTAAATTATCAACCCCATATTGGGACCTCTTCTACTGTATGAATGCAGCTGAAACTGGGAACAGGGAAACAAATCTTTGAGCCAAAAGAATACAAGAAATATCTTGAAAATGTACTCCGAAAAAGAAATTGCAGTTTTTTAAAACTTATTTAGAATTTATTGACGATGGATATACAAGGTACTTTAACAAGTCAAACATCAAATGAATTAAAACAAATCTAATAAAACGTAATAATATGCAAGATCTTTAAACGCAATTGGAAGTAAATTACAGGTTTAAACCATAATAATCTCTATCATCCCTGGCCATGGCAGTCCTACTGTGATGTAAGTAAAACAATCTCGGAATTTAGTTCTGTAGCAGTGAAAGTCACAGTTACGCATATATCCAATAGAGCACATTTTTATATGTATTAGACAACTACGAATATAAATAGATGGCAACGTCAAGACTGTAAACAAAACTTTATCTCCAACAATCCCTACACCGTAATACACATAAGATCCTTAAGCACAGTCTCTGCACTGGAAAAATCCTAGAAGAATGCGATGAATGTCCCCAAATAACACAGCATACATGGACGTACCCAGGGGGATGAGAGGGGGGCATTGCCCCTGCCACGAGCAAGATATTGCCTTCTTTTCATAAAATATGCATAAATAAATGCACATAGAGAATGAAATTGTTAAAAATAATATTTCAGCTAAAAAACAAGACCATCTATACTCCAATTCCAAAATTTTTGTCAGTGACTCATCACTAGCATATAGGGAGCTCCGGATTGTGCGACGTCAGGGGAATAAAAACCAGTGACGTGTGCATTTCAACAAATAATAAATGATAAAATATCGTCGGAACGTCATCAAATTTTTAATAAATTAAATTTATTTCATTAACCTTTAAAACCTGATCCTATAAAACGATGACCTTTTCCACTAAGATTTCTTAGTTCTTGCGAAAATCCATCGATAAATGCCTGCCTTGAACTTTTAATATTTAGATCTTGCCGTACCTTCTCAACTGTGTGCCCCTCATCGAGCCATGTTTCTTCGTTGTAATACAATTTTTTCCCTTTTTTCCGAAACTCCCGTATTTTTTCCAAATATTTTCGCCGCTATATAATAATTTAATTTTTTTCAATTAGTAGGCTTTTTCGATTTCGTTTAATATACCTACAATTAATTTCTTTTAAAGTTCGTTGAAAAACCCTTAATTATATTTTAGGTAAAGATGTGACCTTAATTTTAGCCACATTTTTTTTATTGCGGATATTTCATTTAGGACTAAAAATTCCTGGGTATTGCGACGAATGGCGTATTTTGTGGCACCAAGATTTTTTTTTTGTCCTCTTATCAGGGCTCCTCGACTAGTTTTTTTTTTGGTAATTTTCTTGATGAAAACGTTTCAAAACCCTGAACACAGTGCACGAAGAAAATTTCGCTAAAGTGACACATATTTCTGCAGCATCCAATGTGGTTAGTTCAGGTTCAGGATTTCGTTCCCAAATTCCATGGTATCCGTTTTTGACAATTTTCGCTTTTTTGATTGAAATTCTTTTTTTGTTGGCGGACAAATAGTTAATGGCGTGTTAATATCCATAGTTTACTCAATTAAAAGCAGTTAACAACAATAAATAAAGTTTAACATCTATATATTTACACAAAACAATATCTATGTAAACGACCCATGTACTACAAAAACTGAGAAAAACTCACAAAATCCATCGATAAATGCATAATACGTTTAGCTGATTGCATATGCATAAAAAAATGAACTTGTATTATTTATATTCTGCCGCTTCCTAGACTCGGTGACTGGTATTAAATGCGTCACAACAGAAATTGTGAACTTGCTGGTGTACAAAGCTTGTTTGATTGAGTACTTTAAGTACTTACCTTCTTACTAAGTAAAAGTAAAGTTAAAAACTGGATTAGACTGATGAAAAATATTTGCTTATTATGTAATAAAATAATGTACCGGGTGACGACAAAAAGTATTTTTGTTAATGGAATGCCCTGTATATTTTAGGTTTAAATGAAAGATCTTTTTTTTTCTGATTTCAATTAGTTGACATTTGGGTCAGCCGTTTTTGCGTTATTTAAGTTAATAAATAAATAAATAAACAAATAAATAAACAAAACAGTCATGCAAAGATTGAAAAAACAATGTTTTACTAACTAACTAAGTAGAGCAGTAGAGATTCAATAAAAGAAAACAAAATAACTATATAGAATATTAATATCCCCCCCCCCCCCCTTATTATATATTCATTCTTGGTAAACGGGTTGTACTCAATTGCATTCTCTATAAAATTACCATTTCTTTGATTTAAATATCTTATTTCTTGAGTAATAAAATGTTTTATGTCCTCAACATTGTCAATATCACGCTCATAAACTTTAGTTTTAATATACCCCAAAAAAAAATTTTCCATAGGCGTTAGATCGGGACTATTTGAAGGCCACACAACAGTCCCGTTTCTTCCAATCCATTCATTGCGATTAATATTTAAAAAATGACGTACTCCACGTGTCACATGTGGTGGGGCACCGTCATGGTGAAAAATTATATTCATATACTGCGCCAACGGTAAGTTTTCTACCATGTCTTGCAGGCGCGCTTCCAGAAATTGGTTATATAACGGTCCAGTCAATAGTCAATGTGCCTTCGAAAAAATAGGGTCCTATTATTCTATTTTTCAATAGTCCGCACCATACATTAACTGTCCTTCGACCTTGAAATCGAACTTCCCTGGCGAACTGAGGATTTTCTTGTGCCCAGTGTCGGTAATTTTGACGGTTTGGTAATCCACTTGTTGAGAAACTTGACTCGTCGGTCCATAATATTTTTTCGAAGAAGTCCATTTCGTTATTGAATCTATTCAACATAAGGTTGCACAAATTGAGTCTTTGATTCTTATGCAATTCTGTTAATTTTTGAACTTTATGATATTTGTAAGGTCTAAATCCATATTTTTCAAAACCTTCCGGATATACTCACGCGAAGTTCTTCATTATCCGTAACGAGCACGCATTTCCTTAGAAGTAGTCCGTATTGACTTACTGGGGGTTTCCACACAATGCAGAAGAATATTCAAATCGTGATTGTCAATATTTTCATTTAGTTCCCTCTTTTTTCTTTGCAAATTTGACGTTATTCTAAATTTAGTAAAAATAGTTTTCATTGTCCATCTTGTGGGAATCGGACCATCGGGATGCATTGCCGCGTAGACACGTCGCGTAGCAGACGCATTATAATTATTTTCAGCAAACAAACAAACAATATCTAGTTTTTGGGCCACAGAAAACACCATTTTAAAAAGATAGAAGGAACCGAGTAAGTTGCACTGCCAGTTATAATTTTAATGACAATGTCAATTCAGAAACATTTGTTACTATTGTTTACATGGCCCACGGTTCAAAAAGTTGTTGTACTCAGTAATCATGGCATCGTATATCAAGATAATGTAAATTCAATGCAAATGTAAACTTAAATAATGCAAAAACGGCTGAACCAAATGTCCAAACTTGTATGGTATATTTAAAATCAGAAAAAAAAGATCTTCCATTTTAGCCAAAAATATACAGGGCATTTCATTAAAAAAAAATACCTCTTGTCGTCTCCCGCATATATGCAAAGTTACCGAAAACTACAATACAGATTTGGAAAGGAAAAAATTTCCCCTGTATGTCAGTTTTTTTATTTTTCCCGTACGATAAAAAATAAAAAAGTTACGGGGGGTGCTAGTTTATTCGAAGTCACCCGGTACAATTTTTTGTTTGCTGCCAGGGCCATTCCCGAGGTGATGTACAATAGTATATTACAATACGAGACGGAAAATGTTTCATTGCTGGTCGAGAGATTATAGTTTATCGAGACGCGTAGCGTAGCGTCGAGATAAACTATAATCTCGAGACCGCAATGAAATTTTCCGTCCAGGATTGTATACTATTTTATTTTCAGCCATGAATTTATGATTCAAGTAATATTTATAGTAAAATTCATGATTTTGCACGATAGACTTTTTTGAGATAATAAATTTTGTCGCACCGGTTATTACCTTTCATTTCCATTGTTAGTCGTTGTCACCAGTTGACAGCAGTTGTCGCTTAAAATTTTTTGAAAGTCAGCGTTTTTTTAAGAAAAAGAATACAGATTAAAGATGTTCTCCGATAGTGACGACGAGTTAATTAGCTGTACTCCGCCTGATTTGAAAGAAGCAGCGGATAAGATTGAAGAAAGTCTGCTACCTACAAAAAGTAAGCTACGTTATGAGAAAGCTTTTAATACATTCCAGGTGTGGTGCAGCAGCAGAGGAACAACCAATGTTACATCAGAGACCGTTTTGTTGGTCTATTTTGGTGAGATCTCTAAAGAAAAAAAATCTTCCACTTTATGGGCTACCTACAGTATGATAAAAAGTATACTGAAACTTGGAGAAAAGGTTGACATTTCCAAGCATTCAAAACTTGTGGCTTTGTTGAAGCGAAAAAGTGTAGGCTCGGCCTAAAAAGTCAAGTGTTTTTCAAGAGAAAACATCAGAGATTTTTTGGTTAAAGCACCTGAAGAATTTTTGTGTATGAAGATTGCGCTTATTGTTGGAGTTTCGGGAGCATGCAGGAGTGATGAACTAGTAAAGATGAAAATTTCCCATGTTAATGTTTTGCAAGAAAAGGTCGTCATCGAAATCCCTGATACGAAGACATATATAAATAGATCCTTCATCATAAGTGACCCATATAATTGACGTCTTTCAGAAATATGTGACTTTGCGAAACAACATTCAAAATGACAGGTTTTTTGTCCAATGGAGAAATGGAAAATTGCATAATCAGGCTATTGAATATCATTCAGTCGCGAGTTTTCCTCAAAAGATAGCTACTTTCTTGAAACTTCCAAATGTAGGGTCTTTCACGGGTTATGCTTTTCGACGAACAGCCGCTACTTTATTTGTTGATAATGGAGCCGATGTTTTGCAGCTAAAAAGACTCGGCGGATGGAAATCGAGTGCTGTTGCGGAGGGATATGTAGAATCCTCACTAGAGAACAAACGAAGGACTGCAAAAATGTTCATCTTCCTCTAAAACTGTTGATTTACCAAGTAATTCAAGTGAAGCTGCATCGCAAGAAATACGAATTTCAAATCAAACTTAACTTCAAAAGGGTTTGAAAATTTCTGTAATAAATAACAATGCCAATTTAACAATTAACGTGTATAAATAAAAATATGAATAAATAAAGAATCGGATAGTTCCTGTGTTCTTATTTTACCCCGTTTTTATAAGACCTACTCAAAAATACCGGGCAAGAAAATGAGGATTGAAATGTATTAGGATGGAAACGCATTTTCCGTCCTAGGATGGAAAATGTGGATCGGAAGTAAGAAGACAGAAATGTGACATTTTCAAATTTCTAAAAAGACAGCAATGTCAATATTACATACATGGCTGAAAATAAATTTATAATACAAGTTCCATATTTTATCTGGCATGGAAATTATAATTTATTACATGTATTTTTAATGGAAAATATTAGAGTAGACAAAAACGAAATTTGGGCGTGACCCCAAGAAAACTTCGCCTGAGGCGCTTTTTTTAAAAATTCGCAAATAGGCAGCAAGACTTATTGACCAAGACAAATGACATGCAGCCCTATGAACAAACACGCAAGTTAACTTTTAACGTACCGTTTCCATGACAACAACCCAAAAAAGCCTACTTGTTAATTTTTCACTGTGGTTGTGAACAGCTAGTTAGCGTCTAGAGTTAACTTGTGTATTTAATCATAGGGCTGACTATATTTTTGGGGGATCCATATTGACAGTCAGCTGACGTGGAGTAAACATATTGACAATATTCTGAAAAAATTAGCGCTAGGCCAGTACGTTATATGGCAGCTGAGACAAAAGGTAAATAGATGCATTCTTGTTTCCTATTATTATATATGTTGGCTCTGTGCTCTCCTATGGAATCGTTAGCTGGGACAATGCTTCTAGAAGGATGAAGCTACCAGCAACGAATAATCCGTACCATGCTGTTTAAGGGTCCGGGGCTCTCATGTCGTGACCTGTTTGAGGAACTGAACATTTTAACTATTATCCCCATATACATTTTACAGAGCTCTCTTCACGTGAAGAAAAATATCAGTGATTTTACAACTACACTGAATATGCCCTGAGAGGTGGTGATACCCTAAGACTGCCTGCTCGTAGGTTGATATTTTCTGCTAAAAGCATGCCAATTAAGATTTACAATCATCTTTCTAAGGCTTTAAAAGATATAAAAGGTCTACCCAAATTTCGAATAAGTTTAAAGAGACTATTGCTGTGGCAAGCAATTTATTCTCTACAGGAGTTTTTTTAGTATAAATTTTCAGCTTGAGGGGTAGTGAGTAAAAATAGACAGTGAGGTTTACTAATTTTCTTTCGTCCTAAATTTGTTTGTAGCTTTATTATAACTATTTTAACTCTAATTTTAGGTCAAACTTTGTTTATAATATGAGTTGATTTCATTTCATTTTCTTTAATTTTAATTTAATTGAAACTTAAATATTATCTTATAGTAATAACTGACGAAACAGATGTCTACGCATAAATCCAAGTTGTAAATAAAATAAATAAATAAATAGTTTTATCTCCGACTCCGCCTCTCCCCGGCTTCAAATCCTGGGTACGCCCTTGACAGCATAATATGATAAATGGAAGTGTATGTGGCCATAGTAAGTATTCATAAGAATACTGTACAACGCTAAATTCTTGAGATTGCGAATAATAAGAGTGTTCCTACTTAACACTCTCCCTTCCTCTAATTACAGGCCTATTTCTCTTGTCTCCACACTGTCAAAGCTAGTTGAAACCCTAGCTCGCAAACGTATTACCTCCTTCCTAGAGAAGCATAAGATATTAAATCAACACCAGTATGGTTTACAACAGGGCAAGAGTACATCTGATGCTATGTTCAACTTCTTGTCACACTTGTTTCAGAATATCAACAAAAGAGAGACCTCGGCGGCAGTGTTTTGTGACTTATCGAAGGCTTTTGATTGCGTGAGCCACGAAATACTGCTGCGGAAACTCTCAGTTTATGGCTTTTGCGGAATCGCTTCTGAATGGATTTAGTTTGTTTCTTTGAACGGGGTGTCATCCAGTAAACAACGTATCTCATGCTGCGTGTCTCAGGGTTCGGTCCTAGGTCCAACTTTATTTCTGATCTATATCAATGATCTTCTTCAGTTTGACATTTTTGGCTCCATCTCGGCTTTCGCGGATGATGCGTCTGTGGCATGGGGAAATCGAAATGAAGACCAACTCTTGACTGATATATTGTCTGACCTCTCTAATATTAAAGAATGGTGTGATTCAAGTTTCAGCAACATATTGTAAAACTAAATAAAAAATTGGCCTCTGGCTGCTATTCAATTCGTATTACCTCTCAGGAATCAGGAGCACACTTCACTCGCAGCATTTTTTTGCCAATGTTGAATCACACCTGAGACATGCCCTTTTGGGATGCCTGTTCCCAGTATCTTTTCCAGTCTGTCTTCATCCTCCAGAAAAGAGTCATAACGTACTATGCAATGCACATCCTAGAGCTCATTGCAAGCCACTTTTCATCTCCAACAATATACCAACTGCATGCTCATTTATCTTGGAAACTGCATACCTTATCCATAAAAACAAAACTCATTTTCCTAATCATCAGCAGATTCATTTCACAAGACAGGCGGACAATATATCTCTACCAATTCCTCTCCTGAGCCTCATTAGAGACTCCTTCATTTATAATGGCATAAAAATATACAGGGTGTCTCTAGAAGGTCGGTACAAGATTTAAGCACATATTCCTGAGGCCAAAATAAGGCGATTTAAAGTAACTTACCCTAGTCCGAAATTGCTCCGTTTCCGAGATACAGGGTGGTAGAGTTAAAAAATAAAAAAATCGAATTTTTTAAAATTAATGAACATTTTTTAACGTATTACTTTAAAACTTGGTACCCGGGGGTTTTTTGGGATGCGAAACCCGAATACGGACACCTTTTCACTGTGGCCATTAGAGGGCGCTTCACAATGCACTTCTTATGGTTTAGAATGGCCATGACTTTCTTATCAGTGTAGTCTTTCCTTTTCTGTTAAGGTACTAATTTTTTGAACATTTTGAAACAAAAAAGGTGCTCTTGTGAAAATCCGCTAAAGTAAGCCGTTTTTGAGATATTCCAGTTTTAGTGTTCGATGCCGCACCGAAATATTTAAATTATTTATAATAAAAAGTTCCGCTATTAGTAAATTTTCGGCAGGAAAAAATGTTTCACATGGGTTAGTTACAGCAAGTTTTGTAGGAAGAATTCGAGTATGGATTTTTTTTTTAAATTAAATGAGGAACAATTTTATTTTAAACCTAAATTTAATTAGCAAAAACTTTTAGTAATTGTTCAAAATGACCTCCGTTAACATAAGTACAAAAATTAATACGACGTAAAAAGTTTAAATTTACTCTTTGCATCAATTCCGCATCGTTATATTGACTGCATTTTGAATTCTTCCCCACAATTCCTCTTCATTATTAATCGGTCTGGAGTATACCATCGTTTTTAAAGACTCCCATAAAAAATAACCCAACGGAGTCATATCCGGTGAGCGTGGCGGCCACTTTGCAGGAGCGTCATTTCCTCTACCGATCCATCTGTTTGGATACTGTCGATGCAAATAATTGCGGACATTTAAACTAAAATGTGGTGGAGCACCGTCATGCATAAACCACATATCTCGTCGAAGCTGTAATGGCAAATCTTCTAATAAATCTGGCAGCGTATTTTGTAAATGTTCTAAATAATCTACACCATTTAGTCCTGGCGGTAAAATGGCAGGACCAATAATGAAATTGCCATTGATTCCTGCCCACACATTAATTCTAAACTCATGTTGATAATGAGTTACTTTCGTGGCATGCGGGTTTTCATCATTATAAACATGTTCGTTATGTAAGTTGGTTACACCACTTCTTGTAAAATATGCTTCGTCAGTAAATAAAATGTGCTTAGCAAAATTCACATCCTGTTGTCTTTGTTCAGTAATGAATCGACGGAAGTCCAATCGTTGATTGAGATCCGGAGCCAAACTGTCTTGTACCTTTTGGATATGGTATGGATGAAGCTGCTGTTCTTTTAATGTTCTATAAACTACATCCTTGGATACTCCTACCTTTAAACCTAAGCGTCTGGTGCTTAATTTTGGATCTTCAGCAATTCTTTCCAAAATTTGTTCCTCAACCTCAGGAGTCCTTATTGCACGTTGCCGTCCATAATTGGCAGTTAAAGGAGTGAAGCTACCGGTTTCGCGAAGGCGTCTCTCAATAGCAGCAAATGTTTGATGGTTTGGTATGCGCCGATTTGGATATCTTTCCCTGTATACCCTAACGCTTTCGCGGCCATTTCCTTCACAATACCCAAAAACCAATAGCATATCCGTCATTTCTGCATCCTTCAGCCATCTTTACAGTCAATTTAAAATTTAACAAACACGTTTCAAACACCTTATTTATTCTCGCATTGGCAAATTATTACTGAAACACTTACTGTAAACAACATAGACTGATAGCGAAAATTCTTAAAATACGAAAAATGTTTACATTTAAATAGTCTGTTGCAAAAAATTTTTTAAAGGGTTCATCAAACAGATAAAAAATCCGAGGATTTTTGGATGCGACACTCCAAAAAAGTATCTAAAAAAAATACATTTTCGACTGCTAATTCACTGACCACATTTCATCCTCAAAGATAACAGCAAACATTTTTTATTCAGAATAATTTAAATATTTCGGTGCGGCATCGAACACTAAAAACCGAAATATCTCAAAAACGGCTTACTTTAGCGGATCTTCATAAGAGTACCTTTTTTGTTTCAAAATGTTCAAAAAATTAGTTCCTTAACAAAAAAGGAAAAACTACACTGATAAAAAAGTTATGGCCATTCTAAACCATAAGAAGTGCTTGTGAAGCGCCCTCTAATGGCCACAATGAAAAGGTGTCCGTATTCGGGTTTCGCACCCCAAAAAACTACCGGGTACCAAATTTAAAAGTAATACGTTAAAAAAAAATTCATTAATTTTAAAAAATTCGATTTTTATTTTCTAACTTTACCACCCTGTATCTCGGAAACGGAGCAATTTCGGACTAATGTAAGTTGCCTTAAATCGCCTTATTTTGGCCTGAGGAATATGTGCTCAGATTTTGTACAGACCCTTATAGTATAACCACCTGAGCTTGGACATAAGAAATAGTCAAAATCTTAAACTGTTTCGCAAGAAATTAAAGGTTAAGCTATCGTCAAGAGCATTTTATAATATAGACGAATTTCTTCAACAAAATAATATATAATCTTACTTTTTGAGATTTCTAATTATGGTTTTTTATTGGATTAACGTTTGTTATTCTTAATTGTAGTTCATAGAAACTGTTATATTATGTATGTTATATTGGTACTTTTGTTATCATTTTTAGATCAAAATTTTTTATGTGTGAACATACATTTCAGTTATGATGTTAAAACATGTAATAAACTCTTAATTGTACCTTATTCTATTATTATGTATTCATTGTTGATGTCTTACTGCTAACTTTTTAACTAATGTGTCGCAATTCCGTTGCATAAGTCATTATGCTTTGTCAATAAGATTTATCTGTTATGATACCTCTTGGACAATAAGGCACTTTCATTCATTCATTCATTCATTCATTCACTCATTCATTCATTCATTCATTCATTGACACACATTTGCAACATGTCGTTCCCACGTCAGTCTAGAGTCGAGATTAAAAAATAAAAGTCAAAATATGCTTTATTGTCTGAAAAAAATATTTTTAATGACAAAGCTTTAGAAATTTTAATCAACAATAAAATATGATAAAGTAAAATTTGAAATATTAGAATAAAAAATGAAAAACAGAGCAATAAAAAATATATATAACCTTCCTCTAAGATATAGCACCAATGATCTCTATGTAAATTTTAATATAATGCCTATTGCAAATATTTATAAACATCAAATATCAACATTTATACATCAAGTTATTACGAAAACACGCCACTTAAATATGACTCTCACTTATCGCAATAATATACATACCTATGGGACCCGTCATCAGGGTGATGTGGACCTGGCTAGAGTTTCATCAACAACACAACAACAGGAAAAAATTGTAATTATTTCAGAGCCCTTCAAGTGTATAATAAACTTCCTCGACTAACAAGAGCCTTAAACACTAAGAAGTTCTTGCTGGAGGCAAAGAAATTTTTTAAGCCTAATGCAACCTAGGGTGTCTCACTATCATTATATTCTATATTAACCTACCTAATTTGACTACAAACTTTTTGTAAATATCTCTATGGGGAGTAACATTCTTGTAAATTTTGTGATTATCATAATGTTAAGGCGAGCGTTAAGGTTTGTCTTATTTCAGTATAAGTTCTTCTTGTTTGAATTTTTTCATTTGTTAATTGTTGGTAAGGGTTTAATAATAAAGTGTTCTTTCATGTAGGTCATTCTCTTTTCATTGTATAATAACTGTAAGTGACAAAACTGAATAGCTTAATCAAAATATACCTATATGACTGTACCGACTTCAAATAGGTATGGTTTAAATCTAATAACCTATGTTATTGTATATGTTAGTGTTAGTATACATATTATATGTTGTACTAACAGGATAAATCTGTATAAAATTTTGTAAATTTTCTGGATTTTTTTCTTGGAAGAAATAAACCTTTTTTTTTGTTTTTAATAATTATGACAGATTATCATCAAAATATTCATTTATGGTATAATAAGCTTTTTCAATAATACATTTTTATCCGTTTTTTTTAAACATTTTTTATGAATCATAAATTATAGATTTCTTTAGAAGATATGATATGCTCATAATTTTTTACACCTCGTAACCTTTGTATCTTCACTTCAGAACCGGTGAAGGTGAATTACACAAAATAAGTTGTAAATTGATGCACTAAAAATGTCCAAAATCTCGAATTTTAGTTTTCTGGTTATTATTTGTGATTGTATGCATAAATTAAACTACTTTATATCAGGTCTATTTCTTACTAAGACTTATAAGTTTAATAAAGGAATACATGCAATTGCATTATTGGCAGTAAGCTTTCAAATTTTTTTCGTGTTGTCGATTAAGTAACAGTATTAGTACTTGGTTAACTTTACATATATACATATACATGAAATAAGTCAACGAGACGCAGAAAAACTGCAAAGCTTACAGTGAGGTAGATTTTCTTTATCTTACGTTATTTGTAACTCACCAACTGCAATACTTGAAATTTTAATTCCTGCCAGAGCTTCAACTTGTCTGGGATTTGGCTCATCATCTAACTGTCCATGGCCTAGCTGTCCACGACTAAAAATACAAATCAGATTAAAGAAATATTTAAAATAGAACTAAATACCTCGCTAAATACTAAATTAACTTTATTATTTTTACCTTTTATTATTATTTAGGTATATTTATATTATTTATTATTATTTTATTATAGGTATTAGGTACCTATTCTACAGTTTACGGTAAATATCAGAGAGAACATCAACATTTTTGCCCCCATTTCCAATATATTCATACTATACAAAGTCAGTTGAAACAGCAGAAACATTTGGCAAATCGTGCTTTGCAAAATATTGAAAACCAACCTTTTACAGCCCGTTCAAATGTCACAAGTTTTATAATTATTATCCTGTTAACAATAAACTACAAAATAACTTCCAAGGATACCATTGTTGTCATGGAAGTTATGTGGCTCTTATTGCTAACAAGACATTGATAATTTGGACCCGAAGATATACTTTTATTTTACTCTTATTTGTACAGTATACCTGCCTCTTCCACATGAATAAACATTACCCATCTTATCGAGTAGGAGAAAATGCTCTTGCCCAGTTTGTATGTCTACTATATCTGGATTGGTAAAATTCAGTTTTTCAGGAATAGTATACAGTAGTCCTCTTTCTGTATTGACAATATTAAGTTTAGATCCACAACGTATAAATTTGACTTTATCATCATGTTCAATAAATTTGGGCAATGCTTGAACCTGATTTAAATTGTCTATTGTCGTTTTGTATAATTGACCTAAGTTGGTAAGAATTATTATGGTATTGTCAGTAGCAGAAATTTGTGAGATTTTTATGTTTCTATATTCTAAAGTATGATTTTCTGCAAGACTGCAGTAAATTTTTAAGGTACCGCTAGAAAGTAAGAGAGAAAATGAATGTTTGATCTCCAAATAATCAGCATCAATATCCATTGTCGGTGTAAATTCTGCTATACAATTATTCTGCCCATTCAATTGATTATACAAATTAAAACCTCTACAAACTATCCGCATTATATCGATTGTAAATTGCGTGCTTGTTGATTTATTTATATATGTTAAAGTTTCTGTCAACTAAAAAATCCCTAACAAGTTATAATTTTTTAAACTTTTATACGGTAGATAGTGAACAATATTTTACATATTTGACACCAAATGGTATGTAAAGCTTTTCTCTCATAATATGGCTTGTAGGATTTAAAGGCTTATAGCAAGTTAATCTAAAAAATTGAAAAATAAATTTAAAATTGTTTGTTGTCAACGAAAAGTCACTTGGTTGTTATGGAAACCTAACCTTAAAATCAACGCTGTACAACTGTCAAATACCGTGTGAAATTATCAACGTTTAGCTTTGGCACAGCAGGTTTTGGGCTTTGGGAACCACTAGTAGAGGCTCAACAGTGGCGTAGCCATTGTTTAATGAAATTATTTTGATTTTTTTTAAACACCGGAATTTTTAAGAAATAGTCCAACATTTGAAAAAAAGAATCCTGGCTAGGTACTTAAAATTGTAAAGTGTCATATTCAAAGAAAAAATATTTTTTATTGATAATTTAATAATATTTCCATTATTCAATAAAATACATTCACGGACAAAAATATCGAATATTAAAAAAATTTACAATAATAATAATATATAATGTGTTAAGGCAAAATCTTGTTACTGTAAATTTGAGTATAATATCTCCCTGAAAATGGATATAAAATTATTAATTAATAAACTAGACTCACATCAGACGAAGAATAAAAATTCAGAAAATAGTACCTAATACCTATTAATAGCATAATATATTGCATTTCTAACAATAGGGTAGTAGGGTATTTTACTACATGATAAATTAATTGCCAAATAATAAAAATGCGATGGTCTTTGTATTGAGAAACCTAAACATATTAGATTTTTTATTGGTGCAAATAGAAGACGAATTTTATATTCAAGTTTTAAAAAGTGGAATTTTTAATCGATGAATACCTCACAGGTAGGGTAGTTAATGATTTTCTATATGTGACGTCACCACTTTTGAACAGCTCTAATGTTTAACTTAATTTCGAATTACGAACATCATAATGTGTATTTGCTAGAATCTGCCTGCGCTTGTTTATTGTATAGTGACGTCACGCTCAAGCTAAAACAAGTATATGGCGGCTAGCGTTTCCGCGCATAATTTTAGAATTTTAATTAAAAATGCCGTTTTAGGGTAATTTTGGCGATTTGATTTAAAAAAATCGGATGAATCCATACTATAAAATATGGGATCATATTATAAACAATATTTTGTTATACTAGCTCTCCGAAAACAGTAAAAAGACCCTATTTGGTATTCAGGATTGTTTAACTCTAAGAAATATTTACTCTAAGCTAAGCACAGCTATATATTCAAATTCAAATAGTTTATTTCTTCAATTCAGAAGCACAATGCAATAATTGAAGGAATCGTCATATGCAGTTGGCACGGTGGTTCTTTGCCGGTGCGTCATTACTTCCACGTGACTAAAACCATATGAATCAAATCAAAATTACAAGGTTCAAAAATCAAAACAAAGTGTAAACGTCAAATTTCTCGTGCGTAAACAAATATTCATAGTTTCTTACCGCCAACGCGAAAGTACGATAAAAATAGCTCTGAAAAGAATAGTTTATAAGATTAAATTGAGTTTTAAGGCACAAAAACGTTTAAAAACAAATTAAAGTTGACAGATCAATACGATGACTTTAAAATCAAATGACAACTGTCCTAAAAACTTTTGTCTCTGTCTAGCACGATACTTTGAATTTGGACGTATTGCGCAATCCCGGAGATGCTCTATTATGTTTGTATTTACTTTTAAAGCTGTAATAAATAAAGATGGGGATTTGTAAATCACGTTGTCTCTTGATCGTGACGCACTGGCAAAGAACCACTGTAGACTGTAGTGGTTACTTATTATTTTTTATATTTTTGTCGGTGAGTCAATGACAGGAACTAGCCAGTCTTTTCATCGATTAAATAGTTTTTCAAATTTTAGGGTCTTCTTTCAATTTTACGAAAACTTACAGCCGCTCCTGAAAAAGAGCTACGCTTGCTACTTTTAGGACTGGACAATGCAGGGAAAACAACCATTCTCAAAATGTTGGCTTCCGAAGATATCACAAGTATTACACCAACTGCAGGGTTTAATATTAAATCTGTGATATCCGATGGTTTTAAACTAAATGTTTGGGACATTGGAGGACAAAGAAAAATTCGTCCCTATTGGAAGAACTACTTTGAAAACACAGATGTTTTAGTAAGCAGATAAAAATGATAGACCTATGGCCTTACCCTATTCCTATAAAATAATTAAGTTTGTATTGGTCTATAGTTCCCCTATTATGAGTTTAGTATACAGGGTCCTGCAATTCCCCTTTGGTCTCTAAAGTTCTATACTATTATATAGAGATACAGATTTCGATCTGGCTACCAAGGTAATACGAATTTCGAATATACAAAGGGTGTTTCACAAAAGCGACAAAACGTGTAAACATATACATATTTTTAAACACGACACCCTATATCTTATAATATTTTTGGATTCTACGTAAAATAACAATTTTTTTATTATAACTAAACTCTAAACTTACCTAAACTTAATAGTTTCTGAGATATGGACTTTTGAAGAATGACATTTTTGAACTTTGAGTAAGACGGCTTACATGGTCCAGAAATGTTCTGTTGCGAAAATACGGTGTGTTAAAGTTATAGGAAAAAAATGGAAATTAGTTAATTCTTTCAAAACTACTTGGAATATTTCAGTGATATTTAGTACGTAGCCACAGTTAAGAAAGGTGCATATCTTTCAATACAAAAATAATTATAAGCTTTAACAGTGACGTTCCTACGGGCACTGATTTCGTTATTTTTGAGGAAGAAAATGGTACGCCAATGGTTTTTTCCCAAATAAAAAATATTTTTAAATTTCCCGTTCAATTTGAAACATAAGAGCTCTCCTAAGTTGCTTTGCTGCAATGCGCCGTTTTTGAGAAAAAAAAACTTGAAAAGCTATTAATAATTTAATAGGAAAATTTACACATTACGGGTTGAAATCTGTGTGTAATAAACAACTGACAACATTCAACATTAATAAACCATTACAATAACACGGAGCCATTATTACTAAAATTGTTAAAAATGGCCCCCTTCACTTAATATGCAAATATCACATCTTATTCTATGACATGCTGCAACTATTCTTTTTATTAATTCCTATACAGTGTTAATGAGACTTGTGTACCTATCCTAGCGTCTTAAGACGGCCCCACAGAAAGAAATCTAAACTGTTGAGGTCGGGGGACCTTGGTGGCCATTCTGGAGCAGAAAAAGTTCGATTATCTGGCAAAGCACGATTGGGTTATCTCAGGTGATTAATACGTCTGCTTGCTCTCCATTTCCGTCGGCAAGACCATACAACAATGCATTTCCGCCATTACTGCATTTGAATAATTCACCATGCATTTTTAACAAGATGGTAAAAATAAAATAAAAGAAATAATTCACAGCGCACCATTGAGGTAGGACGCACAGATCTGAACGACAAAGACGTACTAGAAAATGTCAGATGTAACAGGCAAGTGACATATTCCATGGTTATTGCAAAAATTGTTTCTTCAATAATTATTAAATTAATTTCCTCGGACAATACAACGGTTCTTATTTTTTTACCCAAAAACAGAGCATCGTAGTTAGCCAACTTAGGAGGGCTCTTATATTTCAAATTAAACGGTGAATTCAAGAATATTTTTTATATGGGAGTAAACCATTGGCGTACCATTTTTCCCTCAATAATATCGAAGTGACTCGTATAGGCACGCCACTATTAAAGCTGAAAATGATGTTTGTATTTAAAAATATGCACCTTAATGATCTGTCGCTATGTACTAAATATCACTGAAATATCTCAAGTATTAGGTATAGTTTCGAAAATATTAATTAATTTTAATTTTTTTCCTGAAACTTTAACACGTAACGGAACATTCTTGGACCATAGTTTATGAAGCAAACTATCATTAATTTTTCATGTAGATTCACGCCCTTAAATATTCGCATATCATTAAGGGTTATTATTATATAGGATGTCTCATTTAAAAATGTTTATTCACGCTGTTCCGCTTTTTTGAACCACTCTGTATATTCGAAAATAATTTCCAAATGTTGTCCCCTATCATATAGGTATTAAGTACTGTATTACCCTATAGCAGATTAAAATCTGTAAAAGTCGCCCTTTATATAGTAAGTTCTCTTACTTGAATTTATTGATTTTAGATTTATGTGGTGGACTCAGCAGATAAAAAGCGACTGGAGGAAACAGGAATTGAACTTTACGAGTTGCTTAGCGACGAGAAACTTGAAAACGTCCCACTTTTAGTATACGCCAATAAACAGGATCTTCCCAATTCTCTTGCGGCTTCTGACTTGGCACAGGCTTTAGGTTTACCCTCAATAAAGGATCGGGCTTGGCAAATTCAAGCGTGCACTGCAGCACAAGGTACAGGCGTACGAGAGGGAATGGAGTGGGTTTGCAAAAGCATTAAAAAGAAGTAGCGTCTAGATTTATGTATACACAGAGATAACAGCTTACTTTTAAAAATAAAATTCTATAATTCTAAAAGTCTGTATTTATAATACAAATAATCACTGAAATGATTAGCGGTCTTTATCTTAAATAAAAATAATATACCTATATATTAATGTGTTTGAATACATAAAGAGTAAACTTTTAGTGAAGGCTTACAATCCACTTGTATAAGATAATTTAATAAAACAATTTCCTTTTTTAAATGAAACCCTAACACTATCTTTACAACACGCTTAAAACAAAGCGCGCCTACTTTTGTTCAGTTCAAGAATTTGTCTTTACCGTGAAAATCGAAATCACAATTTGCCAGACCGGAGTCCGGAGTCGCCACCAAATTTTGTTCCAATTATTTTTCTCCGTTCCGAAAACTAATTAATTTTGAAAATTAAATCTTGACCGATACTGAACCGCCCAGAGTAACTAGTAGCAACAGATGTTTCGGAAAATTTTCTTTTGTTTTACACGTTCCATTTTGTGGCCATGCATGTGCAATTGCCGGGCTCCAGTATTTATTTGAATTTAATTACTTAATGTAATCTCATTTAGTTTTCGAAAATATATAATTAGAAAGTTGTGGCAGAGTGGCCGCGGCGATTTTATTGTGGATACATATTTTTGACTTACAAATTCTCAAAATTTGTTGAATGGTCAATCAAGTAAAACACACCAAAGGAAGTTACATGCTTTTATTTCTTAACATCATTATTACGGCGATAAAATATTTGTTTAGAAATATAGTAGCAACGATTACAATATACGACAAAATACAATTTAAAAATAATCCTTTATAATGTATGGTATCTAAATTGCTCTGCATGTTTTATGTACGAAATATATTCTAATACGGTTCATGTTAAAACACTTGCTAGTTAACAGTCATTGTTCAGATCAATTAAAAGAAAAATGAAACTACCTCCTCTCTATTTGTTATGTAAGTTTTAATGGATTCACAGTGCACAGTATATTACGGCTCCAGTCGGCGGGCTTTCCAACCCTTAATTGGATTTATCTTTGGAAGGTTGATGACTGAAAGCGTGTGCTTTTTCAGTACTGCTTTAGCACACTTATGATTAATTTGGTTAATGAGAAAAATATAAAATTATTTAATTTCTTCAAGTATTTAATTTATTGATCAAACCGGGATCTTGACTACTCGTAAGAAGGTGCAATATCGGTGCACTTGGCTAAAAATCATTATTTGTTGAAACACCTTGTAAATTATATTAAATTAAAAATTCTAATTTTCTTTGTATTTCTAATTATGGCGAGTCGGATTAATGAAATAAATAAACGTTCTATACCTTATTTTGCAACAAAGATAAAGATTTTATTTTGACTGCATTTTATACCATTGCATAGTTAAATGTCTTTATTATTTTCAACCATAAAACCGTTTTCAACCTTCCCTTTCAGCGCGCCGCTGCGCGAAGTCAAAAATAAAGATACAAAGTGCAGGCCGCAATTAATGCCTGCGTTGCCAAACCTCATTTAAATCTGGCAACACAACTAGCCTACATTTTATGGCTAACTTCAAAGCATATATTTAACGGTCAAATGGTGATATTTGAAGTTGCTTTGACAGGTCAGCTTTGAATTTTTGAAAGGATCCAAACAAAAATAACTTTTTAAATTAAATATTTACATGTAATATACGTTAAAGGTAAGTTTATTGGAAAATTGATGTATTATTTAATTACGACCTTCGTAGGTCGGGACGTTATTCATTACAGAATTTCTGTTTCAGGTTAACCGCTTACATGGATACAAAAACAACGATCAAAGAAGTATATCATAAAGCTAAAGCAGGACAGTTTACAGAAGTTCTTCGGTTAATTAAAGATGTCGAGGTTGTTAAAGAGGTTGCCCTAAATATTGTTAAATGTGTTGCAAATGCTTGTTACAACAGTCTTAAGGGTTCGTCAAATATTGATAAAGATCAGATCTACAATTTGCTGAATAATATTCTATGGCGCATAGATACACTAGATAAATGTCAGCTAATTCCATACTTACAGTCAGTCTGGCATATAATAAACTATATGTGTGATAAGGTAAGAAATATTTCCTTCGGGTTGTTCATACTTCCATAATATCTAATTTGCCACTGTTGCACAAAGTTACAATATTAATAACTAATCTGCCAAAAAGTCTTATAGGAACTACCTTGTAAATTGCTCTCAATATTGCCATATATTATTTTTTTTTACCTTGGCAGACAAAGTAAAAATATAATCAAGCATCACACTCCAAACATTCAGCTAAACACCTTTGCATTAACTTAACTTGGTTAACTAACCAATAATTGGCTTGTATTTGACCCAATTATTAAAATAAAAGTATTTACTAGAGTAATATTATGAGAAAATCTATTCATAAATAACCTAAATCAAAGTTTTCTGCCTTAAGAAAATATACTTTAAATAAAGTTAGAAATTTGGACCTGTTTTTTTTTTATATAGTAACTAACTCCAAAAAACTTTCCAATATACTTACCTATAATTGACCAGAAAAATCCGAAAGTTGAGCGTTATTTTTCTAGAAATAGTGAACTAACCTAAACACCTGGTCCAGGTCCTCATTGACCCCCTGTAGTGCCCGACTAGCATCTTTGGGAGTGAAGCCAGTTAATAGTTAAGTATTGTCAGTGTAGAGATAAACGGAGCAGGACTAGTTGTTTTAGCAAGTCGGAGGTATAAAAACTAAACAAGGGCCAAGGATGCTTCCCTGCAAGACACCACAGTTTGGGGTTAGCATTATTTTATCGTTTATTGCAATATTCGCTTATAGCAAACCATTTTTGTTAGTCCCTTGTGGTTCGTTGTAAGCAGACATTGACATTAGGTACTGAGTTAGGTACTGTATTGCAGATACTCTTATAAAACCACGTTAAGAGAATAATAATTATAAATGTGCTGTAATATAAAGCAATCAAATTGATATTCTTTAAAGCTTTAATTTAATACTTAGGATACTTATTATCTAATGATGAAGTATGATTTTTTATATTTATCGCCACTTTTAAAAGTATTGCTCAGACACGTTAATTTTGTTTTCAATGAAAAAATTTGCCAAGTTTTTCAATTTTGTATGCTACCTTAAATCCGTTAAGGGGGGGGGGGGGTATACCCTAAAAATTTATCACTTTAAAGGTCCTTAGATTCTTATTGAGTTCGTAAGAAAATGGCTCTTACAGATGGTAAAAAATTGCAGCTCTTTGAAATAAAAAAAATTAAATGATATTTTAAATTCTCTCTTAACTATTTTATAACACTATTTTACCACACTATCTAAACTTTTAGGAGAGCAGCCCGGGTCTGAGCGAATTTTTAAAAGTAACGATTTATATGAAATATCGGGCCTGTCTAATAATTCATATCAATTTTTAGAATTCTAAATGTGTGACGTGATATCAGGGGGCGGGAGACGTTCTGATGTGACCATTTGTTACATGGAGGTAGGTGGGAGGTCAAAAATCACCCAATAAAAAGACGTCGATTGTGGGGCCTCGATTAAAAATATGCGCTTAACATATTGCTACGAGTTTATTTATTGCATAGCAACCAGCGTGTTTTCTAACGTTTCTTATGAGATCAGCTATCTCTATTGGCCACATTTTCATCAATTATATACTTTGTTTAACTCTTTGAATTAATATTAATTGCGAAATGGAAATGGATTTAGTGGTCAATTATAGGCAGGTTGCCTTATAACGAGTTAGAATTTCCTTCATAAATTATTAGAGCAATTTTAACAAAATTTCAATTCTACCTGCGTTTTCCTTATACTTTTATACATAATGATTTTTTTACCTAAACTGCTGGAACTTTATATTATTATATAATTTATTTATTTATTTATTTATTCAATTCTTTCTCCATATGATACAAAAATGTATATTAGATGCGTCAACAAATACAACACAGTATAACAACAATAAACAATAATAAACATTGCACGTCCAATGCGACACGAGTCTTAAACATATCCTTGAATCGGACGAAGAAAAACGAAACAGAATCGACAAAACACACTAATCGTTCATGACACAAGATTCATTTGTACACACCATTATCATTTAGAATACAATTAGTCTGCACTTCTATGTGGCAGCCAATGTCAGTGATCATAGGTAGTTAATAGATGTTACATGATTTCAAAGTAGTCAGAGTGACTGTATAATACATTTTCTATAAGTATACTTTTTAAATGTTGTTTGTACTTGACGAAGTCTTTGATGCTTCTTGTGCTCGCTGGGAGTTTGTTATATGCCTTTATCCCCATGTATAATGGAGACTTTTCATACAAGGATGTCCGGTGTTTGGGAATGGAGAGCTGAGAGGACAGTCTGGTCTGCATGCCCTTGTTGATTGAGCCGTTTGTTGTAAAGTTAGTTATATGTTGTCTTGTAAAAAGAAGCAATTTGTAGTAGTACAGAGAAAATATGGACATTAGCTTGTACTTTTTAAAGATCGGGGCAGCATGTGCATCCCACTGTGCTCCATCCAGGACACGCACCAATCGCTTCTGCAGTATAAAAAGTCTATTAATCTTTGGCGAAGATCCCCAAATGATAATCCCATAAGACAGGCGACTCATTACATGTGCGTGGATATAAAGAAGGATAGTTTGAGCATTTAGCTCTTGTTTCAAGTTTTTGACCATAAAGCAAGATATCGCAAGTCCACCGGCAAGATGATCAATATGGACCCCCCAGCTTAGGGTCGAGTCAATGTGAACACCCAGGAACTTTGTGTAAGTCTCATTCGGAATTGATTTGTTACCCAAGAAAACGAGAGATGATTTATTGCTGTTGTCGGCTAATCTGTTGCCCTTGAAGTTGACAATAACCGATTTTTGAGGGTTAAGCAACATGCCGTTGGACTCGCACCAATTCGCTATTCTCATCGAAACTGCATTCAAATTCCCGACCATACCTTCATAGGTTTTGTGATGCTCCATGGAGCTGGTATCGTCCGCGAACTGGCAAAAACCCGCGGCCTCCTCCAAGACATCCGGCAAGTTATTACAAAATATCAGGAACAGGAGAGGAGAAAGAATACCGCCTTGTGGGACACCATACTGGATTTGTTGAGTGACAGAAAAGAATTTTTGATTTACGGTATGATCGTCCTCTGCCACTAATTGAACAAATTGACTGCGATCTGACACATAAGAGACGATCCAATCCAAGGGGGGTCCACTGATCCCATACGATTCCAACTTCCTTTTGAGAAGCTGAACATTAACCAAGTCAAAGGCTTTGGATAGATCGTAATATATTCCCGATGTAAATTGGTTTTGATCTAGATATAAATAAATGAGATTTAAGGACTCAAACAAAGCGGTCTCAGTAGATTTCCCCTTGAGGAATCCATGTTGAGTTGAGGAGAGCAAATTGTTTGTCATGAAATATGAACTCAGTCTACTATACATCAATCTCTCGAGACACTTGGAGAAGACCGAAAGATTTGACACTGGCCGGTAGTTGCGGACTTCCGTCTTTACACCCTTCTTAAAAATTGGAGTTATTTTGGCTATCTTAAGTTTGCATGGGAATTTACCTGTAGAAAATGACAGATTAATGATATGCTCCAGTGGATGGCAGAGCAGACGTGCCACGTCTCTAATGATGTAACAGGGAATATCATCCGGTCCACTTGATTTCTTTCTACTCACTTGATGGAGAACCTGCAAAATTTCACCCGAGGTGGTCATTTTTAGGGAAAAAGTAGCACGTGTCCTAGATGGAACATCCAATTCTATTTTAGCCGAGAGGGAGTCCCCGACCTTATTCACTGAACCAACAAAGTAGTCATTGTACATATCACAAAGAGCTTGCGGATTCTCAACAAGAGTACCCCCTCCATTAAGAGGTTGCACTTCTAACGCTAATTTTAAATTTTTCCCCATTTTTTTGTTTATAAGAGACCAGGCTGCTGAGTTCATGTTCGATGCATTCTTAATAAAATTCTCGTTGTGTTTACGCTTTGTTTTCCCCAAAAGGGACCTGTACTGTCCCTTCAATTGAACATATCGTTTTTGGATGTTCTTATTTTTTGTTTTTTGAAAAAGACAGTGCAGGTCTCTCACTTCCTTTGACATTTTTTTTATTTCCGGGGTAATCCAATTCCTTGTGCAATGTCCGACACGCATCTTCTTCTCAGGGAATGCCTGGTTAAATGCTGCTTGGACAGTGTTCAAAAATACATCAAACATGTAATCCAGATCCCTGGAAGAGTAAACCGCCAGCCAGTCCTCCCGCTCCAACAGCTCATAGAAAATATTTCTATTGTTCTCTGAAAAGACTCTCTTTTTTACATTCCGACGTTTCTCTTCAGGATCAGTCAGACAGCCCAGGTCTACTGAAATGGCCAAGTGATCCGAGAGCCCCGTTCTTAGTAATTGGGGATTCTCACACCACGGGTAATTCGTAAAGATAAAGTCAAGCAGCGTGCCGGAAATAGGTCTTGTCGGCTCCTGGCTTGTCGGAGATAAGCCGTAGCTGAGAAAAGTATCTAATAATTTGTTTTTATTTTTATTTCCGTTTGACTGGTTCTCCCTACAATCGATGTTAAAGTCACCCCCAACGAACACAAAATCATACCTCCCACTGACACAGCTTAAAACAGAATTCAACTGGTCAAAAAACATAAGCAGACCACCCCGAGCCCTATCAGGAGGGTGATATATTGTTAAAAATATTGCCCTTTTCGTGTGTAACTTGAACTCGCACTGTGCGTATTCAAAAACACCCTGCGAGTTCACAGCGTTTAAATTTACTTGTTTTGTTTTAAAATTCTGTCTTGCAAAAATGGCAACACCACCCCCTCTTTTTGAGTCTCGGCAAAATTGACTGATCAGAGTATAATTGTCAATACTATATAACTGTAATTCGTCCTCTGGCAGCCAATGCTCGCAAATACCAATCAAGCTGGGGCTTATCTCATCAAAAAGAGCTTCTAGCTGTAAATTTTTTTTACGAATACTCCGTGCGTTGATCTGGCATATGCGTACCAATTGGCCCCCATGGACCCTAGCTATCCTATTGTTTGTGATGACTTGAATTTCCGAAAAAACTTAGTTGGAGCCTCTGGGAGGACCTCCAGAAAGTTACCAGTGTTTTGCACACAAATATCAGAAAGTCTTGTTTCACTGCACTGGCGCGGCTCGGCAGCATATCCGCCATTTATAGGGTCCGCCCGAACACCACAAATCCCCGAACCGACGGTACTTTCCCCATTCCTCGAACATTTTCCTCGCCCCACAGTCATGTCTAGTGATTGGTTGTATTTCACGCTTGATGTTTGAGTTCCAGAATCAGCTGAGAGTGTGGTGGCACTGCATACAGATGAGTATTTAGGCGAAGCGGCTATTTGTTGTAGTTCCTCCATTAGTGAAGGAGGACTCACTACTCTATTCTCAAGAACCACCCTCCTTGATCCTGTAAACAGGGCAGCAGCAGGAGTACCACTCCCCCTCAACGCCTCCAGTCTCCTCTCAAATTCCTTATTCTGTTCGAAATATTCCGGATGAATATGGTTATGATATATGAACTCCATAATGTGTCTCCTGTTGTAGGTATTCCACAGGTGTTCATGTTTCGTTAGTTCAGATGCATGAATGAAAACCCCGCTGCAGCCCCACCCAGTGTTCAGGTGATTCATAATTGACTTGTTAAGTTGCTCCGTAAGTTTTCTGAGCGCAACATTGTGCCTCTGTGCAGGAAGGGCTTCGACCACTATGAGATTTGTTTTTCGAGAGATGTCGCCGAGAACATGTAATTCATCCTTTTTAATTGTATGCCCCATCACAATGTCCAGTTTTGTCACAAAGAGGATACAGAAATCCTTGTGAGTGAGCTTCTCGCTGAGTGCTTTCCCCCTTTTAAATATTTCGCTATTCGAGCGACAGGTCGTAATGCTCATGGTGTCGATGGGTATATTCCTCTTGATCCTCTTAAGTAGGCCTGTGCATCCGGTAACGGTTTTGTCCCCTATGACTAAAACTTGAGGGATATCGCTAAATCCTGCCGATACTTCTGTAGATTTATGGTTTTCTTGTGTTTCGAAGCATTTCTCTGAGGAGATCTCTCCTGTTTGTGTCTCCTTATCTGAAGTTATTCTCGTAAGAGCCTCGTAAAGCAGCACACCGTTAAGAACATCGTTCCCTATGTCCATTTGGCATCCCGTTGTTTGACCCGGTTGACAGATAAGGGATTTCTTTTTGGGGGAGTTGTCTGTTTGTACTTCAATATGAGTTGTCCTGATGTTGACCGTTTGCGTGGCTGTATCACACACCTCCCTATTGGTCAAGTCGCTGATAATATTCCTTAGGGAGCTTAGTTGATCTTGTAGTCGGCCAATCGTAAGACTTTTCTCACGTAATTCTTGCATTACAGATTCTTCCATTTCAATGGCGTCTTGGTTAATTTTGTCCTGGGTGTCTGATAGGCTTGATATATACTTGTCCTTTTGGGCTAGCGTGTTCTTAAGCTCGTCGTTTTCGTTCCGAAGAGCGTGGGCTGACTCCAGCATTGCGGCATTTGATCTACCCACATCCGCGCATGATCTTGAACAGTATATCATATGCTCCCGAACATGTGTCCAACCCTTTGCCCTTTCCCAACACGATTGGTGAGCAATACTGAAACAGACCACACAACAGTATATGCGGACTTCCTGATTTTGATGGCATTTATATTTCATATTCAATAGAGTTGTATTGTAGGTATGTAGTTGAATTATTGTCTACTGGGAAAATTGCACAAACTATATCAAAATGATCAATGTAAATTATTTTTAATTCGGTCCTGTCTAATATATTATAAAGTTGGGTTTCAAGAATAAAAACCACGTATCACAAAAAAAAAAGGAAAAGAAAAGGGTCAGCGATAATACACATTTGCTGGCAATTGACCACTGATAAGAAGTCTCAGATAAGGAAAGAAAAAAACGTTAATTTACACTTTATACGGAACCTGAAATCATTTAATTTAACTGCCGATGGAAATATCCTTTTGTGTTTTTTCAATTTCTAAGAGGTCGATACTTATCTAAGAGTGATATTTTTCATTATTCGAAGGAACACAATTTCGCGAACAGATCGATATACAACACTCAATTATTACGATAAATGCTCTCCCGTATTTTTAGTAAATCGACGCATTAAACTTCCGTACACCGTACACCCTATGTCTATAGCTATTATTTATTATTTTAAATTAAATGAATGCAATAAAAAAAATGTATACTGTGTGGTCGATTAAGTGTGCAATAAATGGGAAACTTCTTTATTATTGGTTACTCACAAAATGTTATTCTTGATAAAAGTTGGAGCATGTCCGATAATCATTTCAGGAGCACTTGAAATAGCTTCAAGTTTAATAGGATACAGGGTAGGGCAAAAAATATGAAAATCGTTCAAGAGTAAAGTAGGTACCCGTATGTCGAAAAATAGAGAGAAACGTTATTAAGAAAAGTTGTTTAAAATTAAAAAATATGTCTAAATACAAAATCATAGCATTCTCTCCAAAATTTTATATTTTTTTTTAACTTATTTGCCTAATTTGTATTTTTTTATTATTTCACACGGGATTGCCTTCTATGGTAGTTTTTTACTTTGTAGGTTAGTAAGAGTGTTTGTCTTATTTTTAGGAATAATCGCGAAGTTCGAAATTTATTTGTAGTGTCCTTGCAACAAACATGAAGTTTTTCGTTATTTAAAAAAAAAATCTAAACAAATTTTACAAATTTGCTACAATTTGATGGAAGCTATCCAGAAGTTATTTGATTGCGGTTAATTTAAGAAGGTATTATACCTAAATATATAAAAAAAGTCATTAAGTATAATAATTTAAAATTAAAAAAAAAATAAAAATTTTTAATTCTAAACAGCTTTCCTTTTTAACGGTTTTCTCTATTTTTTGACAGAAGGGTACTTTACTCTTGAACGATTTTTATATTTTTTGCCCTACCCTGTATCATGTTTAACTTAAAGTCATTCCAAGTGCACCTGTAATGGTTATCGGACATGCACCAACTTTTATCAAGAATAAATTTTTCTGAGAATCCATTAAAAAAGAAGCTTCCCCTTTGTTTCACCCTTAATCGACCACACTGTATACGTGAAATTTAGGTAAATTTGCACTGTTTCATTTACCACCCTGTACTGTTTCAACTAAAATTTATACAACCGAAAACTAATGAATCTACCTTAACACCAAACAACGAGCCCTAAGATGCTTCAAACCTTGTTCAAATATCTTTAATATTTTCTGAGATACATATTTAATTTCAAATATAGACTAAAAATTTTCCTCTTGCGTTTCAAAGTTCCAGCAGTTTATGTCACATTTCGCGTCTATTTCTTCCAATATTAATGTGTTTGCTAATTCCTTATTGTAAACTTTTATCTTTTACATATTTTAAATTGTATCATTAGGCAAAATATTTTTTCTCCGTTTTTTGTTCAAGCATTTTAATGCTAATGTTGTTCATTTCAAATGTGCTGTAGGAAAGTTTTGTTTTTGTTTCAAGCACAATTGTTAAGAAATGTCTTTTAAATAGGGTGACTGCGCTAGTAGTCGGCCTTTTTTGATCATTCTATTTTTGTTTTTTTAAATAAATCTGTTTATTTAATATTTAAAATTTATATATATAATATATGTGTCCTTGTCAAGTATAAACATTAAATAAGCGATTGAAGAAGGTACCGATAGAAATACTCAAGAAAGTACGTAAATATTTAATTTTTTATTTTTTCGATAAAAAGGGGAAAACATATTATAAAAAAACATAAAAATTATGTTTCTAAAAATTAAAAAAAAAAACACTTAAATGTACAGGGTCTTCCAACGAGGACTGAACAGGGGCTCATTTTTGAGCTTCCTTGTATTTAAAAAAAAATCCAAAATAGCCAATCGATGTACTTTTTCCTGCAGAATTCAAAAATGAAACCAAAAATTTATTTGAACCAGAAACAAAAGAGTTACGCTATGGATAAGGTATTTTTAAAATGGAACCTAGCTTTTTTTATACGATTTTTGGAACGAGTGATTTTTTTTTGTCCGTTCTGATTAAAATATTTAATATTGTGACAGCTATTTTTATTAAATTTTAATGTTTTATCCAGTATAATTTAACTTTAACCTGTTTGAAACATACACTAGGTAATAAAGGTATAATCACCTTTGAATCCTTCAAAGTCAAAAAATTTGACAAATTTACTATAATATTGCCGAAATGAAATATTCATTAGATGAGAGATTGCAGATTGTTATCTTGTTCTACAAATGCCAAGAAAATGCAAGAGAAGCAAGGAGAAGATTTATTGCAAATTTTCACAGAAATATATCCGTTAATACTATTCTAAGGATAAAGAACCTATTTGAGGAAAATAAAACATTACATGACAGAAAAAGAAATCCAGAAAGGAATAGAAATCGAGACCGTGCCATTGTGAATTATTTTCGACTGAATCAAACCAAATCAATTTCGGACGCAGTTCGGGACGTTCAATACGGCGGCGGTGTAAGACGCAGAAGAGTTACCCAAGGAACTGTTCACAGGACTTTAAGAAATCATAAATTTAAGTCTTATCATATCCTTCCACTTCAACATCTAACACCGGCACAAAAAGAACTTCGCTTCCAATTTGTTTCCCAAATTGTGATTCGGAAAGAAAACGAAGACCCTAATTTATTCAGAAATATCTTATGGACTGACGAAGCCACATTCACAACATCGGGGGTTTTCAATAGACATAATAATCATCACTGGGCCGTTGGAAATCCAAGAAAATTTCAGACAATTAAATTTCAAGGAAGGACTTCAATCCATGTTTGGTGTGGCATAAAAAATAATAGAATTTTGGGACCAATATTTTTTAACGGGACTTTAAATGGACAGAGATACTACGAGTTCTTAGAAAACGAAATTGAGAACTTTTTGGAAGATTTACCATTGGAAGAATATCAAAATTTAATTTGGCAACATGATGGGGCCCCTCCGCATGCCGTGCGTGAGGTTACTCAATATTTAAACGGACGCCATGAAGAATGGATTGGTAGAAATGGAACCTATGCTTGGCCACCCAATAGTCCCGATTTGTCAATATTAGACACATTTCTTTGGGGCCATTTAAAGAACGTGGTATACAAGCAGCGAAACCACGATATTGAAGAGATCATGCAGAAAATTGTGAATGAAATAAATCGCCTTAACCAGGAAAATCACAGTATAACAGCAAGTTTGGAAAGGCTACAAAGAGGTTATCGCACATGTTTCGAGAACAACGGAGGTCACATTGAACAATTAAATTATTAATGTTTTTTTTTTAAATTAGTATAGAGTTGGATTTCTTTTTCTGCCATGTAATGTTTTATTTTCCTCAAATAGGTTCTTTATCCTTAGAATAGTATTGACGGATATATTTCTGTGAAAATTTGCAATAAATCTTCTCCTTGCTTCTCTTGCATTTTCTTGGCATTTGTAGAACAAGATAACAATCGGCAATCTCTCATCTAATGAATATTTCATTTCGGCAATATTATAGTGAATTTGTCAAATTTTTTGACTTTGAAGGATTCAAAGGTGATTATACCTTTATTACCTAGTGTATGTTTCAAACAGGTTAAAGTTAAATTATACTGGATAAAACATTAAAATTTAATAAAAATAGCTGTGTATGTGTATAGGTAAAGTTAAAAAAGTATTCGCAAAAATCGCAGTTATAATCTAGACTACCTAGCTATTCTAGACATACAATCTAGAAACCACCTGGGACACCAGTCACCTCCCACATTCTTATCAGTTTCTGCTTCTGCATCGCTATCTAGTTCATCTTCACATTTAGCACAATATTTCTTTCAAAACATTTTTCTAAAATCTCGTTTCTTTCGTTGGGTCTTTCTTTTTTTTTAATTAGTATTATTAACCATTTCGCTTTTCTTTCGTTCTAACTCATCCCTTTTTCTTTTCTTTGCTTCTTTTTTCTCATTTTGTACTCTATTCTTCGCCATGTAATATGTTCTCCAAACATTGGGCGAAATGACAGTTATGGATGGGTCCAGCTTTCGGACGTTTTGTTCTTGGGATTGACTTAGGGTATTTAAGATATTTTTTAAAGGCATCGGTTGGAGAGGTGGACGTCGGCATCGGCTCTTTTGCATGTAAAATTATTGATGATTACTTATGTGCTCATATATGGACCTGGTGCCCATTCATCAATGCTTATTGCTTGCGACACGACCTGCGAGCCGGTCCTGCAGAGTTGCACGTGGTATACCATAGTTTCGGCAAGTTTCTCGAATTTTAGTTCCATTTCTCATAGAATCTAAAGTTTTTTCTAAGAACTCTTGAGAATATCTATGGAACTTCCTTTTTGGCCTGCATGGCCTGGCGTGGCATCGTCTATAATGTAAAGAAATCATTTTTTCGTCAGATTAAAGTGGTTCTATAGCCAAAAAAATCTTCTGGCCGAGTACTAGCACAATCATTAATTTATTACTTTGCCAGTAGTCGGCCACTAACTTTAATATCCCTTGGGGAGTTTATCATTCAATTAAGACCCGGCCGACTACTGATTCGTACGTTTTTGATACACCATATTACATGATGCCAAAAGAAGAATCTGTTTATATGTACAGGGTTAGGCATTTGGTATCACCTATTTTCAAAAATCTGTTATAAGACCAAAAAACATTTTATTGAAACAAAATTATGAAAAATAACAATATTAATATGTGCAATTTATGTTTTAAAAATAACATCCTTTAAATGACTTCCTTGACTATCTATACATTTTTGTAATCGGGATCTAAAATTTTGCATAACTCGTTCCAACAATTCTGCTCCAATATTATTTATTTCTTCCAAAATACGTATTTTAAGTTCTTGGATGGTATTGGGACGCCTTTCATAAACCTTTTCCTTTAGATATCCCCAGAGGAAAAAATCAGGAGCCGTAAAATCGGGGGAATTAGCTGGCCACGTTATGTCACCAAATTTTGATATCAAGCGACCGGGGAACATTTGCAACAAAATTCGAGTTTGTCGTGCTGTATGTGCGGTAGCCCCATCTTGTTGGAACCAAATATGATTTTGTCCTAGTCTTCGCAATTCGGGCCGTAAAAACACCCGTAACATGTTAACGTAACGTTCGGCATTTATTGTAACAGTTCTGTTGTTTTCTTCAAAAAAATATGGCCCTATGATACAAAAAATTGAAACACCACACCATACGGTGACTTTTTCATCATGGAGGGGTCGTTCATGAAGCTGTTGCGGATTTGCGTCGGACCAATAACGATAATTTTGCTTATTCACATATCCGCTTAAATGGAAGTGCGCTTCGTCTGACATCATCAAGAAATTTAACAGGTTTTCATCATTTTCTAAAATTTGTAAAAATTGTCTACAGAAAGCAATACGAACTGGTTTGTCTGCTTCTTTAACTTATGAGCAACTTGGATTTTGTATGGGTGGAAGTGCAAATCAGAATGCAGAATTCTTCGCAATGTCCTGTTGGAAATGCGCAACGCAAGTGACTGCCTTGATGCAGATCGATTCGGACTTCTTATCACAGCTTGTCTTACCCGTTCAATATTTTCGGGTGTTCTGACTGTACGTATACCTCCACGAAAATTTGATGCAACATTCCCTCTAACTTCAAAATCTCTTACCCACCTCATTATGGTTTGGCGTGTTGGAATTCTTCCGTGTCTTTCCACATTAAATTCGCGACGAAAATTTCTTTGCACTTGCACAACTGAATTAGTTAATATGAATTGTTTTACGACATAAATTCGTTGATTTATCGGAAATTTGTCCATGACAAATTAAATTGCAACTGTTGACATATAGGAATGTGTCACTAAAATTGTCAAAATCAAATTATTATTTCCACAGCGCACTATGATAAATAGATGAAACCAGATGCCTAACCCAGTATTTGTAAGCCTGATATAGACAAAATAATTTTTTCTAAATTTTGCCAGTAGTCGGCCACTGTGGCCGACCACTAGCAACTTTATAATAATTTAATGCCAGTAACCGGCCATATTATTTTTGTACCTAAAAATAAAAATGAATACATTTGGGACCTGTTACTATTTATTTAAACATATATTCTTCCAAAAAAGCTTACCCCGGTAAACATATCTAGTATAGAATTAGTTCAACTTACCTTTAAGATTGCCCTGTTTGATCTTCACTGACTTTTGTAAACTGTTTTTGGAGACACAACGACTTACACCTAATTTTTCGCACCAATTTACGGAAGTAAGGTTCGACTTATAATAAAGAAATATTAATATAGGTATGTGTTCTTGGAAAGTAAAAGAAGATAGGAAATGTAAAAATAGAGCTAAATTCTTGCCAAATTCAAATTATAAGTGATTAAAGTCATTTTTGGCCGACTACTAGAGGTGGCCAGCTTACTAGCGCATCCACCCTACTAACAGTGTGAAAACTAAATTTTAATTTTTACCAGGGCTGAGAGACCTTTTAGTTGTTTTACCAATAGATAGTATGTACTAATACTACTTGTTTCTTTGATCTTTTACCTTACTTATTTCCTTATGAAGAAAACGCCTTGGTTTTCGTTTTACAAAATGTTACCAGTAAAGGACTTTTTGTAGTTATAAGTACTTTTCAACTTTTCTTTTCTTAAACTGATTAATACTTTTAGGAATGCTTCGAGGATCTTACAAAAATGGAATTTATCATAATTCCCACATTTTTAAAGGATTTCTCTCTAAGCAATATAGAAGAAGGCAAACATGTTTATCAAATAATAGTTAATAAATTGTGCAATTCAGTTTTCCGTTTGGAAAAAGCAAAAACGACAACCAACGACAAGGATCTGTTGGGATTAATAAGGGTTATTTTTAAAGCTAATAGTGAAATAAGTGGGATTAAAGAATGTTTGTCTGTAGCATACAACTTGTTAAATGCCCTTCAGAGGTTAAAGATTGCAAATAATCAGAAGTGTGAATTTTATTATATAGTCTTAAACAGTCTTGCGAGAGATTTTAAGAAATCTGAGATATATATCAATGAAATTCCGTCACTGATACTTCTTTTTTCAATGATAATGTCAGATCTTATTGAAGCCGAAGAGTTTCAAGCTGCTGAAACCTTTTTAGAACATGTTGAAACTCGAATTATATTAAGTTTAAATCAGCAAGAATTTTTACTGAGTCATTCAATGTTTAAACTGGTAATTGCTATCTTTCCTTCAAATGCAATAAAAATGCAGAATAATATGGAAAGTTATAAGAATGTTATAAAAGCATTGAAAATGTACCATCAAAATTTATTATTGAGTGTTATACGTCACTTGGAAGAAGCTCTCTATGACCTGCTATCTTATTATAAATCTTCTGGCCGTAGGATCTGGTCTGAGTTGCCTAGCAATACTATTTTCAATATGCTGCGGTTAGTTAGAGATGATATGTGCTGCCACTCAATACTTGCCTCAAAAACATGTTCTTGTGGATGCTCCTTAGAGAAAAATTATGTTGGTACACTTAAAATTGGATGCCAGATTTCGGGGCTTTTCAAATATTATCTTGAAACCAACAAGAGCTTACCTAAAAAACTATATTCTGAAATAGAACTATGGCAAACCTACTTTTATGAGATTTTAAAAGAGGTGAAAGCACACAACTGCCACAAATGGAGTCAAATTTACAAAGAACTTGGTACATATACTTACAATATAGGAACCGCGTTATACCACCAGAAGAATCCTGATTTTGTTGATATTTATCAATGTTTTCTGAAGTATTCAATAGAATTTGAAGGATTTTCGTCTGAGCTTATAAAAGATAACATAAAGGAGGTATCATTTAATGTCATCTGTTTCTCTGAGGATGCAAATTGTAATGTGGAGAAGTGTATGGCCTTTGCAGCTTTATATTGCTTCCTCTATCCTCAAAAATGCAATTCCACTTTTCAATCTTGGTGGATTAAATCAAAGGTGAGTATTAACATCTTTACAGTGTGATTTAGAAGTATTTTATTTATTTATTAACACAACGGGATTTGAATGGTAATTAGTGGTACTTGGTTGAATGTGGAAGAAATATCTATTTCTGGTATTATGTGAAGCAATGTTTGTACTAATTAGGTTAGTAATTGACGTTGAGTCTATCATGTTATTTAAGATCTTGAACAATTTTATATCGTACATTTGTCTTCTATCCTCGAGTGACAGTAGATTGAGGTTTCGTTTAATTAAGATTGAATTGTCAAGTAGACACGTGTAAAATTTGTTGTTTATATACTCTATTTAAATACTCTTTGAATTTCATGTATATATACCGTGTGACAACGAAATTACTACCCAGCTTTTCACGTCCTTCCGGTTGAACCGGAAGTGCACACAACTTTGTTATTTTAAATAGAACACTTTATATTTTTAAATTTATGCATTCTCCGAAAAATTCTAAGCACAAAACATGTATCATATCCTATACCTATCTAGGGAGTTTCCGAGAAAGTGGCGTTGGAAATTGTCAAATTAGCCACACATTTTATTGTTTTTTGTAAAAACAAACGTAAAAGTAAAAAATTTTATATTACTTTTTACTTCTTTTAGGCATTCCGTATGAGAATTGAGTCGCAACTATTTCATTTCCGGTTAAACTGGAAGTGCTGCAAAATTTGACATTCAGACATATATTTCTCCGATAATATTAATGACACTCCCCCGTTTAAATTTAATTTTCAAAATTATCTTGCTTTTCTAAACATTTTTTATTTCTATATTAAACTTATGAACTCATTATGTGGCGTCCGTGGAGAAACATCGACAGAGCTTCTTCAAATGTTCCGGCGAAGAAAAAGCATTTAAAGTCTGTGCGTTTTAAGAAGTCCGCTAAGCCATAAAACCTCTTGAGCATTATGTCGGTGGCTCTCAAACAATAAATTATATTGAAGGTAATTTTGGATGTTGATGAATTACATTTTCTAAATAAAATAATTTAAAGTAAATAAAAAATTAGTTTAGGTAAAGAAAAATAATAATTTTTTAGCTTTTGTAGTATTCAGACAAATTAGTTTTACGAATTCTTTTTTATAAAGTTTTGGTTCTAAAAATAACCGATTTTGTAGTCTTGCGACAGAACGTACCTACTTGTAGATAGGTACTACTAAAAGTAGTCTTCCTCTGCATTTGAAATTTCACCCATGCTTTCAGACTCATCAGAATCAACATCATCGTCATCATCATCATCATTCGTAATAATTAACGGTCTTACTTCGTCTATAACCTGTTCTGTCTCATAAGATTCAAAAATAATTTTTTCTGTGTGTTCAATGCATTTCCGCCATTCTTCTTTGCCCGCTTGGCTAAGCGCCTCCTCCCATAACTTTATAACGCTAGGCTTACCGATATTTTTACAGGCATGTTTGTCATAATAGTTCTTGCTAATACCCCATACCAATTCAATTGCGTTGTAATGGCAATGGTAGGGCGGCAATCTCAAAACTTGATGTCCATATTTGAGGGCTAATTCGTCAACAACATACTTTTTTTTAAATGACTGCTCTTTACACTTGCTTAAAAGTTCACTTTTTAAATATAAATTTTCATGGTTTATGTTTTTCTTTGACAACCACTCTTTTATTTCTTCCTTTTTCCAGCTGCTTGTAGGGAATTTCTCTTCGAGTCTCTTCGTCAACAACATACTTTTTTTTAAATGACTGCTCTTTACACTTGCTTAAAAGTTCACTTTTTAAATATAAATTTTCATGGTTTATGTTTTTCTTTGACAACCACTCTTTTATTTCTTCCTTTTTCCAGCTGCTTGTAGGGAATTTCTCTTCGAGTCTCGTATGGTAAGAGGCATTGTCTAAAACAATTAAGGAAGGTTTTTCTAAACTTTTTAAAAGTTTTTCCTCGAACCAATGCTCAAAAATTTCAGCATCCATATTGCCGTGATAATCATCAGTTTTTTTTGTTGATGAAAATATCAAACTGGCATTTAAAACAAAACCTTCTTCATTACCAGCATGTAATATAATATACCTTTTTCCATTACTTGCACGGGTACTTGAATAACAATGCTTTGAGTCATCCTGCCAAGACGTTTTTGTTGAAGTTCCGTTTGCAAATACCCATGTTTCGTCAAGAAAAACAACTTGTCTTGACAATTCCGATTTTTTGTTGTTTAAATAATCCCTTAAAAATTGCCATCTTTTCGAAACAACATTGGACAGCTCGCAAAGCAGTTTTCTGTTGTTCGTTTTTTTATATTTGAAACCCATATGTTTTAAGATGATGGACAAACTGTTAGTTCCAATATCGCAAAGTTTTTTCTGCTTTATCTTTTCAAGAATAGCTTTGAGGGTAACATATTCCTTGGCTTTATACATATCATAAACAATATTCCTAATAGAGAGTTTTATCCCTTGGGATAAATCCAAGGTTTTTGAATGGAGTCGAACCCTTTTATATGGTCTGTCCAAATCCTCTTCACTCTTTTTTCGAAGTCTTCTTAAGTTCCACTTCTAATACCAAACGGCGTTCACCTGGAGATAAATGCCTTCTAGGCGATGTGCCACCTTGCTGAACATTTTCCATAACTTAGCTTAATAACTGATTTTAATTCACACACAATGAGAAACAAACTAAAAGTGAAAAGCACAACTACTTATTTAAAATAAAGTAGAACATACCATCCCGCACTTCAGCAAATTTTAATTATTTCTTGGAAAATAGTAATTATTATGAAGATTTAATTATAATAATCCCAAAATAATGTCATTATCGGAAAAGTATATACCTGACAAAATCTTTAACATATTTAACCATCCCGCACTTGAGCAAATTTTAATTGGTTCTTGGAAAATAGCGATTATTATATAGATTTAACTATAATAATAGCAAAATAATTTAATTATCTATTTAATTATTATTTATGCTCAACGCGTAATTCTAAGATACTTTTGTTTTGAAACCTCCGATTTCGCCCAGTAATAGAACACAGTAAACCAGTGGGATGTTCGGTGTGATCAAGTATAGCGAAGGTGCGAAGATATTGTAACTTAACCGACTTACTGTTTTAAAAGCGATAACATCCCTTGGTGATTTAATCCGATATCGGACTTCTTAAAACGCACAGACTTTATCTATCGATGCTAGGAACATTGTAAAAACTGTTTATAGTTCTTTCCATAACAGGGGACTTAACGCTAATGCTGCTGCAAGTGAAACTAGTAATTTGACCAAGATACCTCTGACTACAGTGAAAAGAATCGTGTTAAATCCCATCAAATCAAGAAAGAAGCGTAAAGGTGCCGGTTCCAATAAATGTTTCGATGAAGCCGATAAGGGCTTGATAAGGCGGAAAGTATACCACATGTACGAAGAGCAAAGCGTACCTTCATTAGAAACTAACCTGAACTAACCGCTCACTAATGACGAAACCCAAATATGCTGTAGCATCACTAGGCTTTGGAGAGTTTTGCTTAAGATGGGCTTCAGATCTCGCACAATTGACAAAAAGCAAGTACTTATGGAATCCCAGCGATTACAAAAATGGCATCGTGAGCATATAACTTTGATAAGAAAGTATCGTTCTGAAAATCGTCCAGTAATTTACCTCGATGAGACATGATTTGACACGCATGACACACCATCGAAGGGATAGTCCGATTCTTTCAGCAGGTGTAAAACAAGATCTGCGTCAAATAAAGGGAAAATAATTACCATTTTACATGCCGGGTTAGAAAACGGTTGGGTCCCAAATCCTTGTGGCCTTCTGCAAAGAATATTAAAGCCGCATGCGTGGACTACCATGAAGATAGAACGACAGAACCTTTTGAAGAATGGTTCAAAAATTATCTTTTACCAAACCTTTCTCAGAATGGCGTGATAGTAATGGACAATACGAGCTATCACAGTCGCCAATTATGTAAGGTCCAAGATTTAAATAATACGAAAACTACATGGCGGCGAACGATATTTATTTTGAAGAATGCTATAAAAAAAGTGATATTTTAGAAGTTTTAAAGGCATTTTGTATAAAAAAAAAGTATATGTTTGTGACGCATTGGCACAGTAAATAGGACATACTGTGCTGCGGCTCCCACCTTATTGTATTTTTAATGTCATAGAGCACATGTGGCATCAATTCAAATCAATTGTTAGGTCAGAAAATACTTCTCCGACTTAACTTATAGTATTGTAAAATTATTAACAAAAATGTGTTAATGACATTCCCCCAGGTAGTTGGAAAGTTCAATCCATCATGTAGTTACTATTTATATAGTGACGATGTCGGGCGGAATCTAAATGGGAGCCTTAAAAGGCTTTTCTCTTCAAGACACATAGACCTGGACATAGAGTGTATACTTAAACCCGGTGCATGTTTAGATAATGTTACTCACGATGTTATTTCCTTAACCAAGAATTATAATCTTAATGACTTTGTGATCATCTTCGGTGGTTCAAATGACCTTTTTAATAATAAATATCCATCTTTGACTTTGCTGCTGAATGTAATTCGTGCCTGTGTGCACACCAACATTATAATGTTTTCAGTACCGTATGTTAGGAATAATTATAAATTAAATCGTAAAATTTTTAGCTATAATAGTATGTTGAAAAATTTGTGTTGTAAATTTGATAGTGGATCGGAGGGCTTTGTCTATTTTACACACATAAACTCTAAGAACGGTACTAGGTTGAGTAACTATAGCATCTGCAAGGAAGTTTTTAATCTTTTTATTAATAAAAATCAAACACAAAAAAATTTAATATTCATTAAAACAATTCAATTTAACGGACCAAAATATTGTTTGTCAGACTCTTGTGCTGCCTTTAAGGGTAGCAAGGATGGTTGTGGTGAGACCTCTGGAGAATCCGATCACCTTGTGCCAGAAAAAGCTTCTGTTGACAGCCCGGAAGCCAGTGGTGGTGATGAGGATTTTTTGGAGGTTCTTCAGTCTCGGCTGGTGGTCGATTAGCCCTTAATCAGGGTCTAAGGGTTACGCTGCTTTTACTTAACATTCAATCTTTAAGGGGTAAAACTAGCGAGTTACATTTGCTTTTGGAGGAATACAATGAGCCTGACGTGCTCCTTATTACCGAACATTGGCTGAGGCAGGGTGAGGTGATATGCTTGCCGAGCTATGTTATACTTAGTTCTTATTGTAGGTCTGAATCTCTTAACGGAGGTACAATGATTTTACTAAATGAATCTTTTTTAGAAAATAACAATTTTCAATGTGTAACAAAATTTAATAATCAATTGTCTGAAAAATCGTTTGAGTTTTCCTTGATATACTCAAGGATTCTAAATTTGTATATTTTTTGTATTTACCGCTCACCCTTGGCAGGGGTAGATGTGTTTTTGTTAAACCTAGACTCGATATTAACACAAATACCAGATTCTGCCCAAATAATAGCGGGCGATTTTAACATTAATTTTGATGACAAAAGCTCCCTTAATACATTGAGATTGTGCAATGTGCTGACCTGCCATAACTTGAACATGCATGTAGGATCTCCAAACCGGTTTTCTCAATTTTCATCATCTACTATTGACTATATGTGTTCAACATTTAATTTGGATAATTTTAAGTGCATGGTTGTTAATGCCGGCTTGTCTGATCACGAAGCCGTGGTGGGTAGTGTGACTTTGGATAGTAAAATGACTGGCATTTCAAGGTATAGATACGGCAGATTGTTTAGCGGAAGCAATTATGATCGTTTTAGACAAATCTGTGCTGGTGCTTGTTGGAGTAGCGCTTTAAACTCACCTGACCCTATTGACTCATTTAATGTACTGATGACAAATTCGTTTAATAGCGCCTTTCCAAAACAAAAAATTAAAATTAAAAATAACAAAAAACAATGGATAACTAGGGGTCTTAGAACCTCAGCAAAGAACCTTCGCTCACTTCATATGATTCGAAAATTTACAAATAATAACGTATTTCATCAATACTTCAATAAATACCGCTTACTTTACCGTAAACTGATAAGAATGGCTAAAGATATGTATTATGCCGAGCGACTTGAGAGATCGGGAAGTAGACAGAGGGAGAGTTGGTCTATTGTCAATGACATCCGCCACAGGGGAGGGCACACTCAACTGTCTGAGGGACCTCAGCTATCACTCGATGATATTAACAACTATTATTGTACAATTGCCGGTAAATTGACAAGCAACATAAATCCTGCTATTGACCCAATGACTTATTTAAATAAGGTGTCAGTTCTATTTTTTTCCTACAGACTTATATGAGCTTAAGAAAACGTTCACGGAAATAATAAACAAAAATTCAGCTGGAGAAGATGAGATATCCGTTAAAATGTTCTTAAATTTGCCCGAAACAGCGTTGAGGGTGTTAGTTGAGGCAATCAATATGTCTTGGGAAACGGGAAATTTTTCCTCGTGTTTGAAGTGTGCCAAGGTTATTTCCCTCCATAAGGGGGGTGACTCTAAGGAGCCATCTAATTATCGACCCATCTCATTGTTATCGACCCTTTCAAAGATAATTGAAAAGATGGTTAAAAAACGCGTAATATCATTTATTGAAAATAACGGTATTCTTAATATTAATCAGTTCGGATTCCAGCAGAATAAAAATACCAATGATGCTATATTTCGTCTTTTGGAGGGTGTTTACGGACATATAAATAGAGGGGGGGTTGCCGCGGCAGTGTTTTGTGACTTATCAAAGGGCTTTGACTGCGTGAGTCATGGGATACTGCTGCGGAAGCTCAGTCGCTATGGTTTCAGGGGAAAAACATTTAACTGGTTTGAATCCTATCTTGGGGGCAGAAGTCAAAAGGTTTTCAGGGGTTCTGTTTGTTCTGAGAGCCGAGTGATTGACTGGGGAGTCCCTCAGGGTTCAGTGCTGGGACCAGTTCTATTTCTTTTATATATTAACGATTTGACGTCTATCGACATTGGGGGAGAGTTCACACTTTTCGCTGACGATACTACAATATTATGGCACTCTAACAATGCTCTTATGTTAAAAGACATTATTGCCTCAGATTTGGTTAGGGTCAAAGAATGGTGTGATTCAAACCTGCTGTCTCTAAACGTCGAAAAAACAAATGTAGTTGGTTTTAAGTGTTCTATGGAGGGCTTGGTCATTGGTGACTCACCCCTTGTGAATTGCCCTAGTACTAAGTTTTTGGGCCTTGTCATTGATAGTGGCCTTAAATTTGAGAGTCATATCAGGGCACTGAGCAGGAAATTGGCTTCGGCATGTTTTGCAGTCAAAGTGGTAGTTAATGAACTTGGTTCAAATATTGCGAAATCAGTTTACCACGCGCTAATAGAATCTCATCTGAGATATGGAGTTGCATTTTGGGGGTTCTCTAGTCAGCAACTGCTCGGTGTTCTGTTTGTTCTGCAGAAACGCGCGAAACCCAGAGACTCATGCAGACCATTGTTCGTGCAGAAAAGAATATTAACACTAACATCATTGTTTATTTTGGAGACTGTCACTTTAATATTTAAGATGAGATATAGGTTTTTGAATACTGACTCCTCCTACACGACACGACAATATCGTAATCTGCCTTTGCCAATACCATCCTCAACCCTTACAAAAAAATCGGTTGTTTATGAAAGTGTAAAAATATATAATCATTTACCTAATTACTTAAAGGACCTACAGTCACTTAAATTATTTAGAAGGTCTGTGACGCGGATGTTGTTGGAGAAGGCTTACTATTGCTTGGAGGAATATTATTCCGATGTTCCGAGGTTTGTTTAAGGGTTTTATTTGATATCTTTAGATAATTGTTGACATACTGTAAATAACCAAATTTTAATGCCTACCCTTGTTTTTTGTTTTTTTTTTTTTAAATGTTATTAATGTATATTATTGTTATTATTAAATGATATAGATATATATGTATTATGTGGATAGACTTTGTCAATGAGAATTTTGTATTCTTTGGGCAATAAAGTATATTTGATTTGATTTGATATTTGCCAATTTCTAACGCCATTTTCTCGGAAACTGTCTTAGGTAAGTGCAGCATATATTATTATATTATATATATAATTAAAAGTTAACCACTGGTCCGGATAAAATACCTGCGTTTGTCGTCAGAGACTGCGCAGGAGTATTTGCTCATCCTCTATCAATAATATTTAACAAGTGTCTTAACTTGTGTAAAATGCCAAACATGTGGAAATGCTCCAGAGTTTGTCCAGTCTTCAAGAAAGATGACAAAGTGGATATCTCCAACTATAGGTCTATCTCAATAATTTTTCTAAAGTTTTTGAGTTAGGTACTGTTACATAATATTATTTTTTCAAATGTTAAAAATTCTGTAAGTCCTGTACAACATGGATTTGTTAAGGGTCAATCGACAACCACTAATTTAATGTGTATTACTCAATTCTTGGCCGAGGCAATTGACCAGCGCCGCCAAACAGACGTTATACAGGGTGTACCAAATTAAGTGCGCACCATTGCGACAATGGAACTTACTTCAAGATGAAGTAGAAGTTTCTGTGTACCGAAGCCGTCAGAAAAACACCATTTTTTAACATGGAAAACAATTTGGTAGCCTGTAGGGACATTGGCAACTTTAAATCTCGACTATGATTCAAAAGACTGGAGACTTTTATTGATTCCTCATAAGTAAGTCTTAAAGCTGTGTTACTCCATAATGGAAACAAGTTGCCTTCAGTCTGAAGGCCATGGCCAAGGCAGGCCGTGCTTTTAGTTATTTAAAGAAAAGTTCCCTAGAATCAATGACACTAAAATTAAAGAGGTAATATTTGTGGGTCCCCAGATTAGGAAACTTTTCGGAGATGCGCAATTCGATTCCATACTTAAAGGCAAGGAGAAGGACGCTTAGAATGCCTTTAAAATGGTTGCAACAAATTTTTTGGGAAACATAAAAGCAGAAAACTATAAAGACCTGGTTACCCAACTTCTTTTATGTTACCACAACCTAGGGTGTAATATGTCGTTGAAAATTCATTTCCTGGATTCTCATCTGGATTACTTTCCGGAAAATTGTGGTGCTGTAAGTGACGAGCACGGTGAGAGGTTCCTCCAGGATATTTCAAACATGAAAAGAAGGTATCAGGGAAAATGGAACTGTGAGATGTTAGCCGAATACTGTTGGATTATTACGAGAGATGCCCCCGAGGCCGCTTTCAAAAGAAGCGTTAAATGAGTGTCTAAACTTTAGACTCATTGATAAAAATATGCTATTTAATTGCTATTGTTGAACCAACAATCAACAATATATTGTTTGTATGTTCATTGTAAATGCCTATAAATTAAAATGTTCATTGTATATGCCTATAAATTAAAATTTTGTAACAAATAAGTCAGATTTTTTTTTTGCGAGCTAACTAAAATCTTTAATAGGTATTTTTTAGTTACTTGGGTGAAGTTCAATAAAAAAAAATAGGTTTTGTTCAGGAAACAAAAAAAAAGTTGACATTTGTTCTTCAGTGTTATCAATCTTCTTTTTTCTTTTCATACATATATTATGTAAATCTAAATCGCTTTATGTTAAATCATATGGGTTTAATTGGGTAGTAAAATTAGGTTAGTTTGTAAGTTTTCGTTTGTACCTGTTTTGTTATTGGAAAACTGTTAAGCAGTGTGTGTATAAATAAATAAATAAAATTTGTCAAAACATTTTTTGGGTTATAGTTAAAGGTGAAAGAAGACTCCACAATCCAACAGCTAACACTGGTATCGGTTTTGGAGAAGCATGCCCTTACAGTTAGCGGCATTTTTAATCCTCAAAAGCTCTTGACCAAAGAGAAAAAAGTTGAACTGCTTACTTATGAATTGTTGCGCTACAAAGCTGTTTGGAAGAGCAAGGAATCTTTAATGGCTGCCTTTTCAAATCTCATTGAGGTAAGTGTTTTCGAAAGTCTGAATTAATGTTACAATTTCATAATCAGATTGATTTCTATCGATTGATAGGGTTTTATATACCACTGGTACTCTGTACTAACTTTAATAAATACTATTTTTATATTTTAGATTGCAGAAGTGCCAAAGATAGCTCAAGTGATATTGGAAATATTTGGTGATGCAGAGCTGCACTTGCATGAAGAAATGCTTGGAATATTTTCAAAAACTAGAAAGAGGATTCAGGAATATTTAAATTCTCATCCCGATGATACCCTTAAGATGGCCTTAGCAGTTTTATATTATTATGATTATAAGAGTTCTTCGAAAAAAACTGTTGACAAGAACCGGGAAGAAATGGAAAAAACCATGATAGGTAAATAACTCACTTTTTGATAGTGTAAAGTTTTAAGATTGTAATCAAATAAAGCCATATATATAGGGTATCCAAGAACTCTTCTGACAAACTTTAAGGGGTGATTCTCCAATAAAGAATGAGAAAAAGACCCTTATTTTTGAGCTACAGGATGTTACAAAATTTAAACGGAACAAAAAATACGTACGCCACTGCAGTTTAATGTCTAAAGTACGTTTTGATAATTTTTTAATTTCGGCTTTGTTTTGGAGATAAATGTAATTTTATTAAACTCTGATATGGGTATAGCAACATGCAAATAAATGCCAGTTATTTTTTAAATCGAAAACCGTTGGTCACACGAAGAAAAGTCTAGGGCCAGTCTCTCGGTAGCGTATATGGTTTTTGTGGGTTGTCGTGAATGTATGATTGTGTAATCAGGGAGTTTAGAGAAACGTCCGTCCGTTTGTAGTAGTTGATAATGAGACTCTGATATTGTCGGCATTTGTAAGTATGTAGTAAAGTATGGATCATCGTGAAGCGAGGCGTGTCTGTCGTCATTCTGAGAACTTTGTTTTGAAAAGTCTTATTTAAGGGAGAGCGCCCACCAGAGCAGTGAATTGCTTGAGGTGAAGTGTTCGTGAAGCATTAGTGATACCCACGTCATGTGGGCTTGAAGAACGCGCATATCAAAACAGTGTACGAATTGCATGCAGTGAGTAGAGGAGCAAAGGTTAATTGCCATTGTCAAAATGTCGTCGTCCAATGATAAAGATGTTTTAGCATTCTACATTATTCTACATGCATTTTTATTAAAATTGCGGTAAACCGCCTTGGAAATGTCAATGTCAATCAATATGGAACACTGCAAGATGTAACCTGAAAAGCTATAATTCGGCGCGCGTCAAGTGAAAATAGAACAGGTCCTATTTTTCAGTACGCATGCTGTGCGGCACTGCATAGTGAGGCGATTCACTTCTTTCGCACGGCCGCCGCGCGGCTTCTGTATGCGTCATTATATATATAAAATATATATCGTATACCCTGTACTTCATACCAACCTCATGCGCACCTTAGGCAGAGCGCCCACCAAAGATGTGCACTTCAAGTGAAGAGATATGAGGTGCATATGAGGTTGGTATGAAGTGCAGCGTACCATATTTTTATATGCAATGACGCACACAGAAGCCGTGCGAAAGAAGTGAGTCGCCTCACTGTGCAGTGACGCACGGCATGCGTGCTGGAAAATAGGACCTGTTCTATTCTCACTTGACGCGCGCCGAATTACAGCTTTTCAGGTTATATCTTGCAGTGTTCCATATTGATTGACATTAACATTTCCTGGACGGTTTACTTACCACTGGACAATTATTTTAGTGTATACAATTTTAATAAAAATGCGTGATAATCAACAATTTAATATTGAATTCGGGCAGCATCTAGAATCATGTAGAATGCTAAAACATTTTCATCATCGGACGATGAAATTCGTACACTGTTTTGACAACACTCAATTCAATATTGAAATTCAATTTAATATTGAATTCGGGCAGCATCTAGAATCATGTAGAATGCTAAAACATTTTCATCATCGGACGATGAAATTCGTACACTGTTTTGACATGCGTGTACTTCAAGCACGCATAAAGTGCGTTTTAGGTGTGCTTCACGGGCACTTCACCTCAATCAATTCACTGCTCTGGTAGACGCTCTCCCTTATATCTCTTCACTTGAAGTGCGCATCTGTGGTGGGCACTCTCCCTAAGATGCATCAATAAGTGATACCGGAGATAAGTACGGGACGCATAATTGTCTTGTACAACAAGGTCTTTGTACGTATATTAAATCTACTCCTACTGTTAATGAGTGAGTAGATGGCATCATTCGCTTTTTTTAAGCGTTGGTCTGCGTTGTCTTTCCAGTTCAGCCGCTTATCGAAGCTAAGACCCAGATATTTTACTCTATCACACCAGTCCAACCTGCAGCCGGATTACGAATACTCAATGCGTACCGAATCCACCGTGTTTTTTCGTTAACGCGATTGTGTACGCATTCGATGAGAGTCATTGCGAAGCTCTCGATGCCACGATTGACATCGGAATGATATTTTATCTTTTTCTCCTTTTGTATCTGTCTTTGTTGCTCTCGGATACTCGGCTCGTTTGGTTTTGTCATTGTCAATGTCAAATCTACTTTCAGTTTTGTTGACTTAGGTTAGAATCTGCGCTTTAAATAATTTAAAAAAGTCGCGAATACCCGAACGCCTTCCGAAATGTTATCCTAATCGACTGTTTGATACGAACCTTCTACGGTTCGAGTTTAGCTTCGAATCGTATATTTACGCTACGTATCTAGTTCCTAATCCCGTTGCTGGTGTTTTTGGCTAGCAGTTTGGTTTGAGGAAATGTATATCTGACTCTCGAAAAGTAGATAGCTTGGGCACCGTCCAAATATAAGAAGTCCGCTCACTTGCTCTTCCCGCTGTAAATTTCTCCCCTGCCGACGCCCTACCCCGCGCCCAGCGAGTCAACGCTCAAGCGGCGTACGGCTGGCGATTAGTTTTTGCAAGTGCATACTTTAATCCACAGCTTACTTATGATGGAGGCGAATCACCTTGAGAGTTTTTCTTATTGTTGTGCTGATAATTGTTTTTCGTTATTTCGGTGCCCTAAAGATCCAATAAGGTAAGTAAAAAGGATTGCTTACTTCCTTTGAGTAAGATGCAAAGTAGATTTAGTGGGACATATTACACACCATGCCGACGTTTCGTTAATTTATTTTAACTATGAATTTTCATGTATGTATTGATTATGCTGTCAGACAGGTATATTTAAATAATAGTAATTTACGTAACAAAGTTCCGAAAGTAATATTTTACGGGATGAGTAGGAACTCCAGGGCGAGCCGTAGGCGAGTCCTGAAATCCTGCGAGTTCACTTTTGGATCGTGCTACGTACAATATTTTTTCTGTAGTTGTTTTTTATGTTAAAAAAAAATATATAATACGTGACAAGCGCTGTCATAATATAGTGCAATGTTCATGTTATTGTCAAAGCCGTTTACACAGAAACCCAAAATCGTCCCGAAAGTAACAATAGTAGACCCGAAAGTAAACAAATCGTATCGAAAGTGAAAAAAATCGTTCCTAAAGTAGCTACTTTCGGTACGATTTGTGTTAAGTATTTATTATCACAACTCCCTCGTATAAAAATATTCAAGCGGCCAAGCCACCGTTCCTACTGAATGACTCCCGTATCTCCCTCGTAGGCGGTTCTCCGTGCGATTCGAGGTCACCGCCGGCGTTTTCAATACTTCAAAGAAGTGATCGGACTTCTTATATTTGGACGGTGGCTTGGGTTTTAGCGTCATTAAGACGAATTTATCACTTGTCTAGCCACGTTTGGATAAGTTTAATATGGCGTTGTAGCTTTGAGACTACCAACCTTGGCGGTGACAGTGGTCGCAGTATCGTCAGCAAACAGATATAAAGTCTTGTGCGTTTTAAGAAGTCCGCTAAACCATAAAACCTCTTGAGCATTATGTCGGTGGCTCTCAAACAATAAATTATATTGAAGGTAATTTTGGATGTTGATGAATTACATTTTCTAAATAAAATAATTTAAAGTAAATAAAAAATTAGTTTAGGTAAAGAAAAATAATAATTTTTTAGCTTTTGTAGTAATTAGACAAATTAGTTTTACGAATTCTTTTTTATAAAGTTTTGGTTCTAAAAAGAACCGATTTTGTAGTCTTGCGACAGAACGTACCTACTTGTAGATAGGTACTACTAAAAGTAGTCTTCCTCTGCATTTGAAATTTCACCCATGCTTTCAGACTCATCAGAATCAACATCATCGTCATCATCATCATCATCATTCGTAATAATTAACGGTCTTACTTCGTCTATAACCTGTTCTGTCTCATAAGATTCAAAAATAATTTTTTCTGTGTGTTCAATGCATTTCCGCCATTCTTCTTTGCCCGCTTGTCTAAGCGCCTCCTCCCATAACTTTATAACGCTAGGCTTACCGATATTTTTACAGGCATGTTTGTCATAATAGTTCTTGCTAATACCCCATACCAATTCAATTGCGTTGTAATGACAATGGTAGGGCGGCAATCTCAAAACTTGATGTCCATATTTGAGGGCTAATTCGTCAACAACATACTTTTTTTTAAATGACTGCTCTTTACACTTGCTTAAAAGTTCACTTTTTAAATATAAATTTTCATGGTTTATGTTTTTCTTTGTCAACCACTCTTTTATTTCTTCCTTTTTCCAGCTGCTTGTAGGGAATTTCTCTTCGAGTCTCATATGGTAAGAGGCATTGTCTAAAACAATTAAGGAAGGTTTTTCTAAACTTTTTAAAAGTTTTTCCTAGAACCAATGCTCAAAAATTTCAGCATTCATATTGCCGTGATAATCATCAGTTTTTTTTGTTGATGAAAATATCAAACTGGCATTTAAAACAAAACCTTCTTCATTACCAGCATGTAATATAATATACCTTTTTCCATTACTTGCACGGGTACTTGAATAACAATGCTTTGAGACATCCTGCCAAGACGTTTTTGTTGAAGTTCCGTTTGCAAATACCCATGTTTCGTCAAGAAAAACAACTTGTCTTGACAATTCCGATTTTTTGTTGTTTAAATAATCCCTTAAAAATTGCCATCTTTTCGAAACAACATTGGACAGCTCGCAAAGCAGTTTTCTGTTGTTCGTTTTTTTATATTTGAAACCCATATGTTTTAAGATGATGGACAAACTATTAGTTCCAATATCGCAAAGTTTTTTCTACTTTATCTTTTCAAGAATAGCTTTGAGGGTAACATATTCCTTGGCTTTATACATATCATAAACAATATTCCTAATAGAGAGTTTTATCCCTTGGGATAAATCCAAGGTTTTTGAATGGAGTCGAAACCTTTTATATGGTCTGTCCAAATCCTCTTCACTCTTTTTTCGAAGTCTTCTTAAGGTCTTCTCTGAAATGCCGCAAGCATCAGATGTTCGTTTTTGCACTGCCAAAACAGACTCCAACGGGCCCGAGTTATCTTTTTCTAAAGTAAAATAACGTTCCACTTGTAATACCAAACGGCGTTCACCTGGAGATAAATGCCTTCTAGGCGATGTGCCACCTTGCTGAACATTTTCCATAACTTTGCTTAATAACTGATCTTAATTCACACACAATGAGAAACAAACTAAAAGTGAAAAGCACAACTACTTATTTAAAATAAAGTAGAACATACCATCCCGCACTTCAGCAAATTTTAATTATTTCTTGGAAAATAGTAATTATTATGAAGATTTAATTATAATAATCCCAAAATAATGTCATTATCGGAAAAGTATATACCTGACAAAATCTTTAACATATTTAACCATCCCGCACTTGAGCAAATTTTAATTGGTTCTTGGAAAATAGCGATTATTATATAGATTTAACTATAATAATAGCAAAATAATTTAATTATCTATTTAATTATTATTTATGCTCAACGCGTAATTCTAAGATAATTTTGTTTTGAAACCTCTGATTTCGCCCAGTAATAGAATACAGTAAACCAGTGGGATGTTCGGTGTGATCAAGTATAGCGAAGGTGCGAAGATATTGTAACTTAACCGACTTACTGTTTTAAAAGCGACAACATCCCTTGGTGATTTAATCCGATATCGGACTTCTTAAAACGCACAGACTTTAATAGGGAACTTGCACATATTTTTTTTTATTGCAGAAATTTGTCCAGCCACATCAAAAAATAACATATGGAAAATATTACGTCTTAAATATCACTCCTTAATTTTTTATAAATAATTGATGTTCGCGCGCCCATCCTAACATTGAAAACGAGGTGTGACGCGGAAACGTGTGTGACGTCATATAGTGTGTTTGGCAGAGAACGACAAACTGCAGTGCTTTGACACTCTTGACTAGTGTTGAGCGCATCTGCATGGAAAATGGCCTGATGAAAAATCAATTCAGTGAAACCTGTGCATGTACGCTTCTAAAATACGATGCAGGAACGAAAATAATCGAGTATAAAATCTTAATACGACACCGACACAAGCTGCAAGCAGCAGTAGCCAGGAGTCGTTATGCGCATGCCTTTCCGTCTATGATCGACAATCTTATTTAATCTTAATACTAAATGCAGCGTTTGCTTAAGATCGGTGTTTTACATCATCGTCTTGAGGACCTACGCCTACGACCTTGCCTTAAAAACCGCACTGCTATTTCGTAGAGTATAATTAATCTAAGTAGGTAGTTATTCGAGTGATCATTCGAATGATAATCCGATTTTTAATATAATTAATTCGAATACAAAAGATCCGATTATTCAAAACATGCGATTTCGCCCATCACTAACTGTCTTGACGTTTCTGTCGCTTTCGCGCCATGTGTCGTCGCACCGTTTGACATCGCAACGTAACTAAAATAGTTCGAATTATTTAAACTTTAATAGCATATGTTTAACTCAAATAATTATAAAACAATATTTTTTTTATGAACTATAGGTTTTTTGAGGACATTAGCTTACCCTTAAGAGGATTATTTTTCAAATTTGATTTTCATGCAAGTTCCCTATTTTGTTTGCGCGAATTTATTAATATTACTGGTTGATGTACAGAAGCGGCGCAAGGGGGATCCTTGTGGTACTACTGTTCTGACGTATCGCACAGTCGATATCGCTTTCTCTGGCGAGACCGCGAAAATCCTGTCCGTCAAAAATGAGTGCATCACCTTTATTAGGCAGTTTGGCATACCTGACCTTATCAAACGCTTTGCTTAAGTCGAAAAAAACCGTTCCGTTACTGTAGCGACTGTTGAAACCCTTTCGAGCATTAGAAGCCAGTCTAGTCGTTTGGCGCACCGTGCAATGACCAGACCGAAAACTTAACTGTTCTGTCGGTATAATGTTATTGTCAAATACGAAGTAGGCAATACGATGAAGTATGAGTTTCTCAACAACCTTGCCAAGACAAGACAATGGGCTGATAGGCCTGTAGCTGATTACCAATGTTTCATCTTGCTTAGGTTTTGGAATGGGAGCCACTTTGGCTTTTTCCCAAGCCAGGAGAAAACCGCCCTTGTCGATAATAGCCTGTGCAATGTTTACTGCATCCGCTATCCACATTATCGGGCAAGTTTTTTGGCGCTTTTATCTTTACACCATCGAAGCCCAGAGCCTTTTTAGGTTTACTCAATTTAATGACGTCCTTAACTTCTTCCATATGAATGTTACAAATATTCTGTATGAGGTGCTCAATAGACTTGTAAATCCGTATCGTTCTGGAGACCCGTGCGTCCCTCTCTGGATCCGTCATTGGGTTGTCATTGAGCTGGTCGTGAAGGTTGTCGGCGAACAATTCAACTTTTTCCCTCGAGTCAGAGACTAGAAATTATTACTAATTGTTATTAAAAGAGTTTCTAACAAAAAACATTTTTTTCCGCTCTTTGTCAGTGATTGGGTCATTCTATATATATATACCGGGTGTTGCATCGTCGAGCGGGACATAGGAAATCCCATGTAATTTTAAATGGGGTCTATTATTGGCTTCCCTAATTATTTTAGAGAAAAATTCTATTTAGGTTTATTAAAGAGCACTAAAACCCACATTCAAAAGAATAACTTTAGATATTTTTGATGAGCCCGTTTACGGGTTATCGCCGATTTCTTTTTAACTATTTCTCCTTTTTATGGCCCCGTATTTGCGGGGACCAGTCAAGGTAAAAGATGACTGTCAAATAAAGTTGTCATTTTGAAATGTGTGCTTTATTGTTATAAAAACTCGTACATCGAAAATATTAAAGGTGTATTTATGAGTACAAATTAATCTGAATAAAACTAAAATAAAGTATCCAATTACAAGGTTAATTATGACATTTTACATGTTTCAATATTTTACTAATTAATAGGTAGGTACTATTAAATTGTTAGAACTTTAGGATTTAAGAAGATGTTCAAATATTCCTCCATTGACTGCTAGACAATAACCGAGGCGATTATAAAATTCTCTTCTTACATTCGCTAGTTGGTAAACTGAAATTCTATTGCATTCGGCAGAAATAGCATTTTTTAACTCGTCTAGATTTGGGTATTTTTTATCTTTGTATTTCCTGTTTTTTAAATGGCCCCAGAGAAAGAAATCATTTGGCGATAAATCAGGAGACCTGGCTGGTCAATTTACTGTATGATTTAAGCCAATAACATTTCCATTTAAAGCACGGTTTAAATATTCCCGGACAGCCAGGGTACTATGTGCCGGGCAGCCATCCATTTGGTACCAAACTTCCTGATTTTCCCTGGCGGCATCATGTAAAGTAGGTAAAATATGATCTTTAAGTAGTTCCAAAAAATATTCTGCAATTAAATTTCGTCTAAGAAATAATGGCCCGATAATATTTTCTCCGAAAATCCCAGCCCATACATTAACTTTTTGTGGATATTGCGTCCTTGTTTCCACAAACCTGTGTTGGTTTTCTTTGCTCCAATATCGATAATTTTGAACATTGGGTTCATTGTTTAAGGTAAATGTTCATTCGTCAGTAAAACAAATGTTTTTTAAAAATTCCCTATCCATGTTTGCTCTTTCCATCATACCAAAACCAAACTCCTGTCGTCGTATTTCGTCCCTATCTCTTAGCTCTTGGTGCTTTTCATATTTGTATGAATAATATTTATGTCGTTTCAAAGCTCGTAACGCTGTGGTGTGATCTAATCCTATGTCATCCTCAAGTTTCCTTGTGCTGATCTTCCCATCATTTTCTTCCACGCACAATAAAACTTGCAAGTCCCTATCATTTCTTGCATATCTTCTTTGTTCCTGCCTTTCTTCACATCTGCAGTTATTTATTACAGTGCCTTTTGTCTCAAATTTCTTGATAGTCCTTTCGACTGTAGATTTTGCAGGTATCGGTCTATTCGGATACAGAGCAGCAAACATGTCTGACACATTTTGATAACTATTTCCTTGATAATACCATTTAATCATCAATATTTTTTCTTCAGAAGTGTAATTCATGGCTAATATTTTCGATGTACGAGTTTTTATAACAATAAAGCACACATTTCAACATGACAACTTTATTTGACAGTCATCTTTTACCTTGACTGGTGCCCGCAAATACGGGGCCATAAAAAGGAGAAATAGTTAAAAAGAAATCGGCGATAACCCGTAAACGGGCTCATCAAAAATATCTGAAGTTATTCTTTTGAATGTGGGTTTTAGTGCTCTTTAATAAACCTAAATAGAATTTTTCTCTAAAATAATTAGGGAAGCCAATAATTGACCCCATTTAAAATTACATGGGATTTCCTATGTCCCGCTCGACGATGCAACACCCGGTATATATATCTATGTATATATGCTATTGTCTTCAATACTAAGAGCAGCTACTCGATTCTCTCTTTAAGCAGATGGCGAATAAGCCCAATAGCTCGGTTCGCTTCTGCTTTAATACGCAGATCTTGTTTACCCTAGGCGTGAGGCTTATTTGGTTTTATTATAGTAGATTGAGTGGCAAAAAGGCACAAGATATTACTGTATTTCTGATATTTTTAGCTGTGAAATCAACGCAGGAATTCGAGGCAGTTCCAAAAGATCCGAATGACGAATGTGATATAGTCTCAGCCTATTCAAATCTTCGACTTGGTAAATGTACCGAACTTCTAAAGTCACTAAATAAAAGTGTGGAGTTTATTGACTGTTCAACAACACAAACCCTCGAACCGCAGATTGTTAAAAATATATCCATCTTATTATTTAAAATAGGGTTTGAATACCGCTTACATTGTTTTTCTATAAAAAGTATACAAGCGTTTGAGTTGTCATTAAGGATGGCTAAAATTATATCGGACGATGCTAGTCAGCTGCTAACATTAAGTTTTCTTATTGAAAATGCCAATACCAAAAGAAACTTCCTGAAGGAGATGATAAGTCAAGGCGATAAAACAGCAAGATTGTTGGAAAAGAATAACTTGAATGATATGTATAGTAAAGTTCTAGCCGTTTTTCATATATCCAAAGCAAAAGCATTTTTATATGATGATGCAAATCTGTCATTTGAATCCTGGAAGATTGCTGATCTTTTAGTTGCTGCGAATGAAGCCAAAGATGAATATAAATTTCTTCGTGCTCAGCTATATATACTTCATTACAAGCTTGCAAAGTCATGTAGTTTCATAGCTGGAGAACATGAACGGAATCCTATGACTTTGAAGTTGCACTGCGCGTTAGATATTGTGATTAGTTTGTCACAAACAAATATGGGTAAGTAAATATATACAAATTTGATGTTAACTTATTAGTATAAGCGTCAAAATACGATAATGGGTCATTTATCCCCTGTGTATGAAACAATTATTATTTGTTTTGTTTGTTATTGATCGTAAAAATATACTTCTACCCAGTGGCGGCTCGTGAACTCTATTAGTAGGTGTGCTGCATAGATAAAAAAAAATAACGCGGCAGGGAAAAAATATTTGTGGACCACGCCCATTTATAAAAATTTTAAATTATAAATTTTGCCACGTACTTTTACCCGCAGTTTTAATATTTAAATCGGGCCTAGGGTGACCACGCTTTTCCACAACTTATTGTTTTTCATACGTAAGTTTCAGTGGGTCTCTGCTATTGCTGCCAGATTTAAAGTACATTTTGCGTCGCGAAAATTTTTGGGTGCCCCTTTTTGTTGACGAATCTTGCTTTTCAAGTAGGAAAATTAACAATAACTAGATAAAAATATTAACATATTTAAAAAAAAAAAATACTACACTTCCCTATTTTTTATAAATTAAGTCTATCCTACGTTCTTTTCGGTTCGCAAATCTTGTAATCACTTTGTCATTAAAATTGTCTATTTCGGAGATAAACTTTTTTTTAATAGATAGCATGAAAGAGCTGTTAAACGATATGCGGTCATTGAATTTCTAAGAAACGTTTTGATTCGTTTTAGTGTGGAAAAGCATCGCTCTGATGTTGTCATGGGAGTTGTTACCACAATTTCTAATAATTTTCTAGTCTCCTTCAACGTATCTCCTAGATTGTTTGTTATTAAAAATTTTAGAAGCGGTAGTGCGCCATTTAAAGTCCTGCAATAATTTCTTAAATAAATAACAGACAGTTCAGTTCGTAATCGTTCTTTATCAAGTGTGGGATAAAAGGAACATACGGAAGTGAGTTTATCCCTAGGAAATTTACCACAATAGTCCAAAGTATTCCGAAAAGAAAAGTGATGCAAGTACTAGATGCTCTTTAAAATGAAATCGATCATTTGCGCAATTTATAATAACATCATACACCTCTAAAGCAAAAATCCGGTGATCAAATTTGCTGTTACATGGACGTCTGCGTTTATTTTCTGGTGATTCGTGGCTTATTATATCTGATACTTCACTAATGATGTTATCAATATTATTTCGAACTTGAATGATACTGCGTTCAAAATTATCAATAGCGTGTCTTACTAGAGTGGGTTCGATTTTTCTTTGCTGCAATTGATTAAATAGGATATCCACGTGGGGCATCACATACTGGAAAAGTAAGCCAAAAATTGAAGATAGGATCATTTAATGTACGGCGAATAGAAGCGGCTCCACTACAGACTCTGTTGTTGGAGAATTGATCTTCTATTTCATGCATATACTCAATAAGAGAGGTTCTATTTTCGTACACAACAATAATGGTCCGTATATTAAAATTTCAACGGGTTGTAGCGCCGTGGGGGATCCTTCTGTTCACAATCTTGTTCAACACTTCTACTCGTTGTGGTGAATCATTAAAAAAGCCAGGAATGTCTTGTAAATTTCCAAAAAATACACGTTCCTACTTGCGTATTTGCAGAACCAGCTTTAGTCATAATCAAATTTAGCTGATGGGCATAGCAGTGTACATAGTGACCAAAAGGATACTTTTTTTAATTAATGCTTAAACGCCTGCATGTTTACCGCTCATAACCGCTGCTCCATCATAACTTTGTGCAATCAGTTTGTTAGGTAAATTTTGAATTAAAGGATCTATAACAGTTAAACTTGTTTTACTAAGTGTTTCTGCATCATATCTTTCAAGAATTAAGTAGTTCCAAAAGCGTTTAATTGGCTCACCATCGCGAACATATCTAAAAATTACTACCAGTTGAGATTTTGCAGCAACATCCGTTGTTTCGTCCGCTATGATCGCCAGAAATGGAGAATTATTAATTTCCTCAATTATTTGTTAATGACAGACTTCAAGCATACACTGTAACAGATCGTTCTGTTCTACCTAGACCTAAACTGATCAAAGATTATCAACTGCCAGTTCTCACTTATGGTGCACCTTCGTGGTGCAACATAAGCAGAACGGAGCTTAATAAGTTTTAGGTAATTCAAAACATGGCGTTAAAAACTATCACGGACGTACCGAGATACACATAACTTCACCTTGATTTTCAAATACAGACGATAAACGAATTTTTCTTCAAAATTCTTAAAGACTATTACGGACGCACAGACGTATCGACAAACCCACTAATCACAGACTAACATACAAGATCTAGACAAAACGCGACATACAAACTACCAAAAGATTGGCTCTCTGTTGGCTACTTTACGGGCACCTGTGTTTTTGATTCCCCCGGGCGTCAGGTTTATTTGTGTTTAGTATAATTAATTTCTAAGCTAGTTTCTTATTGTAATTTTTGTTTCAGTGTACTCGTACGAACACTGCATCCTGTTTGACACCGCTTATGAACTTGCTAATGTCTACTATTTGATGCGCCTTCCGAGAGAGCTTAGAGCATATTTGAAAAATTTTGTTTTACTTACCCAGAAACTGGTTTTACCGCTGAGGTGTGTTTCCTTCCTAATTTTATTGGCCCACTCCGATCTCATGACGTCCAAGTTTAATCATTGCGCCGTTAAATTAAATGGTGTAAACGACATATTTTGCTTAAATCAATCTCATCCCATCATTTTAAGTGAAAGAGCTGACAGGATAAGGTTGGATACAAAGACAGTTGAGAACGAACTTGAAATATGTACTAGCCAAATTCAAGAAATTACTTTGGATATGCCCCAACACACACGACAATACTCTCCATCATCGCCAGCTTTAGTCGTCGAGTCCTTTCGGGTCCCACAATTTCTCTCGCACGAACATACCTGTATGTGTTTTATCTGTTTATCCTTTGAATATCATCAGCTTCTGTTGCAAAAATATCATTTAGATGCTTTGTATAATATGTGCGAGAAAGAGGAAAAAATCGCTGAAGAGTTTATACATGGGGCATTTATGATATATAAAACGCTGATGCGAAACTATGATACCTACAGGAAAAAAGCCAAACGCCTTATTTCAGAATCCCTAATACCAAATTTTGATGATAGTTTTAGGGAATATTATGGACGTATTTTATATGATTACAGTTTTCTAGCGATGAGGAAATCACGAAAATCTGAAGCTCTAAAAGTTAATGCGGAGTTAGTTCAACTCATAAAATATCAAAAGTTACAGTATGTATATTTATTTAATGATGCTTTGTTACAACGACTGAGCTATGTTATGCCCGAGCCAAAAGCAAAATCTAGTCAAATCGAAATTGAGACCAAAATAAATAATTTAAGCATTACACCAAAGGAAAATGTATCTATTCAAAGAACTCCGGCAAGTAAAAAAAGCACAGTGACAGTGACAATAAATGGGGTTCCTGAATACTCACCGTTAAAACGTAGACCCAGAAAGAAGTGTGCCTTATTTACCTCGCCAGTTGGTAGTGAAGATACTAGTACAAAATCGACACAAGGGACTGAAATTACTTTTGCAGTACCAAAGTATAAAGATACAAAAAATTTACCTGTTCTTGGTACTCCTCTTTTGGGCGATCCACAAACACCAAAAATCGCCATATTTATGGATGAAGGACCAAGTGTTCGTAAGAGTCGTAGAAAGCAATCAGTAAATACCAAAAAGCAGCTCGAGGTTTTGGAACCAAATGAATGCTTTGAATTGATTAAAAGTACCAAAAAATCCGCCAAAAAGACTAGAAAAATGCTTAATTCTGCATTGGCTTTGGATGAAAATAGCGATGGGTTAAAAGAAAATTGTGAAGAAGATTACGATAATTCTCATCAGCCCATCATAATTTCTAACAATTCAAAAACAATAATTCAGTTCTTAGAGGAGACACCAGGAACAAAGGAGAGTGCAGAATTAATTAGTAGTGCGAGAAAATCGGCTAAAAAAGTTAGAAAAGTGTTAAATTCGGCAATGGTTTTTGATGAAAATGTTGATGATTCAAAAGAAAAGTTACAACAACCTCCCATAATGGCCGGATCTTCAAAAACAAGAAGTCAGTTGTTAACTCAGAAAATTAAAACATCCTCCCGCAAAACGTCTTCTACAGCTCTAAGAAAAAGGCTAGTCGATGAGCCATTAGCAGATAAACTAGCTGTACCCATAAATGTAGAAAATATTTCTTCCGATGTTGACAACAGTTCTTCAGTGATTTTGGAAAGTCCTGAACATCAAATTGCTAGTACAAGGTCAAAGGCTGTTTTAGAAAAAGTGAGGTTATCGGCGAGGAAAGCGGGCGCAAGCGCAAGTAAGACTAAAGCAGGACCAGAATTTAAGAAAAATTTGTTTGGTGATTTTCTAGATAATGAAGCAACTGGTAGTAAATGTATGAAACACACAGGAGCAATAAGAAAATCCTCAAGGCACAGAGTATTATAGTATTATGTAAGTATTTTAAAGGAATACATTTTGCACTTGTTAATTTCTGTGTAAAATATTTAAATGGGTACAAAAAATAGTTTAGTCACTTAACATTGCCAAGACTGTAAAAAATATTTAATTACATTTTTATTGATAATAAATAGTTGTTTTCTATAAGCGACTAACTTATTTTTTATTGTCGTTTTTCTAATGCACACAGTCTCTAATTCACTTTACATTCTAGAATGTCAAATATTTTACAAGATCTTACACTTGATTTGACAGTTTCGTGGAACTGGCACACTCCCACACTCGACTTAAGATGGGGTCTCATGCATCCGATTTCCGATGACACGATTACCCGACAACGTTCTCATTGATTAAAGTATTTTGGCGCCAATTTTTATCCGAATATTGTAACAAATCATCCACATATACAGGGTGATCCTTAAGTGCGTTCAAGTAATTTAAGGGGTGCTTTCTTAAGACATTCTAAGAAAAAAAGATTCCTATATATAAACGTATGTCCGCAAATGCCCCAATTTTAAGATACGTACAGGGTGTTAAAATTCTTAAAAAAAAAACGATTTTTGATAATATTTTAAAAACCTTTAAATATTAATTTTTTGACATTTGCTAAGACTAAAAAATGATTAAAGTGATATATTTTAGGGCTATTTAAAACTTTTTGATTTTGCCATGGCATTAAACTCGTGACCATAGGCGTCGCTCCTACCAAATAATTAAAATGCGGAGTGTTTTAAATTTTAAATATGATTAAAAAGTACATATTACCGCTTGTTCATTATAGTTTATATCGATAAAAGGTTTGTACCCGTAAATTCGCCTGCAGAGAATATTTTTAAAGTAAAGAAGAATGCTAATTTTGCCAAAAACAATTTAAAAATATAGTTAATATCGATAAGAGGTGTTCTGGTATTGGATTTTACTATAAATAGCCGACAAATTCGTATGCTATTCAGTCATTCACGGGGGTTCAAACTGTTAAGATCAAATTAGCTGCAGTCATCATATGACGTCATAACTCGAGATGATGAGTTATTTTCACAAGATTTTAAAATTGTAATACGCATTTAGTTAAAAGTTCCTAAAGCATAATCTGGGACTTTTCTGGGAGTTGTCATATCCATTGTCGGACAAATAAAAAGTTATTAAAAGTTACAAAGTCGTTTATTTTGTGTTTTAAGTTAGAATAAATACTTAGGCATAAAAAGTGTTATTAGTTAGATATTATATAGAGTCAGAATAAGACTTATATAATATACAGAGTTCGAATAAAAGTTTTGAAACATTTTTATTACGATTTAACAAAGCTGTTGTGAGTCAGACACATGTCCTTAAATTACGCAGCAGTTTTTGACAGAATGCAAGACGTGCTGCCACCGTCTTCGCCGAGCGGCTTCCTGGAGGCCTGGATCAATGATGCCATGGCCGCATACTCGCCCAATGGACAAACAGAACTCCAGGAAGTCAGCTATGACTTTTCCGTCAACGTTGCGGAGGTGGCGAAGGGCCCAGACCGAGATGCCAACTCATCAATTGGTGTCCAGGACCTGTTAGGGTTCTCTAAACCTCCGACCGACTGCCGGCCGAGTGGCAAAGAAGTGGCAAGCGACCCAAACCCCGTGGGTGACTCACCGAAGGCGATAACAACTAAGCCTGAAGAAGAGGATCTCTGGTCGTGGTGTGAAGATGTACAGCCGTGGGGAATGCTGGGTGAAGCGGAAGAAAAACAAGTTTATATTGAACTAGCTGATCGTCAGCATATAAGAAACTGTGGTGCGCATGCGTCAGAGCTACCTGGGAACGTAGACGTAAGCGAACACCTCAGAGGTTTGTACCCGTAACGTCGCCTACAAAGAACACATGCATTTAATATTTTTAAAATGGTCTTGCCGAAAACAATTTAAAAAAATTGTCATTGTCCAGTCAGGACGAGGAGGTGAGTTTTCCTTGCCAAAAAAGGATAGGGGCAGGTACAATGATAGTTGTAATACACAGTTAGTAGTTAGAATTCACTATATATATGTTAACAACAAATTGATCGCATCAGCAGAATCACAGTAAACTTTCTGTAATATAACAAGTTTTTAAGATACGGGTTGAACGAACATAATTAATTTAAAATTCATAAACAATTTAATGACTGTGGAATGGATGTAGAAATTCAGATGTAGAATCGTTTCCAGGTTGGATTACTACCGGCGCTATAGGTAGTGAAACAGAATATCCATTTTCTGTTTTTATAACATGAGCTACCCAATTTTTCCATACATCGCTACTCATTTCGTTATTACCTGCCGAATATTATCAACGACAACTACGCGTAAAGTTGTAGATTGATTATTGAGTGATATTCTTTGCTGACAAAAGCAACACATTAGGTACAAAGCCATCTTTACTTCCGGCATGATAACGCGTTTTCCTCTCGAAGACAATGTACCAAAAATGCAATTTGTCCTGTCTACTCAACCATACTTAACAACATCATGAGTATCAAACTAAGTTTCGTCTAAATAAATTATCCTTTTATTGGATTCATAGTACTCCTTTATTTTGCGCAAATAGTCCTGTCGCAGTTCAATGATACGCGGGGATTCCATTATAACCATTAGATTATCTAATTTTTTATGTTTAACAAGACACCACGCAATGTTTCTAAAGATTAGTACTTATAATCAGGAAAACCTCGCAATTTATCACGAACCAGTTCTAAAGTTGGCACTATATTATCCTAGTAAAAGTTGTAAATAGTTCGCAGAATAAAATTCCTTGTAGTATTGTCAGCCGTTTTTAATTTTTGATTTATTGGTTTGCGCTTTATGGAGTGACCGGTTACAGTCCCAAAATTAATTACGTTATTAATTTTTATAAATCCCAAGTTGTGTTAGTTCTTTACAAGTATATTTTCAGTTTTTCCCGGATTTTCTTTTTTTAAACACGCGTACATATTTAAAATATTGCGTTGACATTGAACATGTAAATCTTTGTTTCTTAATTCCGGACTTATTTCGCTTTCGATGGCCGACTCTGGCACCGACTCATTATATTCCTGCGATAATACACCTTGACCTTCTGTTTCAAATTGTCGCCAAAAAGCCATACTGATAAAATAAAATATAGGTACCAAGTAAAAACTTACTTGTCTGAAACCACACAGTTATAGCAAAAAATGAAATATGAAAATTACAGTAAATCGTTTCAACCAGCTTCGCCGCTGTCCGATTCCCAATATGGCATACCTCAAACATCAACTGATTTTAAAGCTGATAAGGTATCACCCAATTGGCAAAACCTTTAACTATTTGCTGTTTGTATTTATATGCTGTTCTATTAATTTTCCCACTCGGAAAAAATAGTTCGCACTTTAAATTGCTGGTGGGCCTCGCCGGTCTATCACCAGGGTGTTGCCAGTTCTACAAAGTTTTAGTAAGTGTAGGAGGAACATAAGGGTTTGTTAATTGTTTATTTTTTGTTTAACAACAGTGAAATTCCTTTTTAGTCTGATTTAAATTATTTTTGTATAAATAATATTTCTGAAGTACTAAAAAAATTATTAAATTATTCATGAGTGGCTTGTTCCTTCTTTCTTTGACATTGAAAATTTATTGGTTCAAAGTACATTTGCAAACTAGCTTTCAAAGAGAGTTACTGACTATTAATTTAATACTGATATAAACGAGCACTTTTAATAATAAAAACTTAAAGAATTTTTAAAAAAAGATCTGACAACTCCGATTATGATGCCGGTCCCTTTGAAGCCCGGTCGAAGCTTTCTTATGTCATTTAACTAACTTTGGAAAAAGTAAAAGCATGTTGGGTTTTTATATTGAATCGATGTTACGCCACTGCTCTTTTTAAATTTTAGAACTTCTTAGATACTAACAACTAAAAGTACATAAAATGTATCTTCCCTTTTTTGATAGCATGAGCTGTTTTTGCGAAAAAAATAAAATTATATTTTGTTGCACATCGCTTCACCATTTCTAGTATTTACGGTTTTGTAAATTTTTAAGGTGCTGCTAGGACTTGTTTGCTTTTTCTATCTTTTGTTCAATGCCTGAAATGCATTTAAAGTTTTCATAAATCTGTTAAGAAGTATTTATTACCGCTCTAGTTTAAATTCATACAGTAAAAAACTTCCCTTAGTTAATTTGAAGATTTGTATTTAATTAATTAAGAACTTTAACACTTTAAAACAAACGAAGTTTTAGTTAATAAGACGTAATTGATTTGCGACAGTTTATAGGTGCGCTTAATTATATTTTATTTAACAGTACTTTCCGAGGTACTTTCTAAATACACTGCGTCCATTAATTATGGAATAGGTAAAAAAGTACTCAAATTTTAAACATCCATATCTCCATCAAAAATATATCAATCCACTCAATTTTTGATTTATTAGGTAGGCCGTCCCTTGGACTACTTAGCACAAAGTATTTGACCTTACTTTATGTCTTTTTTATACAGGATGATGGCTAAGATGCCAAGCCATGTAAAATGTGCTGATTTTAAAATTAATGTTTGGAAAATACGAAGCAATGAAAATGGAATTTTATTAGTGTACTGGTTACAGCTTTATGTTAGGTACTTACTGTACAAATTACAGCGCAGTGCCGTTCGTGTTAATTAAAAAAAATTAAAAAATCGTGATATAACACTAACTTAACAATAGTAATAACAATTTAAAGAAACAACTTAATTATAAGAATACAAATTAATAACGCGTATTTCCTCCACGGGCATTAATGACAGCTTGACAACGATTTGGCATACTGAGAATCAGATTTCTTATAAAAACCTGATCCATATTTTCCCATATTCTTTGTAGCGTCAATCTCAGCTGTGCCAAAGTTTCTGGTGGGTTAGCTTCTGCACGAACCTCTCTACCCATTCGATCCCATAAATGCTCTATAGGGTTAAGATCTGGGCTTCGAGCTTTCCAATTCATTACGGTAATTCCCTTTTCTGCTAGATATTCCGTTACTATTCTCGCCGTATGTGGACGTTCGTTATCTTGCATAAAAATTAAGTTTTCTCCAATAAAGGGAGCAAAAGGCACAACATGCTCCTGAAGAATTTTCGTAATGTACCTGTCACTAGTTAATCGCTCTACAAATACCAATTCCGTTTTTGCCTCTAGAGATATACTTCCCCAAACCATAATTTATCCACCGCCATAACTAACCCGCTCTTTAAAATTACACTGAGCATAGCGATCACCAGGTCTTCGAAACACTTTTGAACGTCTATCATTGCTATATAGACAAAAACGGGATTCGTCACTAAATAAAACATTAGCCCATTCATCTTCACCCCATGGCAAATGCTTTGGTCCTATCGCTGCTTCGTACGGTTTCAGTTGGACCTCTTTTAAGCGATTAAGTATTGAGTGAGGAATGAAACACAAAGTCTGCTCCACTAATTTAATAAAAAAGTTCAGATTAACATCCCAGTTTGGGATGTTAATCTGAACTTTTTTATTAAATTAGTGGAGCAGACTTTGTGTTTCATTCCTCACTTAAAATATTACTCCACTGTGAGATGGACTACTTCCATAAAATTGATTAAGTATTGTTTGCTTACATAGTCGAACATTGTGAACGTTTGACAACCGTGCTTGTAGCTTGGTACTTGTTGTAAATCGCTCCCGAACACATTGCATTGTTAAAAACCGATCCTGATTAGCAGTTGTTTTCCTTGGTCGGCCTTGCCCTGCTCTTCTTTGATTCGATCCATATTCTCGATACCGTTTTAAAATTTTTGATATAGCCCCTTGCGTTTTATTCATGATTCTGGCAATATCAGACCGAGACCGGCCCTGCTCAAACAGTCTTCTTGCATAGAAACATTCTTCTGGAGATATGAATCGGATATTGGCATTCATTTAAAAAAAGAAACTAAACAATAGGCCTTGTCAAGAACTGCCAACAAATTTATAATCTTGATAAATTGACAAGGGCAATTGGTTGACTAGCAACGTAAATCCAAATAGAAGTAAAACGTTTTCAGTCAATATAATTTGCAATATACAGATTTTTTAATTTACACGAACGGCACTGCACTGTAATTTGTACAGTAAGTACCTAACATAAAGTTATAACCAGTACACTAATAAAATTCCATTTTCATTGCTTCGTATTTTCCAAACATTAATTTTAAAATCAGCACATTTTACACGGCTTGGTATCTTATCCATGATCCTGTATAAAAAAGACATAAAGTGAGGTCAAACATATTGTTCTAAGTAGTTCAAGGGACAGCCTACCTAATAAACTGAAAATTGAATGGATTGGTGAAGATATTGATTTTAAAATTCGAGTACTTTTTTACCTATTCCATTTTTTATTTTTTTATTTTTTTTTTAATTGACACGAACGGCACTGCGCTGTAATTTGTACAGTAAGTACCTAACATAAAGCTGTAACCAGTACACTAATAAAATTCAATTTCCATTGCTTCGTATTTTCCAAACATTAATTTTAAAATCAGCACATTTTACATGGCTTGGTATCTTAGCCATCATCCTGTATAAAAAAGACATAAAGTAAGGTGAAATACTTTGTGCTAAGTAGTCCAAGGGACGGCCTACCTAATAAATCAAAAATTGAGTGGATTGATATAATTTTGATGAAGATTTGGATGTTTAAAATTTAAGTACTTTTTTACCTATTCCATAATTAATGGACGCAGTGTATTCTGAATTAAAATTTCTTAAAAATAACAAAAAATTTTAAATTTATTTGTTTGCAATGCCAGAATATACATACAAATATAGAAATGGCAGACATGCATTTTGCATATGGCTTGGCTAATGGCAATATAGTGGGAGCGCCTAGCATAGACATCGTAACTATTAGACCGAACAATAACAAATAAACGTGATGTCATCATTGTATTCCAGTGTAAAGTAAATCAACATACAAGCTGCTCCCCTCCACTTGGTTTGCCAGACTTACGCCACAGAAAACGTAGTTTTCTGAGCTTACTCTGTTAAAAGTATTAACTTCTATGATTAACTAGATTAACATGATGTGGGAAATATATAACATTGCCTAAAACCTTGTAAAAAACCTGTAGTATGGCAACGCAGCAATAACGGATCCGCCCAGATTTTATCATTTTCGTGGCCATCCGCATCGACTCGACAATACTCGGCATATACGGTGGCATAGCGGATGTTGTTTTCCTGGGTTTTGTCGCATGCATATGTAAAGTCAGCGTAATCCCCACTCTCGGCCCCACCTAGCTCCTCACAGCGTCTCGCCCACAAACGATTTTGGCATCACAATTTTATAGCATTTATGAATGGCGTGTCGGATCTATAGTTACGTTGCCTATGGCGCCTAGTATTTATGAGGATAAATACCCTCTTCGACAAATTCCTTGTGCCAAAACATTTTCAAGTTTTTATTAAATGCCCTAAGGAACCACCACCTAAAATACTTGAAGGTACTCAAGGACCACCCTGTATGAGTTCAGTGAATTCATCCAACCTCGTATTAGGGATGCGCATTGTAAGGAGAACATCGATGATGGACATCGACAAATACGTTATCGATGTCACAAAAACATCGGTTTTCAATTTAAAAGCTACTATTTTTGATCGTATGTCGGATTCAGAAACACCGTATAATAGTAGAAAGCACCATCAGATAACTCGAAAAAATTGTCTAATGCAAACTTTAAAAAATATATTTATGAACTAAAAATATTTTATGTCACTAAAAAGTGCTACAGTGGTTGCCATAGATAAAAAGGGACCAGTATATGGTCAATTAGATGACTTCAGGCCACATGATAACCAGCCTAGGTGGAGGTCTGACATTTGGGTTGCTATTCCAAAATAAAGCCAACTAGCAATTTTGGTCGCCGCTACGTAATCTTCACTACACGAAGAACTTTAAGGTTGCTGTTACCGGAAACCGTTCAGGCACCGTTTCTTCACAACGTTGTTACCAAAATGGGGAATGATTGTGCGGTAACGTTTACGTAACTATATCGTCCCCGGAACTGTAATTTTTAGACTTTAGACTTTATTTTTGAAATGCAAGGTGATAAAACCCATCGCATGAAATCTTTCTGTGAAAAATAAGGATGTTAAGATTAAAAAAATGTATATTTAAAGGATATAGCAGTTTTATAACATCCCTAATAATAACAAATAATAAAAAAAAAATAAACTTTATTACTCTTAAAAGTTAATAATAGCTAAGGCGAATGTTTTGTAACAAAAGTTAGGATTTTTTCAAAAATGGCGTCGCCATTTTTCTATTTAAAATGATGTACCTATCTTATTCAACGCCACGTTAAAGTTACCTCTGTTACATTAAAGTAGAATTTGTTTATTTATAAGTAGCGGGTTTAAAAAATATATAACTGCAAAGTTGATTTTACTTAAAGGTAAAATTTGTTACTTAAAACCTTACATTTCTCGTTACTTCGTAGTAACAAACACGGCGGCATTACCCATAAACTTTCCTTAAAGTGCTTTTCAGAACATTTTTGTATGCCGTAGTTTCATCGGTTTCATGAAAGTTCCCATTTGGAACGTTAAAGTATCCTATGATAATAATTCCTTAGTTTTGGAACCGCCTAGTTATTTTTGCTACTTTAAACGCCCGCTTGGAACTTTAACCTTAAAATAAATTATTTTATTTCAACTGTTGAACTATGTCCATTGCCTATTATTCCATTAACCATAATATCATTAAGTTCCTTGACATATTACGGAAAAAAACTCTTGTAAAGGTGGTTTGCTTTGTCACCAATAAATAGCTACGGCACTAATATTGCTGGACTATTCAAAGGCATTTGATTTTTTAAATCATAAAATTTTATATGCTATTTTACATTATATTGGCTTCACTGAAAATGCCTTGATATTAATAAGTTCTTATTTAACAGATCGTACACAGCGGGTTAAAATTGAAAATTCTGTTTCAAATTATTTTCCTGTTACTACCGGAGTACCTCAAGGTAGCATATTAGGACCGTTACTATTTAGCATCTATACACTAAATTTTCATAACGCTTTACAATTTTGTAACTATCATTTATAGGCGGATGACACACAATTGTATTTTTCATTTTCTCCTGCGGAGTACATAACTGCCGAAAATAAGATAAACTCTGATTTAAATGCGCTTTTGAAAGTCTCTTCTGATCATATGTTAAAATTAAATCCGTCTAAATCAACTATTATATTGTTTGGAAATAAAAATGTTACTGGAGAAATAAAGAATCTCATAAATATTAAAATAGGTAATAATCAACTTGACTTTGTTGATAAGGGTAAGAGCTTGGGTTTAATAATTGACTCTCAATTAAGATTTAAAGATCATATTACTTATATTCTAAAAAAAACATATTTTACCTTAAAATCAATTTACGCGTACAGACATTACCTTCAACCAGATACAAGAAAAATATTGTGTGAATCATTAATACTCTCTCATTTCAATCACTGCGACAGTGTCTACGGTCCATGTCTGGATGGTTTAGACATGCGCAGGGTGCAAAAGGTTCAAAATTGTTGCATTCGGTTCATTTTTGGTATCAGAAGACGGCATGGGGTCTCCCACAAACTTAAGGAGATGTCTTGGCTTAATATGTACAATCGACGTTAACTTCATGCTGCATGCTTTTATTATAAAATTTTAAAATTTCGTTCCCCTAATTATTTATACAATAAAATAACGTTTAGGACTGATGTTCATCACTTAAATTTGCGTAGGCAAAATTTAACAATTCCAAAGCATAAAAATGAATTTTTTAAACGATCATTTTCTTATAATATTTCTGTACTTATAAATTCCCTCGACTTAAACTTAGCACAACTTACCCTTATCTTGCCAAACCTTTAAAAATAAATATATAAAAAAGTTATTAACGTAACAACGAAAGTGCCCTATACATTTATTCATTTATTAGTAAGCAGTCCTTACAAATTTTCATCCCTTCTCCCTCTTTCTCTTTCCATCTCTCTCTCCCCCTCTCTCTCTCTCTGTCGATTTGGTGCTTCTTATCTACATTTTTATTTTCAACTTATTATTTTTAGTATAGGTAGTTTAAGGATAAAATAACTTTGTTTTTCAAAACACAAGGCCACATTATAATAAACAGAATCTGCACTTCGGTGCAGAAGTCTGAAAATGTTGGCCTTTATTTTCTTACTTGTTTAGATTTAAGTGTAATTAAATGTGAAAATATGTAAAAAAAAAATTATGAGTAGGAAAATAAAAATCATTTATTATTATTATTATTATTATTATATGGCTCTATATTATCCATATTTGCAATTCTTAATAGAATGGGCCAAAATTCTGTAGATGCGCTTCTAAATGGTGGTAAACCATTTACGTTGAAAATTGGCGAGATCACTAAAGGTTCTTCTATATCTTTAAAGGCTTTTAGTAAGCTACATCTAATACCATTATACCAAAATTATCCATTACCCATTGTTACAATATTTACTAATTTTGGTGTCTTTAAAAGAGTTCTGCTATCAGCTGAAAATTGATGTCCTTGTGACCCTAATATAAGCAGTAGATTACTAATAGCCTGGTGGGATATTTTCTCGGCTAAACATCATTCTCTGATCCTTTCCCTAAATGAAAGTGAAGAGCAAATATTATTGTCTTTTTCCTCATCAAAGTCACCATATTCATTTGTTAAACTGTCAGGCTCCGGCACCACAATGCCAGATTTATTAGTATTGCTAAAAACACGAACATCATTTCATCACTGATGAACTTCCAGTTTTTATTTCAAAAATTGGAGTTAAAATAGAAGAAGCATCACTTTTAGTTTTATTTAGTTCCATTTTCACTTTCTATAAAATGTTGAAGAATAACGATATTTTCGTCGTTTAATTACTTTTTGTTTAACCTCCATTACACTTCACTTACTGCCATCATAAACAACAACTCTAGCCTATCCTACAAAATTAACCCTCTGTAGTTGTAGCTACTTTTAAATGCGCTTTGCAGTCAGGCATACTTAAAAGTTACCTTTTTGTCGTTGCGGCGACAAAAGTTTTTTACTTTAAAGTTTTGGTGTTATATAAGTAGGTTAACGTTGCGCTACGGTTTCAGCAACACTGAAAGTAATGACACCTTATAGTCGTATATCAGGTAATTGTTTCGTAAAATCCATCAATTTTCAATAGTTTTTGTTATCTTCTTGGGTACGATCATTTCGCAGAATTCAACACGTTTTGGAGGATCATTAGGCTCAATGGCTTGAAGTGTCACAAATTTATAATTATGCATTCCATGTGTATGCAGAATCTTTTCTATCGATTTAAAACATATTCCTAAGTCTTTTTCGACAGAATAAATGAACGCATAAGGATATGCAGAAAAAATATGTCGTCGACAGTTATTTCATTGTTATTGTTACCTGTTACATGAATTTCTTTTTGCTCATTGGAACCAAGTTTAGATGATGTTCTTTAAACTTTCTGCATATTCTAGAAATCACTTTGTTACACAAGCCATGCATGTAGTCTGTACAGATTTAAAATTTGCTCGTTTGTATCAAAATTTGGGGAATAGTTGATTACGTTAATGAAGTACATTATTTACTTGCCAAACAGAGTGAGTAGTTTTGTGGCGCTTTACCTCCAACGGGCCTACGGCGCTCCTTCATCTAGAACACTGCCCCCTTACTTTCTAGTTACACCATTTGTCCCGTATTTGAAAAGTTAAAAGGTGGTAACCCTACCGGAGACGCTCCATTAAGTTTTTATTCACTTTTAAGGCTATAATAAATAAAGATGGAAAATTGTAAATCACGTTGTCTCTTGATCGTTGTTCCGTGACGCAGCGGCAAAGATCCACCGTGCCGACTGTATGTAGACACAAAATCTACCTATAGTAATGACGTCCTTATATCGTTTCGTTATCAGTTTCATGAGTTGCATGACGTTTTTGAAAAGCCTTTACATAGGTGCAAGTGACTACATGCAAGTTCATGCGATGCATAGTCGCTTACATATGAAGCAATCGTTTTATTATCTTTATTTTTCGTCGCGAAATCATTAGAAACCGAGCTACACGTAAAAAGCCTTTTCAAACCCTTCGGAAATAGTCAAATCGAGTCAATCGAGCAATAATCGATAAATAAGAAAAATATTGAAAATTCCTAAAAGTGCAATATTATAGAGAATTTTATTCTCAACCATTGTACTATCTTCTTTTCGTCGCAAAATCAACAGGAACCGAGCTACACGTGAAAAATATTTTCAACTCTCGAAAATGGTCAAATCAAGCAATAACTCCATGAATAATGAAAGTATTAAAAATTCCTAAAAGTACAATATTATAGAGAACTTTATTCGCAGCCATGGTACTATTTTCACTTTTCGTCGTAAAATCAACAAGAACCAGCTATACGTGAAAAGCATTTTCCAACTTCAAAAATAACCAAATCGGTCAATAACTTGATAAATAAGAAAAATATTGAAAATTTCTAAAAGTGCAATATTATAGAGAATTTTATTCTCAACCATTGTACTATATTCACTTTTCTTTGCAAAATCAACAGGAACCGAGCTACACGTGAAAAATATTTTCAACTCTCTCGAAAATGGTCAAATCAAGCAATAACTCGATGAATAATGAAAATATCGACACATTTTTAAAGTACACTACAGAGAACTTTATTCCCAACTATTTTACTGTCTTCATTATTCATCGTGAAATCAACAAGAACCGAGCTACACGTGAAAAATATTTTCAACTCCTTCGAAAAAAGTCAAATTGAGCAATAACTCGATAAATAACAAAATTATTGAAAATTCCTAAAAGTACAATATTATAGAAAACTTTATTCCCAGCCATGGTACTATTTTCACTTTTTGTCGTAAAATCAATAAGAACCGAGCTATACGTGAAAAGCATTTTCCACCTCTTCGAAAATAACCAAATCGGTCAATGACTTGATAAATAAGAAAAATATTGAAAATTCCTAAAAGTGCAATATTATAGAGACTTTTATTCTCAACCTTTGATTGTACTATCTTCACTTTTCGTTGCAAGATCAACAGGAGCCGAGCTACACGTGAGAAATATTTTCAACTCCTTCGAAAATGGTCAAATCAAGCAATAACTCAATGAATAATGAAAATATCGAAAATTTTTCAAAGTACAATATTATAGAGAACTTTATTCCCAACCATTTTACTGTCTTCATTATTCATCGCGAAATCAACAGGAACCGAGCTACACGTGAAAAATATTTTCAACTCCTTCGAAAATGGTCAAATCAAGCAATAACTCAATGAATAATGAAAATATCGAAAATTTTTCAAAGTACAATATTATAGAGAACTTTATTCCCAACCATTTTACTGTCTTCATTATTCATCGCGAAATCAACAAGAACCGAGCTACACGTGAGAAATATTTTCAACTCTCTCGAAAATGGTCAAATCAAGCAATAACTCGATGAATAATGAAAATATCAAAAAATTTTGAAAGTACACTATAGAGAACTTTATTCCCAAACATTTTACTGTCTTCATTATTCACCGTAAAATTAACAAGAACCGAGCTACACGTGAAAAATATTTTCAACTCCTTCGAAAAAAGTCAAATTGAGCAATAACTCGATAAATAATAAAAATATTGAAAATTCCTAAAAGTACAATATTATAGAGAATTTTATTCCCAGCCATTGTACTATTTTCACTTTTCGTCGCAAAATCAACAAGAACCGAGCTATTCGTGAAAAGCATATTCCACCTCTTCGAAAATACCAAATCGGGCAATAACTCGATAAATAATAAAAATATTGAAAATTCCTAAAAGTGCAATATTCTAGAGAATTCTATTCTCAACCATTGTACTTTCTTAGTTTTCGTCGCAATATCAACAAGAACCGAGCTACACGTGAAAAGCATTTTCAATCCCTTTAATAATGGTCAAATCGAGCAATAACTCGATGAATAATAAAAATATCAAAAAATTTTTAAAGTAAAGCGAGTCGGGGTAAATGCGACATGAAATCTTGATAGTGTGGTTTCATTGCTGAATCAAAAAGGTACCTTAAAGTATATGACTGGATTTGGGAATAACTAACTTAACATGTTTTGTGCAAGGTGCTGTCAAGTAAAAGTAAACCAAAATTCACCTTCGTCTGCAATTATATATTTTTTAAAATATTGTAAATATATCGAATTTGCCCCGCAAAGTGGGGCAAATGCAACAGTTTCAAATATTTTTTCATTTATTTATCATATAATATGAGTATGGGGCAAATGTAAAAGACCTTAAAATTAGTTTTAAAACAGTATTTTTTGCAAATTCTTTATTAATATTTAAAAAAGTTACAAGTTTTTCTAATTATTCTTACACTTAGCAGATTATCAAAAGAACAAACAATCATATTTCTAACTCTTGTAAGGGAGCCTATAAGGGTAATTATTAGTTACCAAAACGAAAAAATAAACATAAATGTGACTTTTTTGAAATCACAACCTTAAAAGTAAAAGGATATTTTCTTTAGAAAAATTGCACTACTTACTTAACTTATAAAAAAAACTAAATCAAAAATACTGAAAATTTTAATTACAAACACATTTTGTACAATGACATGTACACATTTCATGTGTTTAAATCTCATTTTACCACCTCGTCGATCCACCACTGGATCTGGAATTATCTTTACTATGTCACATTCAGGGACAGTATCAAGGTCTTCACTCGATGGCCAAACAACTTCATTGTTTTTACCTCTTGTAAACTTTATCACCCAATAATTTTCAGATCTTTCTAACAACATACCAATATAATGTTTGATAGTCTTCTTTGTGCAATACTGAACTATTACCCTCTTCCCAGTTTTGAGCTCACTATCATCCTGTTCTTCCATTTTATGATCTGAATTTTCTAGTATCTCTTGCAAAAACTCTTCATCGTTATCGGATTCTTGATAAATAATCGAAACGTAATTTTCATCCTCACTAGTGCTTGGTGTTAAATGTGAAGATTGACGCTTTCCTTTATTTGTTTTCGTCTTCAATGGTGGTTTTTCGTTTTTATAGTTTTTTTATTTTCTAATTCTTGAAGCACCTCTGCGCTTGTTATAAGTTCAGCTCCTGTCCCGACTCGTTTTTTGCTCAATTTTTCAGGTAACTGTCTCTGACTAACTGTCTCTAAAAGCAAATCTTCCAAACTAACCTTGCTTGTACTTGGATTTGCATAAATATCTTCGTTAGCAGACTTAGTTGCGCTGTCAACCGGAATAACATTTGTCATTCTAACATCTGCTTGAGAAAGATTTACTGGCGTGAGTTGAGCATCAGTTAACGAAGTGTTAGAGGGCTGTGGTGTAATCTCTTTTTGTACACTATTTGTTTGAGCGTCTTCCCATCGTTTCAATGCTTCTGGATTAAACTTTTCTTTGGAAACCACCTCAGAACTAAAAGGAATAACACCAGCTTTTCTAAATCCGTTCATAATTATTTCTGGTTCTATTGATTGCCAAGTTTCTCCTAGAAATTAAGAAACGAGTTTCTTAGGAAGTTTTTGCCCAATATGCTGCCTCTGCCAGGCTACCAATTTAGAATCCCATTTTACTTTTAAAGCTTTAAACACGGAGAGGTCTAGTGGTTGAAGTAGGTGGCTACTATGGGGTGGCAACTTCAAAATAATAACTTCATCTTGCATGGCCCTTAATTGTTATTACTTCAATGTCAATGTGTGTACTATGTCCATCATAGATTATGAGTTGGGGACGTTTGTCACCTAAAAACGGTAAAAGTGATTTCGTAAAATATTTTCGAAATATATCGGCCTCCATCCACCCTTTCTTACTGGCAGCATATACTGTACCGGGGAAGCCAGTGCCCTCAGGTGCCATCCATTGATTCCATACATTTAATCCCCTAAGAATTATAAGTGGTGCTGCTTTTATGCCAGAAGTACTAGCTAATATCAGTACTGTTGTTTTCTCCCTACCAGGCGAACTTATAGTGCGAGTACATACTTCACCACGCACCCCATTTTTAAATGGAGTCTTGATATTATTATTCTTGACATAGTTTCCAACTAGCTCGATGATCTCCTTTCTTGTAAGAGCGAACCCCCATTTTTCAAATGCTGCAATACCTTCTACAAGTCTAGCTTCAACTTCTATGGGCAATGCAGTGGGACACCCTCTCGCCTTTTTAATTTTGCCACGTGTACCTTTAACTTGACAATATAAAGTACTATATGAAACATGATACTGACGAACAGCCTTATATAAACTTAAACGACCAGAAGAAACCTCCCTTACAGCGGATTCAAGATCCTCTGCAGAGTAATTGTTGCATTTGGCATTAATCTTTTTCTTGTAATATCTCATCATGATTCTGAAAATTAAAAGAAAAAATTGTTTTAGAGGTGGGGTAAATGCAGTATATATTGCATATTACCCCACACCACATATATCGCAATAGCCCCATTGCAACTATTTAGAGGGGTAAATGCGATATATCAAATAACTTTCAAATATTAATTAATATAAATAATACAAATATTTTACCCTAAATAAGTATAAAAAATAGGTTCGTATATTATATACTTAGTTTACTTACTTTAATTTTAAGTATGTTATGAGCAATTGAAATTAAATAGACACACTTGCATTAAAACCTTGAAAAACGTTCTTGATCGTATCACTGCTTACGCGTGCCGAAGCCGGACTGGTTCATTAATTTTTCGAGGAGAGGACCCACAGAGCAAGTAGGGAAATGTATAATTGGCTGCATATCTTAAAACTTTGAAAACAAAGAAATTGAAGCAATATATTGCAATCGCCCCACTTTTGCATTTTCCCTGACTCACCTTACAATATTATAGAGACTCTTATTCCCAACCGTTTTAAGGTCTTCATTTTTCGTCGCGAAATCAACAAGAACGGTGCTACACGTGAAAAGCATTTTCAACCCCTTTGAAAATAGTCAAATCGAGCCATAACTCGAAAAATAAGAAAATATTGAAAATTCCTAAAAGTGCAATATTATAGAGAATTTTATTTCCAGCCATTGTACTTTTTTACTTTTCGTCGCAAAATCAACAGGAACCGAGCTACACGTGAAAAGCATTGTCCACCCCCTTGAAAATTCTCAAATCGAGCACTAACTCGATAAATAATCAAAAAAATTCAAAATTCTGAAAAGTACAATGTTATAGAGAATTTTGTTCCCAACCACTTACTTTCTTTATTTTTCGTCGCAAAACCATCAGGAACCGAGCTACACGCAAAAAACATTTTCAGCCCCTCCGAAAATAGTCAAATCGAGCAATAACTCGACAAATAATAAAAATAAATTCCTACGAATTATTCATCGCTATTGGTACCTACTTAGAAACCCTGTATTGTAATAAATAATTTAAATTATTGCACTTGCCCCAAAAATACACGTCAATTTAATTATTTTTTAAATATCTACCTTCACCCCAAGAACGGTAAACCTATCCTACGCCTAGACTCAACGCGGATATTTTTCTTCAATGACATTATTTTTATTTAAACTGTGAATCCCTTAGCACTATGCATGTGAAACCCACAGATGGAATGCGCAAGGAGCAATCTATAAATATGATTATTCGCCAATCGTTATTTTATTTTCAATTTCAATAATATAGAGAATTTTATTCCCAACCATTTTACTATCTTCATTTTTCGTCGCGAAACCATCAGGAACCGAGCTATACGTAAAAAACATTTTTAACCCCTCCGAAAATAGTCAAATCGGACAATAACTCGATAAATAATAAAAATATTTAAAATTCCTAAAAGTACATTATTATAGAGAATTTTATTCCCAGCCATTGTACTATTTCACTTTTTAGCGCGAAACCATCAGGATCCGAGTTACACGTAAAAAACATTTTTAACCCCTCGGAAAATAGTCAAATCGAGCAATAACTCGATAAATAATAAAAATATTGAAAATTCCTAAAAGTACATTATTATAGAGAATTTTATTCCCAGCGATTGTACTATTTCACTTTTTAGCGCGAAACCATCAGGAACCGAGTTACACGTAAAAAACATTTTTAACCCCTCGGAAAATAGTCAAATCGAGCAATAACTCGATAAATAATAAAAATATTGAAAATTCCTAAAAGTACATTATTATAGAGAATTTTATTTCCAGCCATTGTACTTTCTTTACTTTTCGTCGCAAAGTCAACAGGAACCGAGCTACACGTGAAAAGCATTTTCCACCCCCTTGAAAATTGTCAAATCGAGCAGTAACTCGATAAATAATAAAAATATTAAAAATTCTGAAAAGTTCAATATTATGGAGAATTTTGTTCCAAACCATTTTACTATCTTCATTTTTCGTCGCGGAACCATCAGGAACCGAGCTACACGTAAAAAACATTTTCAACCCCTCCGAAAATAGTCGTGTGGAGCAATAACTCGATAAATAATAAATATAAATAAATTCCTACGAATTATTCATCGCTATTGGTACTTGTATTGTAATTGACTCAACGCGGATATTTTTCTTCAATGACATTATTTTTATTTAAACTGTGAATCCCTTAGCACTATGCATGTGAAACCCACAGATGGAATGCGCAAGGAGCAATCTAAAAATTATATGATATTCGCCAATCGTTATTTATTTTCAATTTCAATAATATAGAGAATTTTATTCCCAACCATTTTACTATCTTCATTTTTCGTCGCGAAACCATCAGGAACCGAGACACGTAAAAAACATTTTTAACCCCTCCGAAAATAGTCAAATCGGACAATAACTCGATAAATAATAAAAATATTGAAAATTCCTAAAAGTACATTATTATAGAGAATTTTATTCCCAGCCATTGTACTATTTCACTTTTTGTCGCGAAACCATCAGGAACCGAGACACGTAAAAAACATTTTTAACCCCTCCGAAAATAGTCAAATCGGACAATAACTTGATAAATAATAAAAATATTGAAAATTCCTAAAAGTACATTATTATAGAGAATTTTATTCCCAGCCATTGTACTATTTCACTTCTTGTCGCGAAACCATCAGGAACCGAGTTACACGTAAAAAACATTTTTAACCCCTCCGAAAATAGTCAAATCGGACAATAACTCGATAAATAATAAAAATATTGAAAATTCCTAAAAGTACATTATTATAGAGAATTTTATTCCCAGCCATTGTACTATTTCACTTCTTGTCGCGAAACCATCAGGAACCGAGTTACACGTAAAAAGCATTTTTAACCCCTCCGAAAATAGTCAAATCGGACAATAACTCGATAAATAATAAAAATATTGAAAATTCCTAAAAGTACATTATTATAGAGAATTTTATTCCCAGCCATTGTACTATTTCACTTTTTGTCGCGAAACCATCACGAACCGAGACACGTAAAAAACATTTTTAACCCCTCCGAAAATAGTCAAATCGGACAATAACTCGATAAATTAATAATAAAAATATTGAAAATTCCTAAAAGTACATTATTATAGAGAATTTTATTCCCAGCCATTGTACTATTTCACTTTTTGTCGCGAAACCATCACGAACAGAGACACGTAAAAAACATTTTTAACCCCTCCGAAAATAGTCAAATCGGACAATAACTCGATAAATAATAAAAATATTGAAAATTCCTAAAAGTACATTATTATAGAGAATTTTATTCCCAGCCATTGTACTATTTCACTTTTTGTCGCGAAACCATCACGAACCGAGACACGTAAAAAACATTTTTAACCCCTCCGAAAATAGTCAAATCGGACAATAACTCGATAAATAATAAAAATATTGAAAATTCCTAAAAGTACATTATTATAGAGAATTTTATTCCCAGCCATTGTACTATTTCACTTTTTAGCGCGAAACCATCAGGAACTGAGTTACACGTAAAAAACATTTTTAACCCCTCGGAAAATAGTCAAATCGAGCAATAATTCGATAAATAATAAAAATATTGAAAATTCCTAAAAGTACATTATTATAGAGAATTTTATTTCCAGCCATTGTACTTTCTTTACTTTTCGTCGCAAAGTCAACAGGAACCGAGCTACACACGTGAAAAGCATTTTCCACCCCCTCGAAAATTGTCAAATCGAGCAATAACTCGATAAATAATAAAAATATTAAAAATTCTGAAAAGTTCAATATTATGGAGAATTTTGTTCCAAACCATTTTACTATCTTCATTTTTCGTCGCGGAACCATCAGGAACCGAGCTACACGTAAAAAACATTTTCAACCCCTCCGAAAATAGTCGTATCGAGCAATAACTCGATAAATAATAAATATAAATAAATTCCTACGAATTATTTATCGCTATTGGTACTTGTATTGTAATTGACTCAACGCGGATATTTTTCTTCAATGACATTATTTTTATTTAAACTGTGAATCCATTAGCACTATGCATGTGAAACCCACAGATGGAATGCGCAAGGAGCAATCTAAAAATTATATGATATTCGCCAATCGTTATTTATTTTCAATTTCAATAATATAGAGAATTTTATTCCCAACCATTTTACTATCTTCATTTTTCGTCGCGAAACCATCAGGAACCGAGACACGTAAAAAACGTTTTTAACCCCTCCGAAAATAGTCAAATCGGACAATAACTCGATAAATAATAAAAATATTGAAAATTCCTAAAAGTACATTATTATAGAGAATTTTATTTCCAGCCATTGTACTAGTTCACTTTTTGTCGCGAAACCATCAGGAACCGAGTTACACGTAAAAAAAATTTTTAACTCCTCGGAAAATAGTCAAATCGAGCAATAACTTGATAAATAATAAAAATATTGAAAATTCCTAAAAGTACATTATTATAGAAAATTTTGTTCCCAACCATTTTACCATCTTCATTTTTCGTCGCGAAACCATCAGGAACCGAGCTATACGTAAAAAACATTTTTAACCCCTCCGAAAATAGTCAAATCGGACAATAACTCGATAAATAATGAAAATATTGAAAATTCCTAAAAGTACATTATTATAGAGAATTTTATTCCCAGCCATTGTACTATTTCACTTTTTGTCGCGAAACCATCAGGAACCGAGTTAGTTACACGTAAAAAACATTTTTAACCCCTCGGAAAATAGTCAAATCGAGCAATAACTCGATAAATAATAAAAATATTGAAAATTCCTAAAAGTACATTATTATAGAGAATTTTATTCCCAGCCATTGTACTATTTCACTTTTCGTCGCAAAATCAACAAGAACCAAGCTACACGCGAAAAGCATTTTCCACCCCCTCGAAAATTGTCAAATCGAGCAATAACTCGATAAATAATAAAAATATTAAAAATTCTGAAAAGTACAATATTATACAGAATTTTGTTCCCAACCATTTTACTATCTTAATTTTTCGTCGCGAAACCATCAGGAACCGAGCTACACGTAAAAAACATTTTCAACCCCTCCGAAAATAGTCATATATCGTGCAATAACTCGATAAATAATAAATATAAATAAATTCCTACGAATTATTCATTGCTATTGGTACTTGTATTGTAATGAATAATTTAAATTATTGCACTTGCCCCAAAAATACACGTCAATTTAATATATTTTTTAAATATCCACCTTCACCCCAAGAACGGTAAACTTATCGTACGCTTAAGACTTAACGCGGATATTGTGAATCCCTTACTATGCATGTGAAACCCACAGATGGAATGCGCAAGGTGCAATCTATAAATACGATATTCGCCAATCGCTATTTTATTTTATTTATATAAGTATCGCGGTAGTTACCTTAGTTAGTTTACAGTGAATATTATATGAAAATATAGAGTAATCTAGAAATGATTGAAAAGGAATTTGATTTTATTCTTAAAAATTATTGTAGTAAAATGTACAAATATTTTATTAACTGGCTATTGCTACTATTCAGCGTGGCATTTAAATATGTTCAACCGCTAATAAGTCGTCAAATTAACAATATCAACGTAGTTCCCAAAAGTGTAAATTATCATTTTACGCGAGTGTGTAATTATTCTTGCGGATTTTGTTTTCACACTGCCAAGACGTCATACATGCTGAATTTAGAAGAAGCGAAACAAGGTCTTGGTTTGTTAAAAAATGCTGGTAAGTAACATAATATATATAGGATTTCTTAAATAATTAGTCTTCGACTATAATTTCTATTGTCTAAACAGGACGTCCTTGACATTTTAATGCATAAACGACGTCCATGGAAGTTACGGGTTACGGCCTTTCTTTAGGCCTGTTCTGTGTAGGTTGCGGCATCCCGGTATTATACACAGGGTGATTCGCGACGATGGCATATTAGACGTTTCTGGCGAACCAGTCAATGGAATGATCCAAAAATTTGGTTTGTTGCATAAATGGGCATGCTCTACACAGCTAAAATATTTTAGATAATGCGGTGTTGCCGCTTCCACTAGTAGTAGCAACTTTGATTATTTAAATGGAACACCCTGTATATTAACTTATTTTTGAAATCGCTAGTAGTTACTTAACAAATTTCCTTATCACTTCCCTATACCTATCTCTTGTGGATTTTGAGATATTAATTATTTTCCATTTTTTTCTTGAAAAACATGACTTGCAACCTGCAATACATGGTGATATTTTTAAACTTTAAGATGCTAAGTCACTGAAATTCGGTTGGTAGTTAGGCAATACCCGGAGGCCTTTTATGCTATGGCCATTAGGGCGGGTCGATCTATACCGGGTGTTGCATCGTCGAGCGGGACATATAGGAAATCCCATGTAATTTTAAATGGGGTCAATTATTGGCTTCCCTAATTATTTTAGAGAAAAATTCTATTTAGGTTTATTAAAGAGCACTAAAACCCACATTCAAAAGAATAACTTTAGATATTTTTGATGAGCCCGTTTACGGGTTATCGCCGATTTCTTTTTAACTATTTCTCCTTTTTATGGCCCCGTATTTGCGGGCACCAGTCAAGGTAAAAGATGACTGTCAAAAATTTATTTCGGTGATTTGTGCTGTCAAATAAAGTTGTCATTTTGAGGAATATTTGAACATCTTCTTAAATCCTAAAGTTCTAACAATTTAATAGTACCTACCCTACCTATTAATTAGTAAAATATTGAAACATGTAAAATGTCATAATTAACCTTGTAATTGGATACTTTATTTTAGTTTTATTCAGATTAATTTGTACTCATAAATACACCTTTAATATTTTCGATGTACGAGTTGTTATAACAATAAAGCACACATTTCAAAATGACAACTTTATTTGACAGTCATCTTTTACCTTGACTGGTGCCCGCAAATACGGGGCCATAAAAAGGAGAAATAGTTAAAAAGAAATCGGCGATAACCCGTAAACGGGCTCATCAAAAATATCTAAAGTTATTCTTTTGAATGTGGGTTTTAGTGCTCTTTAATAAACCTAAATAGAATTTTTCTCTAAAATAATTAGGGAAGCCAATAATTGACCCCATTTAAAATTACATGGGATTTCCTATGTCCCGCTCGACGATGCAACACCCGGTATATACAGGGTATAAGGAAATTAGGGCGGGTCGATCTATACAGGGTATAAGGAAAAAAATAAAGTGTGAGATCTCAATTACCCTGGGTGCTAGAAAGTTGTCACTACTATTGTTGATCATTCATGCAAAGTTTCGGCTCTGACAAGCGCCATCTTCAGGTGCCTAGTTTGCTTCGAATTTTCCACAAAGCGTACTACTGAAATATGCAGCTCTTCGCTTATTTCGCTCAATAAAAATTGAATGAAATAACCCAGAACTCACCACGTGGAGGTGGCTGCATGTCGAGTTCTTCCCCGCCTCCCTTCCGACCTTCGTCTTATTAATGAAAATTATCAATTTATTGATCTAAAGCCTTTAAAAATTGCTGTTTTGTCTCAGTTTTCGGAATTTTTTTTCTGGAGGCAATCCGAGTTCGAATCAAGCCATCTCTTGATTCTGTTCCGCTTACTAAAACACAGGCTTCAGTGACTGTCCTAATACATCTTTCAACAGATTGTGTGTGACAAGGGTATTTCAAAATTTCGATGTCGTTAGGAACTGTTAGAATCATCTCTTGCAATGCAGTATCTGAAATTGTTCTTGTGAGTGGTGGTTCAGTTACGCTAACTGACTGCCAGTTTATCAATTCAGTGTAGTCTTGAGCGTCAAAATTCAGTTTTGGGACTTTGAACTCTCTGATTTTGCTATTCTGAAGACTCATTACTCTACATTTCAGAATTCTTCTTAGCGCAAGTTCTCTAATGGGCGTTCGAACATCTCTAAGCATTGTCAATAGAATATTTTCTGGATGAGCGAAAAATGCATTCCTCTGTATGACCGGATCAATCACATCTTTAACTGTACTTGGCATATATCTCGATCTTGTTATCAGAGAGAACAAATGTCTGGAGCCTTCAGTACACGATGATCTGATTTTAATATCGAACCAAACAGGAGCATAAACTTTTAATATAAATTCGGTTATTGTTTTCAATTCGTTCGAAAGTTTTTCTGAAGCTACATAAAGTCTTAAAATCCTATTTGCCGTTGTTAGCCATCTTGAGTGTGACATTTTTCCAGGATCACGATTTGATAAATTTGAGGGGACATCACCTCTTGCGATTGCCGAACACATTTGATACAAATAAACTTGATCGGTACTGGTGTCATTTAGGTCGAATTCTGGTAGTTCCCCATCAATTTTTTCGAATTTAACTATTGGAAGGTTCTGACATGTTGGAAGAAGCTTTCCAATCGTTCCTGAGAATCCTCTTGGGTCGTTAGTTTTACCATCCATTTTCTCATTCAAATGGCGAATTGGAAGTTCATTGGCGTGCAGTAGGCAAATCAACCATTGTAAGGAGTGTCCAATTGCCACTTCTAATTGCTTAACAACTCCATTCTTGAAACCTGTATTTACAACAGTTCCGTCACAGCCAACAGCAGCAAGTTCTTCAACAGGTCCCAAGTTACTGCTTAGAAAATCGAAAATACTTGATTTGATGTCTTTAGCATTTCCTGAAGTAGGAGTTACATGTCCGAGATAAACAGACCCAGGTTCTGCAATAAGAACAATATGTTCCTCCAAAACGTATCTCTTATGATAAGTGCTTCCTTTTTTCTCCGTCAGTAGTGTTCTGTCCTTTCTACCGTCAAAATAGATCCCTGTAATTTTCAAATTTCCTGTTGATTCCTTTTTTAGTTCCGTTCTTCGTCTCTTTCGTTCTCTCCGCAATTTACTAAGGTTTAATAATTTTGAAGGGTCGTTTCTACTGACAACGCCAAGATCTTGCAGAACAGCATTCGCTAAAAAAGAAGCACATCTATCCGAAACTCCCGTTCGATCGCAAGCCTCTGCTAAATTTCTGAAATCCACCCCTCGAAGGTCTGTTCTTGCTTTTGAAGTTGATGGACTATCTAATTGAAGTTTAAACTCGCTTGTTGTAGAACTTTCACCCAGAAACACACTTTCTTCTAGTGGGGAGGAAGTTGTTTCTAGAACATTCACTTTTCCTACATTTTTCAATTGCTCTAGGCGGCTTTGGTCCTCTAGTTGTTTTTTTGCTTTGAATTTTCTTTGCATACGTTTTTCTAAAACCTTTGTCAATTTAATGTCAACATTTCCAATAAACATTCTTCTTTCTGTTCTTTGGTCTCGTAAAAATTCTTGTTCTGTTTTAAGCACTTTAATTTTGCATTTGCATAAGTCAAAATCTTTACACTTGCACGTCGATATATCAAAAAGTTTCTCACTTGATTGTCTGAATTTTTCTAGCTTCTCTAAACACTTTTTATTATGTACGGACCCAATGTTTTTTTTTTAAACTCCGAAACTTCTCAACATAGTCTTTAATCAATCGATAAATCTCTTGTTCACTCACCACTTGTAAAGAAGCATTTTGCCAAATGTTTTTCAATACAGATATAACTTTTTTAGAAACATCACTTACACTAGGGTCTTTGCCATTGTTCTGGTCTTTTATTAATTGCCTGTGCCACAAATATGCTCTCATAACATCGCTATAAGTCGGAAGTATGTTGCACTTAAGTTCTGTTGGTGCTCCAAACACCTCGCATTCAATGTCTTTACGTGTATTCGGCATTTTCACACAAATAAACAATTACGCGTTCACTAAAAAGAGTAAATATAAGTTAATAAGACGTTGACTCTTCGAATGCGTCGAGACAACTAATCTTGTCGGTACAGGAAAGTAGAGGTGTGTCGTTCTCGAACGATTCGTTCAAAACGAACGAATCACTTCACTGACTCAAAAGAATTAATTCATCGTTCCTAAAAGATTCGATTCTTTTTTGATTCACCAAGTCAGGAATAATTTAAAGAATTGATGAATCAAAGTCGCATTTCGTTCACTTTACCCGAAACTCGAAAAAGCGATTCACCAGTTCAGTAATTCACTCGTTCGCAAGTCCGCAGTTCGAACGATCGAGCTCGAGAGTGGGCCTGACGGCCGTCGCTCGGCGATGCGGGATGCCGTCTTCCATTTTCATGATGTAGAGAAAGACAGCAGTTTAATTAGATACGCAAAGTACAGTAGAAGGAAAAGAGATAAATGTATGGGATGAAATATTTGATTTGTTTGGTATTTATTTGATTATTTTTTTATAGTGTAACTGTACAAATGGTTGAACAAATTTTAATAAACAAGAAAACAAGAGAAGAATATTATTTTTGGATAGGAATCTATTTATTATTCATTGAAGACATTTCAAGAACGTAAACATTGGGCTCTACATTTGGGTATTTTGTTACCACTTATGGTAACAATCTTCATAACAAACGACTGACTGTTATTTAAACAAACATCGATTTAGCATTTTCGCGTTTAAAACGTAAAATTATTTAAAAGTAGGTAAGTGAATCATTTAAGAACGAATCTTACTGAACGAATCTTTTTAACTGAATGAATCAAATGAATTGAGTCACCAAAAAGAATCGAACTTCCCACCTCTACAGGAAAGGCAGATTTGCGGCGGCGTACGTGATATTGATATAGCTGCGCGACACTACTTGCGCATTTGCACGGTTGAGCTCAGATGAATATGATTCGATGAATTTATGAGTTTATTAGTGGCAATTTTTTTATCAACACAGCTATATAGAGGAGAAAGTCAAGATAAATCACTCATTTAAAGTTTATGAATATTTTCATAGTTTTTCCCGAATTTGACCTCAAGTAGGCACCTGAAGATGTTATCCCAGAAAGCCCAAATTTTGTATCATAAATACTATATCAAGTTGACAACTTTTGGTTACCCAGGACATATCACATTCGAGAAAAAAAAAATTCGGCCCACCCTAATGGCCATAGCTTAGTTGCAATATACAAGGTGGTCTAAAAATCCAATTATTTTGGTTAGGTACTTAAAAAATGTGTAAGTCGATTTTTTCAAATAAATGTTTTGTGTCCTGTCAGTCCTGTCATTGTTGTTATGGTTTCGATATTTTAGTTCCTCTAGCCCTTGTCAGCCGAATAATAATTAGTTAAAGACTATGTAAGAAACTATTTAAACGCAGTTCTAATGAATTTATTTATTCTGTTTGCAGAATGTGATAAAATTATAAGCAGGACATGTAGAAAGTTTAATGAGATGTATCCGAATCTACCGCCAATGAACAACAAAAAATTTGTACGATTTCAATAATTTCGTTGCGTTTGGTTCAACTTTATAGGGCAAAGAGCACGCGACCCCGTAACTTCTGATAAAGACAACAATATTAATGTTTTGGCATATTTCCATGCATTTCCCCAGTCATCAATACGAAGTGTTGCAGATGATTTGGGTATAACGTATTCATCAGTTCAAAGAATTCTGGAAGATTATAACATGCATGATTATAAATTCAATAAAGTTCAAGGTATGAAGAAAGCCTCAAGATCCTCAGCAGAGCACCCAAGAAGATTCGCATTTTTTAAGTAAAATAATTTGGACGGATGAATCAAAATTTTCAAGGGAAGGGATTGTTAATAGAAAAATCGTCATTTTTGGTCAAGTGAAAATCCGCATATCACGAGAGAAGCAGGATATCAAGAAAAATCCAGTTTAAATGTTTTTTGCGTATTACTAGATAGTTAATTGAGGTAGTGATAGACGAGAAGAGTTTAGAAGTAAACGGACAGCATTTCGAGCATGTCATTTGAAATTTTATTTAATAAGTTTATTGTTTTAGCATTTCGATATAATTATTATTCTTTCTTGGCCTTTTAAAGTTGCACCAAACGCAACGTAATTGTTTTGAAATCGTACAAATTTTTTATTGTTTATTGGCGGTAGATTCGGATACATCTCATTAAACTTTCTACATGTCCTGCTTATAATTTTATCACGTTCTCCAAACAGAATAAATAAATTCATTTTAACTGCGTTTGAATAGTTTTCTTCCATAGTTTTTAACTAATTATTATTCGGCTAACAAGGGCTAGAGGAACTAAAATATCGAAACCATAACAACAATGACAGGACTGACAGGACACAAAACATCAGGGGCGTGCGGTCCATGGAAGCGATGGAAGCACTGCTTTCCCTACCGCTTTCATAAGACATAAGACAAAACAAATTTTATATTAATCTATACCTATCCATACAATTAAAATACCCAAGTATTTATTTCTATCTAATTTCCAAACCAAATCCGGCTCTGTATGCATCCCTGACCAACGCAATATTTTATTTGTATCATGTATCGAAGTGATCTCAATACGTGTATACTACACTCTATACGCGTAGACGCGTAATAATTAATATGGTCTGCCGTGCCAAGTAAAGGGTAAATCGTTAGACCTCGGTATTTCCTTCGCCGCGATGCGACGCCGGTAACGAAGCCGCCAAAATATTTAGTTTCCACGTGTTTGTAATCGGCGGTTACGATTATTTGTCGCGATTTTTCGCCAGGAATACGCGGTACACGGTAGAGGATCTGTCTGACTTGACTTTGTTTATCTTACTTCTTGATTTATTTTGTCATGGAGCAACCAATTGCCGGCCCATCGAGTTCGGGAAATGTAAAGTGTATCTGTTCTGTATGCAAGTTATTGGAAAAAGGATTTTCAACGCTTTTCTTTGATGAAAAAAGGAATATTATTGCAACAGGTAGGCCTACACCAGATTTTAATTTAAAGACAGAAGTGAAGGCGGCTAAAAAATCCGTTTAAAATTAAATCAAACTGTGAATTCAAAGTAAAAATGTATAGATAGTTTTCTGTATTAGTTTCTGTTATGAAATTTTGTTAACTTGTTTTTAACGACTCTTAGGCAGGGTTGGGTCACTAAAGAATTGGTTTTCGACGGGCAAATTACGTAAAAATTAATAAAAAAAAACATAGGTACTTAGCCATTTAGAAAATAGAAGAAATATTAAAGAATCATAGGTACATAATCACACATTTTCGACAGTACCTACATGACAGTATTCTACCTGTATTTTAACGTCGAAATATTGCCAATATTTGGGCGTGGTCCTCAAAAAATTTTTCGCCTCCGGCGGGTCTACCGACGGTGCTTCCCCTTCTTCATAACTCACCGCACGCCCCTGCAAAACATATGATATGAGAATGCATGGCACACTAACTAAAAAATTCATATTATGAATAACTATTTCAAGAAATCTTTTCTAATAAAAATGCTTATAAATCAGAAACTTTACTAGTTGGGTATAGGTATGGTATACATAAATAAATAGCAAATTTTATCAGCTTTTCAAATCAGTAATAATATACAGGGTGTTTCATTTGAAAAAATCTACTTTTACACATTTTTTCAAGTAACCAAAATAATTGGATTTTTAGACCACCCTGTATATTGAAACTAAGCTTTGGCCATAGCATTAAAGGTCTCCGGGTATTGTCTAACTACCAACCGAATTTCAGTGACCTAGCAGCTCAAAGTTTAAAAATATCACCGTGAATTGGAGGTCATGTTTTTCGAGAAGAAAATGGAAAATAATTAATATCTCAAAATCGGCAAGAGATAGGTATAGGGAAGTAATAAGAAAATGTGTTAAGCAACTACTACCGACTTCAAAAATTAGTTAATATATAGGGTGTTTTATTTAAAATATCAAAGTTGCTACTACTTTCCAGTAGAAGCGGCAACACCGCATTATCTAAAATATTTTATCTGTGTGGAGCATGTCCATTTATGCAACAAACCAAATTTTTGGATCATTCCATTGACTGCTTCGCCAGAAACGTAATACGCCATCGTCGTGAATCACCCACTATAGTAATATCTATAGTTTCCTTATGTTAATTTGTTAATAGGTACTAAATAAATCAATATATTATACTATACAGGGTGTCCCATTTTCGTTAATTTTATGGGGTATTCGAGTTATTATTAAAAATGAGCGTTGCGGGTTGCGGGATTCCGGTGTCAAATTTGTCATGGCTGTCTTACTATTTAATCTACAGGGCAACTTTGGAAGTTTAGTAGCGTAGTCATTTAGTTTTTCAGATTTTTCAGACCAAACGTTCGTATTTGTTTTAAAACACATGCTCAATATGTCCAAAATTTGACCGATTAATTAGATTCTTACAAAGGGCTAGAAGGGCCAAACAAAACAAAAACAGTTTTGTGGAATATTCTGAGTTTAAAGTTAGAATTTCGTTGAAATTCCGAGTTTAAACTCGGAAATTTGAGTTTAATCTTGGAATTCCCAGTTTAAAGTCGGAATTCCAAGTTTAAAGTCAGAATTCTGTGGCTAATAGGATGGCCGAGGAGGGGTAAAAGGCGTAAAGTAGTCAGTTTTAACTATATAGCGGCGTAGGCGTGCGGTGCTTCGTTTCGTATTAATATTTTATAAGTTATTAGATTCGCAAAAATATAAGATTAGAAAAAAATCCGTCAATGCCTATAAAATTTCTGTAGATGTTATGATGACAAGCACCTTCCTACAAATTCAATATTGTATACGATAGAAAGAGACAAAACCATTATCAAAAGGCACACATCATAATATCTAGCTCAGAGGAATCCGCGCTCTATTAGACGAGGGTTGCCAAATTTACCAACATAAATGATTTATTAATCTTTCATAAATATTATCTTCGCCGCTTTGACGATTATAATTTGCAATGTAAGCGGAAAATAAACGGGGTATATATGTTTATATATTTTTAATAATATTATAATAACATTATATATGCATAGGTATGTCTAATTGTTTTCAGGGGCGGTCATACGATTTACATTACAAAAGCCCTGCCTCCATACATTGACCAATCGTGTCGTCAAACCCTTAATTTTTTAAAAATATTTAAACGCAAAAATTATTAATAAAAATAATTAAGTAAGTAGGTATAATATAATATAGGTAATATCTATAATTTTCTTAAAATTTACTTAGCCGTTTTTTGCGTATTTTTCCTACTTGAAAACCAAGAATCATCAACAAAAAAGGGCAGGGCACCCAAAAATTTTTCGCCTGCGGCGCTAAGACTTTTCTTGCCACCGCCTCTCTAAATTGGCATGAGTCGCCACTGCATGCCCCCCCCCCCCCCTCAAAATGTTGATATGACCGCCCCTGATTGTTTTATGTAATATATTTAAATTCCATGCAAATTAAGATTCTATTGAAATTTAAACAGTGTTACGGCAACAATGTTGTGTTGTGTGTAGATATAGACTTGTGCGTCGAACTATAGTTCAATTTGTTGCTTTTTTAGTGAATAAGGGTAAATTGACTTACCTTCGACCAGGAAGCGCTTAACCAATCAGTGAGAGTTGAAACACCACTTCTAAGGGGTGTTCCTTTTCTCGGAATTTCGGGAAGATTTTTCGTAGCTGTGTATATATGTGTATAATTTTCCTCAAATCCCCGTCAATTGCACGAAAAAAAATACCCCCTTTGCTATACAGGGTGTTTATTAAGTACTTGTACAAACTTTAAAGGGTGAAACTTTGACTAATTTTTAGATAAAAAGTTCATATTATGATCATGGGTCCGCAACGGCTTGGTTTTTGAGATACAAGGCGTTCAAAAAAAGTTATTTGGTTTTTTGATTATATTTACAGATACGTGGTTGTGTTGGAGCACCGGACCTTTATAGCCACTTTTTAAAAAATTTTTAAAAATTAAAAAAAAAATTTTTAAATCTCGAAATCTTTAATATGATTACTTTTTTAAATGTTCTAAAATATAGGGCATAGCCCCATATCACCATATTACCCAATGTCGACATTATAGTAACAATTTTGTTTTTCATTTCTAACAGCTAAAATTTTTACGTTAAATTTATGTTTTAAAATCTTTAAAACTCTCACAATTAAAATATAAAGATAACCTTTCTCCTTCATATGTTATAATTTAATTTATTATCTTATTCACAATAATTCTTCACCGATCTAAATTTCACATTTAATCAAAACCTCATTTAGGTATATCTCAATCCAGCTAACTAGTTCATACACCAAGTCTTCAACCTTTACAAATATTATCCTATGAGTTGTAATCATTAATTTGAGACAACGTATTTTTGTACTAAACTCGATGTTAGGTAAGTCCTTCTTTAACTTTGTTTTATATTCATTGGTCGTTTTTAACTTCGTACTATCCTTTTTAGTATCCCCTGATGATGAGTGCTTAAGCACTTGAAACATGTAGGGAGCTTTTTTTTTACCTTAATCATTAAACTGTGGAGAAAGACTGCATTGTTTTATATAAGGTACACCGGGGTAAGTGGAAATTCGGGGCAAGTGGAACCCAGGCTTATTCCTGATAAAACAATGTTCTGTAAAGTGGCTTCACCTATTGCATACTTGCCCACTTACATCCTTTACATACCCTGTTGCAAAGAAAGCCGTTAGCGATTCATTTGCGCTTCGACAGTGACACTGTTGTCAAGGTTGTAGATTTACGTCGCATAGCGAGTTAGCACGTGTTTTTTGTCGGTGGTTGTAACACTCACGAAAGTTATAGTATTAATTAAACTTTTTGAGGTAAGTACATCATAAACAATATTTTTTTGTATTTTAAACTTATGGGTCACATAAATTTGTTTACATTGAAGAAACGAGCTAGGTTACACTTGCCCCTAAAAAATCACAGAATGGGGAAAGTGTAACCTATGTTAGGTTCCACTTTCCCCGGTCAAATGGGGATGGATACAATGTTGGCAATTAAAGTGCTGATTAACTTTATTTTTTTAGACATGGTACGTACCTATGTTCGGAAGAAGCCGCCACCTAAATACTCGAAAGAAACTCTAAAAATTGCTATCGCAGCAGTTAAAAATAATGAAATGACGGTGTATAGAGCATCGAAAATTTATAATATCCCACAGGCCACACTTTTTAAACATGTAAAAGGCCAAAGGGGTGTTATAAGCTCCACCATGGGGAGACCCACTGCCATTCCATATGAGGAAGAAGTGAAAATAGCCGAAAACATCAAGCTTATGGAAAAATGGGGGTTCGGCCTTTCTAAAAAAGAAGTATTAACACTTATAGGCCGTTATGTAAAGGAAAATAACATTGAGACACAATTCAAAGATGGAATACCAGGCGACGATTATTTTATAAGATTTAAGCGAACGTTCAACCTTAGCCAGAAGAAGCCACAAATCGTAGAAGTAAACAAGAAAAAGAAGTGTAGATCCGTTTATCATGGATGATTACTTTACTTTGTTAAAAGATATCATACAAGATATTCCTCCATCACGAATCTATAATATAGATGTAACGAGCGTTTGCCTAGATCCGAGCAGAATTAAAGTTGTTGGCCAAAAGGGAACAGCTGCTCATAGGGCAACAAGTGGTTCTGGAAAAGAAAACATCACGGTATTATTGGGTGCAAACGCCGCTGGAGAAAAATTACCGCCGCATATTGTGTTCAAAGGGAAAAATATATGGGATTCATGGCTCGCAAAACGCGAAGACGAATATGTAGGGATTACTTATTCGGCAACAAAAAATGGCTGGATGGAAAGCGAGACTTTCCACAATTATTTCAAAAACAATTTTCTGAAAAACATATCCGAAGATAGACCAGTTATCCTTATTTACGATGGGCATAGTTCTCACGTTGGCGTTACACTTATCCAAATGGCAAGACAAGAAAACATAGTAATTTTAAAGCTTCCTCCACACAGCAGCCACATTCTTCAACCAATGGATCTTAGTGTGTTTCGGTCTTTAAAAATTAAATGGGAGGAAGAACTTATAAAGTCGCAACGGAAGAATTATGGCTATATACTTCCGAAATCTACTTTTTCAGCTATTATGTCCAAAATTTGGGAAAACATAGATCCAGGAATCATCAAGAACGCCGGCTTTCAGAAAGCGGGAATTTTTCCATTTTGCAACATGGTAGTGCCTGTTGAAAATTATGAGCCCCAAGCCTATAAACGATGGAGGACTTTGAAAGAAGATCAAGCAGATAGAGCATCTACTGACAAAGTAGCTACAGCTAGGCTAGCTACAACTACCACCATCGTGGAAGAAAATCCACCAGTGCCATCAACATCTACGGCCCATATATCGCAAAGGGAAGTCCTAACACCTTCAAGCACTCAGAAGAAAACCTTTGAAGAGCTGCTTTTGGAACAAATAAAGCAAACGCCAAAAGCTTTAACTACAAGAAAAAAAATCTGCAGAGGTGCTGAAGTGATCACTTCAGAGGACGCCAGGGGTCAGATTGAAGAAATTGGGAAGCAAAAGATAAAGAAAATCAAAATAGCAAAAAATAGGAAACAAATATGTAAAGATAGTAGCAGTGAAGATGACGAGTTAGAAGAATTAGGGAAAATTGAAAACAAAAAAATAGAGAAAAAAAGGGCTACACTAAAGAAAACCTTATTTGAGGAAGACTCCACTGAAGATGACCTTCTTGAAGATGTGCAAAGCCTTTCAAGCAATTCTAGTGTCGACGAAATCGAAGAGGTAAATAAAGAAATCAGTTTCCTGAACCAAATGCAGCTCGACTTAGCAAAAATAAACGTTGGCGATTGGGTCGTCATTAAATTCGATCAGAAGAAGCAGCTTAAAATGTACGTGGGCCAGCTCACAGAGAAAGAACCATGTCTGGAGGTAAAATTATGCCGAAGAATTGGTAAGACATCCACATTTCATTGGCCTGTTGTGGAAGATATAAGCATCGTCAATGAAGATAATATTTTTATGCATTTACCCACGCCTATAGTAAATAAACGAGGAAAAATATATTTTAGCATTGTTTTTGACACATATAATGTTGGTTAAATTATTAATTTTTTGTTAATAAAAATAAATATTCTTGCAGCATGCGAAAATATTAATTGTTTACACTTACCCCGGTCAACGTTCTTACGTCCAAATAAGAAAACGTGCCTTGGTTTACACTTGCCCCACAAACCTGGGGCAAGTGTAACCCAAGACCAGCGAAAATAAAAAAAAAATACTAGAGAAAAAGGGAAATTTTTTTATCGGTTTCTATGTTGGTATGTTGTTAAAATAATGTCTAACCAGTAAGCCTGTCAACTATGAACAAGATTATGAGATACATTTTTTTTAAATTACGTTTAAACGGGAGGTATTAAAATTCACGGTTCCGCTTACCCCGGTGTACCTTATATTATATTTTTGTTCAGTAACATGGCAATTTGAAGAAATTCGGGATACTGGGAGTATTTATGATGAGAAACTCAATTATTTACCTACTTAGTTTTTTGTTTAATATTAGATGACGCCACATACAACGTTGTACCTGGATTCAAATAACCATAACTTTTTTTTGTGTTATTCTCCATTCAATTTTACATACAATAGTTACTCTTACTATTTGTCGCTTAAAGCATCCGTTTTGGAAAAGTTAAAACTGCTTTGGAAATATCAATTTTCGTCTAAATATAGACATTATTTAAAAAGAATATTTACGAAAAACAAAAGATAAAAATAAATTTTTGACATCCTGTATGTCAAAAGTAAAGGGCTGCGGACCCATACTTATATGAACTATTCACCTTATAAATAACTGAGGAATCGTCCTGTAAAATATCGGACACTTAATAAATAACATCCTGTATATTACTATTATCATGTGTAGGTAGCTTTCTCAAATTACCCCTATGCATAAAAAGTAAAAAAAAAATGGACGTGAAATTAGATAATCTATCATACATCTGTTCAATGCAAATATTAGAATAGTAGACAAAAACAAAATTTGGGCGTCGCCCACGGCGCTATTTTTGCGCCTTCAGAGCTCGTTGGCCCCCCCCAAATTTATTTATGGATCCGCGCCCGCCTAAGCACCCTCCATGGATAACGTCTAGCTACGGCTCTGAAAATACTCTTAACACCAAAACTAGTTTCCTTCCGCTCGTAGAAAAAACAATGTACCTAACACGTGCTGAAAGTGATACTTTTCCGCAAGAGACTGCAGTTCTGCAGTTGATCGAGCGACGCGAAACTGGGGTTAAAGAGTAACATTGGTGGGGGTTACACTTTGCTAACGTAATAACGTTAAATATCGGGGTCTGTCCTTTGATAAGCGGCTGGCTTGGACTAATAACTGACAGCATAGAGCAACGCTTAGAAAAAGCGAATGGTCATCTACTCACCATCAACAGTAGGCTAAATCTACGCACAGACTGTCAATCGGCTCGTGCCTATTTACGGTGTTGCCACTTGGTGTAGAGAACATAATTTCCATTAGAATGGATAAAAGCCTGTTTACATTAAGTGCCAAAAATGTCATGCAAACTATTGATTCTGCAAAGAATTGCATTGCGTAACCGTTTACATATCATGCAAGTAAAGGATGCAAGCAGTTTAATAACCAGTTGTACCAATAGCATTAAATAATTTTGTATTCATTTATTTCTTCCCTGTTTGTACTCTACTGAAATTATATTTTTAAACTGAAAAGCAACCACTGCTAATTACGAAGCATCTTTGCAATAAACGAAATATTTTAGTTTACCTTGGCTTGGCTTTGCTCCGTATGGATCAATGGATGAATTGATTTTTTAATGTTGGTACCTGTTATTTTACACAAAAATTGCATGCCATGTGACGTAAAAATAGCGCGTGTTCTTATTTGTGAAACCATTAGTGTATGTTATGAATAGGTCATTGGAAAGCGGTGTATTTCCAAGATCATTTAAAATAGCAGAAATTACACCTATTCATAAAGGAGGTGAGAGACAGGATGTGTCAAATTATAGACCCATATCTTTGTTGTCGAATCTTGCTAAGATATCTGAGAAAACATTAAAAATCCGCATTGCAAATTTTCTTGAAAAACATAATGTTTTGTCGCCAAAACAGTTTGATTTCAGAGAGGGTCAATCGACTCAGGATGCAATGGTGTATCTGACAACTAATATCTATAAGGCCTTGGATAGCAGAACACCATCAATTGCACTCTTCGTTGATCTAAAAAAGGCCTTTGATACAGTCTCTCATGTGAAGCTTATCCAAACTCGTGAGTCGATTGGTTTTCGGGGTACTGCCCTCTCGTTATTGCAGAGCTACCTATCTGAAAGACCGCAAAGAGTAAAACTTAAAACTGCCTTCAGCAATTTTAAAGACATAGAATGTGGTGTTCCACAAGGAACCGTACTCGGTCCTATAGACTCACACCTTCGATGGGATACACATATCACATATCTTATCAAAAAAATTAGATCCCTACTTTACGAATTTAAATATTTCAAGCAAATATTTCAAACAAAGCAACTGTGCATGCTGTATCATGTGTTAGTTGAAACACATCTTAGTTATGGAATTGTTACGTGGGGAGGAGCCCTTAAAAGTTATATAACTCCCTTGGAAAAAATACAGAAGTGGGTAATCAAATTTATATATTATATAATAAAAGTATTCTTTACCCAACGGACACCTTATTTAAAGAAACATCAATCTTTGATATAGGGCAACTTTTTTGTTTTCGGATATTAACCAGACAACACTTTAATAAGAGAGAAATTGCCAGCTTAGGTCATATTTACCAAACTCGAAATCGAGACTTAACGGCGCGCACCCCAAAAACTGACAAAATGATTACCCAGAGGAGCTATTATTTTCTGGGCCCGAAACTCTATAATTCTCTACCGCACAAATACAAATATATTAATATATACATTCAAAAAATCTATTTAAAAAAAAAGTAAGGACTTTGATGAATGGTTGAGCACGTTTAGAAATACGTAGCTTGATATAGATTTAAAAAATAATTACAACTTCTAACTAAACTTCTTCCTTTGATATTTAAAACAAATAACCACCAACATTAACTTAAACAAAATACCAAAGAACGATTATATACTCTTGCTAAATTATTATCCTTCTCTGCATTGCCCACGGATATGCTCAGCCTCGCCTTTTCTTCTGCCTGAGCAAAATACAATATTTCCCTGAATGAGAATCAACTGAAAATTTTTTTATTTTCTCGTTTTGGTTATTTGGTTAGACATCATCTTCCTTTATTACATGATATAATTTACAATGTATTTTAATAGTTGTTTATATTTATGCTTATTTCTATTTAATTGAAAATGTATGCCAAGAGAAAAGATTTTCCTTTCCTTCTAAGCATTTTATTTATTTTTAATATATATAGTTACAGCTGTAAATAACATCCCCTTAGTAAATTCCTCATATCCTTTTTTGATGCACAAGAAATCGCTCAAGAAATCCTACTGACTCACTTGTTATTATATTAAAACAACTCATATTACGCGACTAAAATTAGCGGGATAAGCTAATCCGTCTTCTGCATCTAAACCCGAGTAATCCTTTATTTTTATGTTATTTTGCTGCAAAAGCGCACATATATTTTTATTACATATTGCATACCTACTAGTTGCTTATAAATAGGTTATAATCCTTTACGTACAAGGTCTATAAGACCTAACGCCTAGGATTTATTTATTTATCTATTCTTACAGATTATTTTTTTTTGTATGTAACTCTTGAATGTAAAAAGTGTAAATAAATAAATATTTATTATTATTATTATTATTATTTGATGCAATGCAAAAAAAAAATTGCAACAGTTGATTGCAAAGTCGCAAGTGCGCATGTTTACAGGCAATTTTTTATTGCATTGCACGTGCAATTTCCTAATGTAAACAGGCTTTAATTCAAATCAATTGCTCATAAACCTTATAATCAGATTTGGGTACTTTTCTAGAAGTAAAAACAATTAGAGGATGACGGTGTGACTTTAATGCCAATGCATTAAAATTGATCGAATACGAATCATAAATAAGTACCTAAGCTAATCAGTGAATCACAAATATTTTATTAGCCTAGAGCGCGCTTTAACGTATAATGGTTATTCGTGTAAAACAAAAATATGAATTTAAATTTAAAATACCTACATTTATAAAAGAAAGAAAACAAGGTCTGTCTATACCACCAAAGTAAATATATTTGTCCTTCTAGGGTGAAATAAGGGTTAAAGAGTATACATAATTTAAATTTGACAATAGGTTGTACTAGTTTCGACTTTAGGAAAAGTCATCTTCAGCAACCCAGTAATTAAGAAGTATGTTTTTTAGGATGTACCTAAATAAACTAAAACAGATTGGAAGAGGGGATGACATGACAAATTTGATGACATCCAATTTTTTACTCAATGACGTAACTGGTTTTTTAAACTATTTTTAATTTCCCTCCCCCCCCCCTTTTCTTATTAAATTCTGACCCACCAAAAAAAAAAATATAAATCATGTCCCCTCACTGAGTTGTTTCATAAAACGATTAATTTATTGAACTTTCTTAATTTAACATGTTGTTGACATCTATATAGCATGACATAGCTATAAATTATCCCATTAAGAATTTTGGCCTCTATAGCTTATTCACATTTGATTTCCTTGATTGCTTAAAGTAGCATCACGTTCATAATTATCTGCTGTCGAATCCATTGGCCGCACAAGGTACACGTTATGATTGTATATTGTTGAACCACTCTTCCCCTCTTAAAATCTGTTTTAGTTTATTTAGGTACATCCTAAAAAACATACTTCTTAATTACTGGGTTGCTGAAGATGACTTTTTCTAAAGTCGAAACTAGTACAACCTAATGTCAAATTTAAATTATGTATACTCTTTAACCCTTATTTCACCCTAGAAGGACAAATATATTTACTTTGGTGGTATAGACAGACCTTGTTTTCTTTCATAATCTCGACACAGAAAATGGACTACTTCCTGAACCTACATTTATGATTTTTTAAAGGTATGGAGAAGATCAACTTCAGTGGAGGTGAACCATTTATGCCAAAACGTGGAACTCACTTAGGAGAAATGGTCAAATACTGTAAAGAAATTTTAAAGGTATCGGTATCTATTGTGTCAAATGGTTCTATGATAACCGAATCTTGGTTTAAGACGTATGGAGACTATGTTGACATTTTGGCCATATCCTGCGATTCGTTTGCTGAGGCGACAAACAAGGTAACTTACATAAACTGCTGGCTAAACGAAACGGATACTACCAATTTTTAGAGAAGTTTCGCAGTGAAATATTTTTTATAGGTATTTAAAACCTGGAAGAAGAGAATTTGGAGGCTCTTCCAAATTCCATGGGCAAGAGAGTAGTTTCGATCGTGAGATCTAAATGAAATTGGAACTCATTAGAATTTTGCCAACTTATAGCTTCTGAAAACTTGCAAGCATATTTTTGGGTATTGGTTTACCACACACTAACGAACACTAGACAAATTGCAAATACTAATTTGTATTTCTTTTCGAATTTTTTTTTTCTTTTAGATAACTGTAAACTACTATGAATAATTAACAAAAGTCCTTTTTCAAAATTAGACTATATTGTTACACAAAAATATGAAATAATCCAAAAATGCAAGTTTAGCGAAAGAAAGCGTCGACATCAATGTTTTCTCTGCCCAAGTCCTTATATCACGTTCGGCCGGGCGGGCGATGTGAGTCAGCACGCCGCAAATGAAAAAGCTCTCGTATACAGGGCAAAAGTTGCTTACAGTCGGCCTACCTGACAGACTTCACGACCTCGTGAAGGGCAGCTTACCTGAAAATTCATAATAAAACAATAATTAATATTTAACATAGGTAGACGAATATTATGACGAGAGACAAGTCACATTACTCATCTTCAACGTCATTGGTGTCGCTACTATCTGAAACCCTTGTAACAAAGAGTTTTAATCTTTCTGAAGGACAGACGCCCGTATAAGCAGTCCTACAGCGCTTCGAACCTTGTATTTCGGTAATCACATACCGATCGTTATCAAGTACTTTTGAGACTACAAAAGGTCCTTTATACCGAGGTTCAAGTTTCCTACTTCTCCCGTCATTGGAGGTCTTGTTCGCTTGAACCAAAACATGTTGACCAACATTAAACCTCGTAACCTGGGCATGCCGCTTATCGTAATATTCTTTCTGCGAACGTTGTCGCTCTTGGGTCTCTTCGACCACCTCTTTCCTTACTTTTTCGATATCTCGCCGTTCTTCGCATGCTACCTCTAAAGTAAGAAAAGAGTCGTTTACACCACGAGGCCGATAACCTAGGAATACCTCGTAGGGTGATTTACCAGTAGTGGAATTAACCGTCGAATTAATTCCCCACCTAACCTTATCGACAGACTCATCCCATTTGGATTCATCTTCTGTAGAGGCCAAAAGAGCAGAGAGAATTGAACGATTCATTCTCTCCACTTGCCCATTTGCCCTTGGAGTTGCCGTCGCACATAAAACCCGTTTTACTCCTAGATTTTGGCAAAAGTCCGTGAAACTTTTGCTAGTGAATGCCGCACCTCTGTCACAAATTAATCGCCTGGGAACTCCAAAAGTTCCTATTATGTCTTCTAGAAATCGTATAACAGGCGCAGTTTTCGTGCTCTGTACAGCTTTTAAAAAGACGAATTTCGTGAAAGCGTCCACAACGACTATCAAATAAACATTTTTTTTTGTACTCCTAACAAATGGCTCCAAATGATCAATGTGTACAGTGTCCATTGGTGTACTAAGCTTCTCTATTGGGTTAAGTCTACCAGGCTTCTTTCCAGAAGGTATTTTGTTGTATAAACAACCCAAGCACGAGTTAATATAATTCTTGATGTAATTTCTCATTTCTGCCGTCCCTTGTTTCTCGTGAATGATTACCGGCCGACCTCAATGATTCACCCATCTCGTAACCAATATTTATTTGTTGGGTGATTATAGTCGGCTAACCTGACTAGTCTTCGCGTCCTCGTGAAGTGTACCCTGAAACTCACAACAGAAATAGATTAGTTTAAAACTAAGGTTATGATCTGATGAAATTATTCGCTTGTAGTATCAGCTTCCTCTGAGGACACCACTGTAACAAATAATTTCATTCGATCGGAAGGGCATATGCCAGTATAAGCCTTTCGTGAACGGTTTGACCCTGGTAATTCCTCAACAACGTAACGATCCTTATCTAGGACTTTCGTAACGACAAAGGGACCTTTATAGCGCGGCTCAAGCTTTCTGCTCTGGCCTTCGTTACTTCCCTTTGCCTTCTGGACAAGAACGTGTTGTTCGACCTTAAATGTTTTTGGGCATGCATGTCTTCGATCGTAAATCTTCTTTTGGTACTCTTGGCGTGACCTAATTATCTCAGAGATCTCGTTTCGTAACTGTGCCAGATCTGGTCTTTCGTCATGGCAAACTTCGCTCGACAAGAATGCATCGTTGACTCCACGTGGTCGGTAACCTAAAAAAATACCTCATATGGAGATTTTCCTATAGTGGAATTAACCGTAGTGTTAATTCCCCACTTGACTTGACTAACAGCTTCGTCCCACCCTGCCAAAAAAGTCCTATAAAATCTCATAAAAAAAAAGTATGAGTTTCGAGGAGATTCTATATAGAAAATGTGTTGTGCTTTTATGAGCAACGATGAGATTCTATATAGGAAAGTGAAACACATTTTCCTCCTGAAAACTTATAAAAACGTTTATAAGTTTTAAGGAGTTTCAAGTGGCAGTGTTGATTCAAAACCTGTAGATTCTTATTAGTTTTTATACGACAATTCCTAAACAATTTATGAGGTTTTATGGTGAATTAATAAGATTTTATTGGTTACATTTCGTTCAGTTTATATGCTTTAGATGATTTTCTGTGTGACATTGATATGTCAAATACGCATCAAAACTTGTGGATACTTTATAAGTTTGGATAAGTTTTGAAGATATATGAGCAATGATGAGATTCTATATAGGGAAGTGAAACACCTTTTCCTCCTAAACACTTATAAAACGTTTATAAGTTTTTAGGAGTTTTCAAGTGTCAGTGATGATAAAATCAGATAGATTCTTAAAAGTTTTTATATGACAATTCCTAAACAATTTATGAGGTTTTATGATGAATTAATAAGAATTTATATGTTACATTTGGTTCAGTTTATATGTCTAATATGAGTTTCTATGTGACATTGATATGTCAAATACGCATCAAAACTTGTGGATACTTTTGAAGATATTCAATGAGAATATAGGGAAGTGAAAAACCTTTTCCCCCTAAATACTTATAAAACGTTTATAAGTTTTTAGGAGTGCTCAAGTGTCAGTGATGATAAAATCATACAGATTGTTAAAAGTTTTTTTGTACAACTGCCATTAAAAGTGACACTTTTAATGACAGCCAACAGTGTTAAAAGTGATTGTTTACGTGGAAGCGTGTTAAAAATATTTTTAACACTATAGTGTTACATTTTCTTATGATGAAATCAGTTAATTAGTAGCGTTGGCAACGTTTGTCATTCACAATAACCACTGATTCACAACAACCTTGTGATTATTTGAATATTAAAATGCATTTTGAAGTTTAATGTCATTTTATTATCGAAATAGGGCAGTTATACAAAAAACATTGTATGATATTTGTGTTAAAAGTAATTACATTTTGTTTGTGAAATTGTTCACTTCACTCCGCTCATTTCACAAACTTTTTCAATCACAAAATAAAACATCACTTTTAACACTCACATCATAAATAACTATTATATGACAATTCCTAAACAATTTATGAGGTTTTATGATGAATTAATAAGAACATTTGGTTCAGTGTTCAGTCTATATGCTTTAGATAATTTTCTGTGACATTGATATGACAAATACGCATCAAAACTTGTGGATACTTTATAATTCCTAAAAGTTTTTATACGACAATTCCTAAACAATTTAATAGGTTTTATGGTAAATTAATAAGATTTTCTAGGTTACATTTTGTTTCTATGTGACATTGATATGTCCAATACGCATCAAAACTTTGTTAAGTTTTGAACATGTATGATTTTTTATTTATGCAATTAAACCTGTAAAAATTGTATCTAGTTCCTTTTTAAAAAAGTATCATAAGCATACGTAACAGAGAAAACAAAATTTTACTTGCACTTCCAACTGGGACCATTGTTCCCCTGAGAAAGACATTAAATCGCCCACTATAAACAGGTGTCAATCATGGAGGGTTATTCTTATTATTACAAGCCATATATGATAATAATAAATAATTCATTTTGAAAGATAAACCTATAATAATGTCTAAAAACGGGCTTAAAAAGAGTTTAGCGTTAAAAATTTTCCCTATACTTATTTAATCTGTAAACATACTATAAAATTCTACAAAATAATTAAGATGATTAAATTATTTTTAAGAAAATATACTATACCTGACTTGCCAACAATTTATGTCTGTAAGGAAAGGACATAAAAGGATAAGTCAATAAGTCAGAAAGTACTTGAAAGTATATATTTTATTTGGCAACTGGCAACAAGTAAACTGTCAGACTTAAAAGTTTTTTGGATGGTGATGTTCTTAGTGATTCTCAAACGCAATCTGCTCCGCATCTTTGTCTTGGTACTTCTCAACAGCTATCAGCTCCTCATGGCCTACATCTCTATCTGCTAAAGACATCATAAAATTAATGTTGTTATTTTAATAAAACTTTATGCGTTTATTTTTATAAGTTTCCCAAAAGTTATAACTTGGTCACTTTGAGGTCTTATAATTATTAAATTGGTAAAGATATTTTCTTATTGTTTATTTTGTTTTACAAGTCTTTTCAGGTAGTTTTCTTTTTAATAGCTAATATTTCCCGATTTAAAAAATCTCATTTTTTATTAATTGATGGTGGCCACAGTTAAATGACCAAAGGTATCGAATAGTTATTTTGGCCATACAATAATTTTATCACACAAATGCAAAGTAACAGAAGTATGATATGGCCTCTTTTGTGTGGAAAAAACAGTTGTATTGAAATGTCGAGCATGAAAACGCTTCCCAACAGTGTTGCATTTATTTTGTTATGTTGTTAGCTTACCTTTTCCACTATCTTTCCTGTCCCCTTTCTGTTTCCTGGTCCTGACCAAGTCACTAATTTTACTGCGGATGTAAGTGCTTATGCTCCGCACCTCCTTCTCTACATCTTTTAGAGGATCTTTTTTACCCAAGAAGTATCGGTAGATGTCTAAAAATTAAAAACAAAATTTTGATCATTTCAAAAACCCCTAATCTGTTTTTATGAGCAGTCCTTAATGAGAAAAAACCTGGCATGCTTTTTTATAGCTAGTTAAAATGTAGTATAAAAAAAATATATATCTAACCTTCTATAGCCGCAAGCCTCGTACCGTCTAATGCGGGTTTTACTACGTCTTTTTTCACTCTGTTCGACTACTGGTGCATCTGTGTGGTAGTTTTGAGCAACAGAGCAGCTTAGGTTGTGTCCATCTATTTGGTTTTTAACAAAAATACATGCTCCTCCCCCTAACTCGTTTCTAAGGTCTTTTATTTCTGTTTTTATATTTTCATTCTCAGTTCTCCTATGATCCATGGAGCTTTTTAACGAGGCTACCTCACCCTTAAGCTTTTCCAACATTTTAGCTGTTTCATCTCCTTGTTTTTGTGTTTTCTTAAGTTCTTCTTGTGCTGTCCTAACTATAGAGTGTATCTCTGGGAGTTTTTTGATTGCATCCTTACAAATCGGGCAGAAATAGCATGTTGTTCTAGAGGGACTTGGAATGACCCTGATCTCAGTAGCTAGAAATAGACAGAGCTGGGCCAGTGGTGCTGGTGGTGCGTTTTATGATCTAACCCGAGTGGTTCGGTGGTGCTGTTTATGACCTAACCCGGGTGGTTCGGTGGTGCTGTTTATGACCTAACCCGGGTGCTTTCGTGAGGCGGCTTCTTATCTAACCCTAATTTGAACCTGAATATTTATGAACTAACCCGAGATAAAACCCGACTTTTTACGACCTAACCCAAGTGCTTTCGTGAGGCGGCTTCTTATCTAACCCTAATTTGAACCTGAATATTTATGATCTGACCCGAGATAAAACCCGACTTTTTATGATTTAACCTTAGTGGAAACGCCGCTGCTAAAGCGGGATAATTAAATCCCAATTTTTATAAGCCATCCTTAAACCCGACTTTTTACGATCCGACCTGAGCCATCCTTAAACCAGACTTTTTATGATTTAACCTTAGTTGAAACGCCGCTGTTAAAGCGGAATAGTAAAAATCATGATTTATATTTTCTAACTTAGTGAAACGCCGCTGGTGGATGGCAAAGCGAAATAAAACCCTAATTTATATGGTCTAACAAGATAAGTATAATAAGGCGGCACATTATTTGTCACCGCAATAATTATTTATACCTAAATGACCCTCTCAAACCCTCTGCCGACTCGATTTAAAAAGAAAGGGGCATAAAACTTTATTTATTATTCCGAAGGACCCTCATTAAAATTCAGTAGCATATCTAATAATTGTTTTCAATTTTGCACCACTTATAAAAAATACAATAAAATAATTACCATCTAGAACCATTAACTAGCGATTTCTTTGTACTGGAAATGGATAAATTATAGGAGTATCTTGTAATGAGAACAGTAGACAATAAATAAAACTTAAATACGTATATGGCTCTATATATCATTCGACCTTTACTTAAAATACCAACTAGGTATAGGTAATATACAACTTGTGTTCGCCATCAGGTAAAAGCCCTCATAATGCTTTTATAAAAAATTTTGGATAATATCATAATATAAGTAAATAGGGTACAATTTCAGGAAAAAAGTAAAAAAAATTAATTCACAGTGTAAAATTGTAGTTAAATGGATTGTAAATACGAAATAATATAAAAAGCTACCTTTTGTTTGTGATGATGTATGCACAATAACTCTATATTATTCGGCCCTTAAACTGAAAATACCCACTAGATAGGTATCATAAGCTGTATTTGTCATCAGGTAGAACCCCCAATAAAATTATGAATATTAGGCGTAGGCAACAAAGTAGCAATCTTAACTTATTTTCAACACGAGCATAAAAATATGGGGTTGTTAAATATTTTACAACCTTAATTCTCAATGTCAACAATAAGCAAATCACGTTGGTTTTTTAATTTATTATTAAATTCGTTAGAATAATACTTATTAATCTGGCTAACTTAAGAAACTGACAATATAACGTCCATCCAAAAAAATCATAATACATTACTGGGTATGAAAGCAATTGCGCTGCAAAATATAGTGTATACCGACTCTGAGGTAGTTAATTAAAATCACAATTACTACATATAAAAATGTTCAATACTATTAGCGTCACCTACGCATAGGGTTAAAAAGTATGAGAAACTTTGCGAATATCATTTTCCATGATTCTCTCGACCACCACATCGATGTCACATTTCAATATTCTCGCCAACATTTAACTTTTGAAATTAGCATAATAACAAATCCTTTACAATAAATTAAACAAACGCATACATAATTTTAAAATCTCATAATAAGAATATAACCTAAAATTATAATGTGTAACAGCTCCAAAATCTAACAAGTTTGGACTAGTCGAATGACGTCAGTTTACATCTGTAGAGAATACCCAACTCTCAACTCATAAAAAATGGTCAAACTTTGTCGGTAAATACCCTTCTTTGATGCAGGGGAAGGACAGGTAACTCGAGATGCTTATAAAGAAACGTTAAAGAACATTATTTACTTATTTCTAGACTCTTAAAAATTAGATGCAATCGAACAATAAATGTTTTCATCATGTATATTTATCAGTATCACATTACTTTCGACATACATAAATTCAAATTGATAATTACTTGCCTTAGTACTTTTTTAGAAGCTTGAATCATTGCATATAACCGTCTGAGGGTACCTAAACTTCCCCTAACATATTTCTCCGTAACCGGGGAAAAAGAGGTAAAAAAGCAAAATAACAGCTTCAAGTGTCTTTGCAAACAACCGGCAATAAAATAGAGTATTTCAGTTTTTAACTTTTCGTAAATAAAAGTTGGCTAGATTAATAGTCTCTGTGAATATAATAACATAACCAAAGTGATATGATGTAAATTTAGGAGTACAGTACAAATTATTCCTCTATTAAAATATACCGCAAATAACTAACTACCAAAGGATTTTTGATATTTTGAATATATTTGATGCTCATAGCATTATCACATTCCCAAAGGCTCTAAATTTTAGAAAAATGTTCTAATAGAATATGTCTATCAATATAAAGTAAAGGTATTGTTTTTTTTTAAAAAAAAATACGACCTACAACAGTCTCTGCTACAGCATGGCTGACTCTGTGAGACCATAATAATTATATCAATAATCGAGTCATCCTTATGATAATATTTTCTTCCAATATCCGGCTCCACTATCCATAAAAGTTATGTTAGAAAATTCATAATTGAGCGCATTGTAATTTTTAAAAAGAAATTCACTTCACACACAAAGATGAAGCCAATCGATTCATGAAAATAATGCAAGTCAGTATGTGTATGTTATGGCTAACTGTTTAAATGTCTATTCCTTCCACGTTTGTCGGAAGAAATACTTTTCTTTATACTAGTATTTTAATTGAAAATAAGATTGTAAATCGTGTACAAAACAACCGTCCCTTATGGATTTGAACGAAAATCGTAGATTTGACTATTTTCATGAAAAATAAATCTAAGTACGGAATAATGCAGGAGAGAGACCTATTTCTCTTGCATATTTAATTTCTTTGATAGTAAGAACTAATCTCTTTATTTTACAAAGTCAAAAAAAGATAAAGATCGGCGTTGTCAGTCAGGTATAAGAACTGATTTAACACGATGGTTTTTGTACAAACGTTCACATACAATTGTATGCTTTTTAACCGATTGTGTCGGAAAAAATGACGTTTTATAGATTAGATATTTAGACGAAGAGCTAACCTTCTCAATAAAGTATTGATTATTGCCCTGGTAGCTAGACAACACTTTTTATGTTAGTCAAAAAAAAATTTTTTTTCGGACGCTATTACAGATTTCATCGTTTACTAACAAACATTAAGACCAAAAAATTAGCGTGCAAGATGAAATGTATAGGTTCACTTCATTTTTACATTATTTTACAACTGTCAATCGCATTAAAAACAAGATCGAATAAAAAATAACTTATGACATATGGACGAAAAATGTTTTTCGGACTATTTAGGTTACCGGCCGCATTACGTGTGATATACTACATTTTTCGGTCTTATAACATAATTTACTATTTTAACGTTAAAATAGGGGAATCGAAATGGGTACTTTTTTTGTCGGTCACGAGATTATAGTTTCTTTTAAAATGAACTCTAATATTTACAGCACAAATTATCCTTTAAGCCACATTAGTTTAAAACGCGTCTGTCGCTTTATCTCTATTGTGAGTTTGATTAAAGTATAGCGTAGTATATATTTAGATGAATTTCGTAAATGTTGACTACTTTCAAAACTGAAAAAGCCGCCCTTTGCAATAAATATCTCCGTAGAGTTAGGTACCCTGCAGATTAAGGGTATTTCAGTTTTGAAAGTAGTCAACATTTACGAAATTCATCTAAATATATACTACGCTATACTTTAATCAAACTCACAATAGAGATAAAGCGACAGACGCGTTTTAAACTAATGTGGCTTAAAGGATAATTTGTGCTGTAAATATTAGAGTTCATTTTAAAAGAAACTATAATCTCGTGACCGACAAAAAAAGTACCCATTTCGATTCCCCTATTTTAACGTTAAAATAGTAAATTATGTTATAAGACCGAAAAATGTAGTATATCACACGTAATGCGGCCGGTAACCTAAATAGTCCGAAAAACATTTTTCGTCCATATGTCATAAGTTATTTTTTATTCGATCTTGTTTTTAATGCGATTGACAGTTGTAAAATAATGTAAAAATGAAGTAAACCTATACATTTCATCTTGCACGCTAATTTTTTGGTCTTAATGTTTGTTAGTTAACGATGAAATCTGTAATAGCGTCCGAAAAAAAATTTTTTTTTGACTAACATAAAAAGTGTTGTCTAGCTACCAGGGCAATAATCAATACTTTATTGAGAAGGTTAGCTCTTCGTCTAAATATCTAATCTATAAAACGTCATTTTTTCCGACACAATCGGTTAAAAAGCATACAATTGTATGTGAACGTTTGTACAAAAACCATCGGGTTAAATCAGTTCTTATACCTGACTGACAACGCCGATCTTTATCTTTTTTTGACTTTGTAAAATAAAGAGATTAGTTCTTACTATCAAAGAAATTAAATATGCAAGAGAAATAGGTCTCTCTCCTGCATTATTCCGTACTTAGATTTATTTTTCATGAAAATAGTCAAATCTACGATTTTCGTTCAAATCCATAAGGGACGGTTGTTTTGTACACGATTTACAATCTTATTTTTAATTAAAATACTAGTATAAAGAAAAGTATTTCTTCCGACAAACGTGGAAGGAATAGACATTTAAACAGTTAGCCATAACATACACATACTGACTTGCATTATTTTCATGAATCGATTGGCTTCATCTTTGTGTGTGAAGTGAATTTCTTTTTAAAAATTACAATGCGCTCAATTATGAATTTTCTAACATAACTTTTATGGATAGTGGAGCCGGATATTGGAAGAAAATATTATCATAAGGATGACTCGATTATTGATATAATTATTATGGTCTCACAGAGTCAGCCATGCTGTAGCAGAGACTGTTGTAGGTCGTATTTTTTTTTAAAAAAAAACAATACCTTTACTTTATATTGATAGACATATTCTATTAGAACATTTTTCTAAAATTTAGAGCCTTTGGGAATGTGATAATGCTATGAGCATCAAATATATTCAAAATATCAAAAATCCTTTGGTAGTTAGTTATTTGCGGTATATTTTAATAGAGGAATAATTTGTACTGTACTCCTAAATTTACATCATATCACTTTGGTTATGTTATTATATTCACAGAGACTATTAATCTAGCCAACTTTTATTTACGAAAAATTAAAAACTGAAATACTCTATTTTATTGCCGGTTGTTTGCAAAGACACTTGAAGCTGTTATTTTGCTTTTTTACCTCTTTTTCCCCGGTTACGGAGAAATATGTTAGGGGAAGTTTGGGTACCCTCAGACGGTTATATGCAATGATTCAAGCTTCTAAAAAAGTACTAAGGCAAGTAATTATCAATTTGAATTTATGTATGTCGAAAGTAATGTGTTACTGATAAATATACATGATGAAAACATTTATTGTTCGATTGCATCTAATTTTTAAGAGTCTAGAAATAAGTAAATAATGTTCTTTAACGTTTCTTTATAAGCATCTCGAGTTACCTGTCCTTCCCCTGCATCATAGAAGGGTATTTACCGACAAAGTTTGACCATTTTTTATGAGTTGAGAGTTGGGTGTTCTCTACAGATGTAAACTGACGTCATTCGACTAGTCCAAACTTGTTAGATTTTGGAGCTGTTACACATTATAATTTTAGCTTATATTCTTATTATGAGATTTTAAAATTATGTATGCGTTTGTTTAATTCATTGTAAAGGATTTGTTGAAAATAGTCAAATCTACGATTTTCGTTCAAATCCATAAGGGACGGTTGTTTTGTACACGATTTACAATCTTATTTTCAAATAAAATACTAGTATAAAGAAAAGTATTTCTTCCGACAAACGTGGAAGGAATAGACATTTAAACAGTTAGCCATAACATACACATACTGACTTGCATTATTTTCATGAATCGATTGGCTTCATCTTTGTGTGTGAAGTGAATTTCTTTTTAAAAATTACAATGCGCTCAATTATGAATTTTCTAACATAACTTTTATGGATAGTGGAGCCGGATATTGGAAGAAAATATTATCATAAGGATGACTCGATTATTGATATAATTATTATGGTCTCACAGAGTCAGCCATGCTGTAGCAGAGACTGTTGTAGGTCGTATTTTTTTTAAAAAAAAACCTAACAATACCTTTACTTTATCTTGATAGACATATTCTATTAGAACATTTTTCTAAAATTTAGAGCCTTTGAGAATGTGATAATGCTATGAGCATCAAATATATTCAAAATATCAAAAATCCTTTGGTAGTTAGTTATTTGCGGTATATTTTAATAGAGGAATAATTTGTACTGTACTCCTAAATTTACATCATATCACTTTGGTTATGTTATTATATTCACAGAGACTATTAATCTAGCCAACTTTTATTTACGAAAAATTAAAAACTGAAATACTCTATTTTATTGCCGGTTGTTTGCAAAGACACTTGAAGCTGTTATTTTGCTTTTTTACCTCTTTTTCCCCGGTTACGGAGAAATATGTTAGGGGAAGTTTGGGTACCCTCAGACGGTTATATGCAATGATTCAAGCTTCTAAAAAAGTACTAAGGCAAGTAATTATCAATTTGAATTTATGTATGTCGAAAGTAATGTGTTACTGATAAATATACATGATGAAAACATTTATTGTTCGATTGCATCTAATTTTTAAGAGTCTAGAAATAAGTAAATAATGTTCTTTAACGTTTCTTTATAAGCATCTCGAGTTACCTGTCCTTCCCCTGCATCATAGAAGGGTATTTACCGACAAAGTTTGACCATTTTTTATGAGTTGAGAGTTGGGTATTCTCTACAGATGTAAACTGACGTCATTCGACTAGTCCAAACTTGTTAGATTTTGGAGCTGTTACACATTATAATTTTAGCTTATATTCTTATTATGAGATTTTAAAATTATGTATGCGTTTGTTTAATTCATTGTAAAGGATTTGTTATTATGCTAATTTCAAAAGTTAAATGTTGGCGAGAATATTGAAATGTGACATCGATGTGGTGGTCGAGAGAATCATGGAAAATGATATTCGCAAAGTTTCTCATACTTTTTAACCCTATGCGTAGGTGACGCTAATAGTATTGAACATTTTTATATGTAGTAATTGTGATTTTAATTAACTACCGCAGAGTCGGTATACACTATATTTTGCAGCGCAATTGCTTTCATACCCAGTAATGAATTATGATTTTTTTGGATGGACGTTATATTGTCAGTTTCTTAAGTTAACCGGATTAATAAGTATTATTCTAACGAATTTAATAATAAATTAAAAAACCAACGTGATTTGCTTATTGTTGACATTGAGAATTAAGGTTGTAAAATATTTAACAACCCCATATTTTTATGCTCGTGTTGAAAATAAGTTAAGATTGCTACTTTGTTGCCTACGCCTAATATTCATAATTTTATTGGGGGTTCTACCTGATGACAAATACAGCTTATGATACCTATCTAGTGGGTATTTTCAGTTTAAGGGCCGAATAATATAGAGTTATTGTGCATACATCATCACAAACAAAAGGTAGCTTTTTATATTATTTCGTATTTACAATCCATTTAACTACAATTTTACACTGTGAATTAATTTTTTTTACTTTTTTCCTGAAATTGTACCCTATTTACTTATATTATGATATTATCCAAAATTTTTTATAAAAGCATTATGAGGGCTTTTACCTGATGGCGAACACAAGTTGTATATTACCTATACCTAGTTGGTATTTTAAGTAAAGGTCGAATGATATATAGAGCCATATACGTATTTAAGTTTTATTTATTGTCTACTGTTCTCATTACAAGATAGTCCTATAATTTATCCATTTCCAGTACAAAGAAATCGCTAGTTAATGGTTCTAGATGGTAATTATTTTATTGTATTTTTTATAAGTGGTGCAAAATTGAAAACAATTATTAGACATGCTACTGAATTTTAATGAGGGTCCTTCGGAATAATAAATAAAGTTTTATGCCCCTTTCTTTTTAAATCGAGTCGGCAGAGGGTTTGAGAGGGTCATTTAGGTATAAATAATTATTGCGGTGACAAATAATGTGCCGCCTTATTATACTTATCTTGTTAGACCATATAAATTAGGGTTTTATTTCGCTTTGCCATCCACCAGCGGCGTTTCACTAAGTTAGAAAATATAAATCATGATTTTTACTATACCGTTTAACAGCGGCGTTTCAACTAAGGTTAAATCATAAAAAGTCTGATTTAAGGATGGCTCAGGTCGGATCGTAAAAAGTCGGGTTTAAGGATGGCTTATAAAAATTGGGATTTAATTATCCCGCTTTAGCAGCGGCGTTTCCACTAAGGTTAAATCATAAAAAGTCGGGTTTTATCTCGGGTCAGATCATAAATATTCAGGTTCAAATTAGGGTTAGATAAGAAGCCGCCTCACGAAAGCACTTGGGTTAGGTCGTAAAAAGTCGGGTTTTATCTCGGGTTAGTTCATAAATATTCAGGTTCAAATTAGGGTTAGATAAGAAGCCGCCTCACGAAAGCACCCGGGTTAGGTCATAAACAGCACCACCGAACCACCCGGGTTAGGTCATAAACAGCACCACCGAACCACTCGGGTTAGATCATAAAACGCACCACCAGCACCACCAGCACCACTGGCCCAGCTCTGTCTATTTCTAGCTACTTCTGTCCCATCAAATCTTTTCAATTCTATAAAGAATCATCAAATCTTATATATTTTTTATATGTTTTTATGCGATTTTTTTGGCAGGGCAACGTCTCTCATCGTCAGTTGAAGCCATCAGTGCAGATAGGATAGAGCGATTCATCCGCTCGACTTGGCCGTTAGCTCTCGGAGTCGAAGTTGCACACAATACACGTTTGATGTTTAAATTCTTACTGTATTCTGTGAACTGCTTACTCGTAAAGGCAGTTCCACGATCGCATATCACTCTTCGTGGTACCCCAAACATTTCAATTATACCATCGAGGAACGTTATAACAGGCGTTGTCTTAGTATTGGGTACAGCTTTTAAGAAAACGAATTTCGTAAATCCGTCCACCGCAATTATCAAATAAGCATTCTTCTTCACTCTGGTATCTCGTGATACCCTGAGGCAAGGTCTAAAGTAGAATAAAATGTATTGCCCTCAATGTTATCCAGAAGATCGTCAATTCGTGGTAATGGATATTTATTTTTGACCGTTTTACGGTTAAGTGCCCTATAGTCCACTACCATTCTTTCTTCCCCACTCTTTTTCTTAACTAAGAGTATTGGACTAGCATATGGAGATTCTGATTCCCGAATAATACTATTTTCCATAAGACCACCGACAATATCGCGAACCGTCTCCCGGTTTTTAAAAGCCATGCGATATGGTCTATACGTAACAGGTTCTTCATCTGTGAGCTTAATAGACATTTTCGTAACATCCGTCTTACCAACATCCCCTAAAGAGGTAGCAAAACAGTCCCGGTACTCGTTAAGCACCCGTAACAAGCTCAAAAGTTGGTCAGCGCTTAGAATATGGTTTTGAACGTTTAGGTAAGAAGGTTCGCAAATCTGCCTTGAAACTATGCCGTCTAGATTCACTTCTTTGAGATTTTTCTATTGTACTTTCTTGACGTACATTCGAGAGATATTGTTCAAACAATGCTTCGGGTGTTTCGTAACGACCCGCGTGAGCAGCGTTTTGAATAGTCACATCTGGTATCCCATCGATTACACAAGATACAGCATTTTTTCAGTAATATTCACAGTTCTAATCAGCTCCATTTTATTAAAGTAATACGCAGCCATTGATTCATCAGGCCTTTTACTTCTTTCTAACATCCTGCGTAACGATTTTGCATAGTTAACATGGTCAGGGAATGTTTTAATGACAAGGGCTTTCCATTCGCTCCATGTATAACTTAAAGATGTTAGGCTATGGTACCATGTTTTTGCCATTCCAGCTAAACGAGATTGCATATGATAAATCGTGGTTGCATCATCCCATCCATTTATGTTCTTCAGCTGCTCGATTTTCTTTAGCCAGCTTGCAGCGGTTATATTTTCGTTTTCCGGAGAAAATTCCGGTATACACTCTGTGCGAATAGTAAGTCTGTGGTGATCTGTACCGTGATTTTGCCTTGCCATGCTTTCTATCATATTTTCTAACCTTTCAATGCGAGCTTCGTATGCAGATTTGTCAAACAGCTCAGCACTGCGCTGGGAAATCGATGGAGTGTGCGTAACATCTTCTGTGCTCTCCAATTGGTCGTTCGCTACATGCACCAAAACTCTTTTTGTACGTAACTGTCGTGGTTTACTTGATGACTGAGTCTCTGTAGTTCTTTTTCTTGCCTCATGTGCGAGTGACTTACTAGTATGGTTTTTATTGCGCTGTTCTTTGCCAATTTTTCTTTCGGAAGCAGTCTTTCTGTACCTAGTATCTGACGAACTAGAGCTAGAGCTACTACTTGACCTATTTCGGCGGCTCCTAGTTTTTCCCATTTTTAAATCTCTCTTAGTTTTCGTAACACCGGTATACAATACACAAACTTACGTAATATTAAACAAACAACAACTTCGTAAAAGTCGGTGTATCTAAACCAATACCTCGTAAAAGCAATATTTTCACACAAAAACACTATATCTAATTTTATTTCTAACCTGTGAACACGTGATTCCACCGTCGAGGCTTCAATTGATAGGGCCGGCGCCGGCGTAACTGTGGCATGCCTCTCAGTTTCGTTAAATAGGCTCTCGTTGGCTCGAGGTGGCGTAAATCCCCGATTTTCGTTAACACCTTCACTTTGAGACGTTCGTAACGGTCTCTCAACACTTTTATCCCTAGGCAAAGGACGATTTCTTTTCGACTTACCCCCGTATAAGGATGTCGATTGATCAATCGTTCGCTTCCGGCTTGATGACCGACGTGAATTATTGGTTTTGTACCTTCCACTCGACGAAGGACAGCTACTGTCTTCCGAGTCTGAAGAATCCTTTCTATGCCTTTTACGGCCCATTATAATGTAATAAACGTATCAATCGTAAAACAATAAACACTACCACAAACTTAAACTTAAGAGAGAATAACCAAAAACACTAAAACTTTAAACAATAACCACTTAACTAACTTAACTTCGACAACACACAAAAACAAGCAGAAAAAGTATTTTGTTCACCCCACACCTGAACTGTAAACTACTATGAATAATTAACAAAAGTCCTTTTTCAAAATTAGACTATATTGTTACACAAAAATATGAAATAATCCAAAAATGCAAGTTTAGCGAAAGAAAGCGTCGACATCAATAGAGACTTGGTGCAAAAAGTCTCTAATGTTTTCTCTGCCCAAGTCCTTATATCGTCGTTCGGCCGGGCGGGCGATGTGAGTCAGCACGCCGCAAATGAAAAAGCTCTCGCAGGGCAAAAGTTGCTTACATAATACTTGTTCTTCATGTTTGCCTTTATTGATTATTAGGTGCCTTTCTAACTGTCTCAGAAACCTGTAGTATGAATGCATTATACAGAGTGTGCAGAAATGTTTGTGTGAATTGTTTTCGTATCTTGCTTCGTTTTCGAGAGAAAAAATAAAAACCACTTTATTGCATGTACAGGGTTTTTGTTTATATTTAGACCCCTATCTAGAGCGAAAACAATTAGATATAGAAAAAAAAACTTTAAATAAAGAGTTTTAGGATTTTTACTGAATTATTAGAATCTTAGCAAAAAATTTTCAAAAGATGACAGATGGCAGAACTTCAACAGTAACTACGCCTGAGTTAGAAGAGGCTATACTCGCTATATATTCGAGAGATAGAACATGATCCAGGAGCGAATCCAGAACCTCGTTTGGGGGAGGGTCATTCACAGAAAAGTAATATATTTCACTTTTGTGTATTAATGCTATTGTTACCTATATAATAAATCTCCAAAATAACAAAAGAAGTTCTCAGAAATACATTTTATATAAGACCCACCGAAAAGAGCTTATTACATAACCCATTTTAGCCTGTATATGTAATATACTATATTATCGTACTTAGTGATGTAATGAACTTATTTCATTACTCATTTTTAATCAAACTATGATTTTTTTTTGTTCCGTCAGTCACTGTCACCTTTTGTGTAATGCCACTGCATAAATATGAAAACCATTTTGAATACATACAAAAATCATAAAAAACCAAAGTTCTGGGTCTTATATAAAATGTTGTATATCACACGTACGGTAAGGCTCATTACAGCACTCGTGTGGTTACTACGACTCGGTCTACGACCTCGTCGTACCAATATTACCCACTCCTTACTGTAATGAAGCTCATACCGTACTTGTAATATAAATAACTATTACGGATCAATATAATTAAATTTGATCATGCATTGGAAAATAATATGATCCCCTACTTTCTTAACACCCTTAATTAAAAATATTCTCAATAAAGTGGAAAACCATGTGAAATCTAGACAGTCATACAAACACTTACATACATGACATATACCTACAGGTAGGTATACAAATACATACGCCTCAAAATATAAGTATATATTTTATTTAACAGCTGCTCTGTTACTTCCATTCCAAATTCTTAAGTATTTACCTATTACGTAGCGAAGTTCTATTGAATGCGGACGTGTTTATTAGTGGCTTCATAATTTTTTAATTTTGTGAAGGATATAAGTGTAATTTGAATTTGAAAAAAAGACACGTTGTGGAGCAATGAGTAATGAAAGTGGTGGTGAAAAAGAACAACAAAAAAAACGGCATTCAAATAGACATTATTCAATTGGATCCTTTTCAAGACCAGAAATATTGAAAATTATTGGCACTGGTGCAGACAAAAAAAGCCAAGAGATAAGACCAGGTATGAATATAAATACGCTGAAAAAAACCGATGTAAATATTGTAAATAATGAAGATAATGCTGAACAGTTTGAAGGTAACCAGGATGAATTTTTCAAGCCTAAGAGTAATATTATAAGAACTCCGCCATTAAAGCACAAAGATATAATAATAGACACTCAGAATGAAGTTTTTAATGTACCAAAATATTCAAAAAGGCCTAGATCTGAAGGAAGCCCAGGTAGCTCTGAAATGCAAGACCGTGAAAAGATTCGCAAAGAAGGGAACACTGCCATTAAACAAGTTGACAATATGAACGAAGTAAATGAGCACAATCAAAAAATTCATTATATATACAACAGTCAACAAGTGATATGCTACAAGTGGGTCTAAATTCTCTAGAAACTTTACATAAATGGTCAGAGACAGGGACAACAATAAGTAATGGTGAAAATATACGTAATGCAGTATTCTGTTTACACAAAGTAATTACAAAGCTTGCATATAGAATAGGACAAGTAGAAAAACATAATTTAGAGCTATCTATTCAAGTTACTAACAAAAATACATCAATATGTGATGTAACATCAGAACCTACAAATAAGTATACAGTACAGACAACAACTGACAAAGTAGTAGAAAAAACATACAGCAATATGTTGAAGAAAAAAAAACGGATACAATAAACAGCGAAACATGGACGACACCGCCGAAAGCAGAAAAACATGGCACAATCATAAAAATAAGAGATGAAAAAGACTCAAAAAAAGTCCTCAAAGAAATGAAACAAAACCTTATTAAAAACAATACTCCTCAAACCTTCAAAAGTGTAAAACAGCTACAAGGAGGTGGAGTGTTGGTAGAATGTCAGAATTTAGAGCAACAAACAGAGTTAAAGAAAACATTAAGTTCTACAAATGGCTTTGAAATCAGAGAACTTAAAAATACTGATCCATTAATAATGTTCACCGGAATTGAAAAAGGATACACACCAGAAGAATTTATTAAAACTTTAGTAGAAGAAAACCCAGTAATGAAACAGAATTTTGGGAATGACATTGACACAAAAATTAAATTTATAACAAAAAGAGAATGCAGAAACAATCGTAAGGAAAATTGGATAATGCAGACTAATCCGATGGTATTTAAATGGCTCATTAAAAACGAAAATGTTAATTTCGATTTAACAAAAGTATATATGCAAGAATATTATAATATTGCCATGTGTTATAAGTGCTGTCTATTTGGGCATGTTTCAAAACACTGCAAAGGAGAATTTTGCTGTCACAAATGTGGGGACAAACATGAAGCAAAACAATGCCCAGAAAATAAACAATTGGACTGTCCAAACTGCAAGCGTTTAAATTTAAAGGATCGGATTCACACAGCCAGAGATTCGAAGTGTCCTGCTTTTCTCGAAAAAATAAAAAAATATAGAGAAACTACAAATTATGAGAATCAGGTAACAGAGCATGAGTCTTTTTTATGGTAAATAAAACGTTAGGAAAAAATAAATTTTGTATTATACATCAAAATGTTCAATCAATCGGGAATAGTATTGATCGTTTAGAAGTCCTTCTCAAAAGCAGACCAGAGTGTTTTTGTTTATGCATTACCGAACATTGGAAAACACAAGACCAGTAGTTATCAAAAATTGGAATCAAGGGTTTTAAATTAGCATCATGGTTTTGCAGAGGGGAAGGTCAACATGGAGGTAGTGCAGTGTATATAAAAAAATCAGTTAAAGTTAAAATAATTAAAAGTATTAATAGTCTATCCGTACAAAATGAATGTGAATGTGCCGCTGTTGAATATTTATTAAATGATAAAAAAATTGCTATTTTATCTGTATATAGACCGCCCTCAGGTAGTAAAGACGTTTTTTATGATAAGCTAGAAAATATGTTGTGTAAAATTGACACAGGATCCTTAGTTTTTATTGCAGGAGACTTCAATATTGAAATGCTGAACAATAACATACATAAAATTTCTTTGTTTTCACTTTTTAATTCTTATAACATTACAGGTACTGTTTTTCAGGGCACTAGAATTACTCATAACACTATTAGTTGTTTGGATAACATTTTTACCAATCTGGAAAGCACTTATCAGACTGATGTTGTCGAAACACATATCTCTGACCATATGGCATAGGTAATAACTTTTGAAGTGAATGAAATCAAAAACTATCTTGTACATAAAAGATTATTTTCGAAGGCTAATAAACATGAGTTTGTGAAGGCTTTGAGGGAACAGGATTGGGAAAGTGTTTTCCAAATAAATCAAAAAAACGTCAATCAACAGTGGGACACTTTTATGAATACGTTTGTAAGAATTTTTAACCAGTGTTTTCCAAAAATTTTAGTATATGAAAACAAAAAAAATACACAAAAAAGCAGAGAAACCCTAGAGTGTAAAAAAAGGTTGGATACATTATTGGTATTATCAAGAAACAATAACTTATATAAATCTGTTTATAATGAAACTAAAAAAGAGTATGATAATTAAGCTGCTAAGAGAAGAAAAATCAAAAATTTTTTAGAACAAAGTTAGAGCATCAGACAATAAAAATAAATGTTTATGGGCCATTTGTAATGAAATAAATGGCAAAGTAAAAATAAATGAAACTCAGTTTGATAAAAATTCTCAGAAACTTGTAAATGACTTTAACAATTATTTATTAAATATAATTCCAGAAATGATGGGAAATAAAACTGCAACCCCTTTTAAATGCAATATCCCAGATAATGACCAATCAGTGTTTCTGCAACCTATCACTAAGAATGAATTATTAGATATAGCAAAAAAATTAAAAAATAAATATAGTAGCGGTGACGATGAAGTACCTACAAGTATTGTTAAACTCTCGATTGTTGAAATTGTTAGTGTGCTGAAGCACATAATAAATAATTCGATAAAGTATGGTGTTGTCCCAAACCAACTTAAAGTAGCTAAAATAAAACCTCTTTATAAAAAAGGCTGTCCAAAAGATTTCAATAATTTTAGGCCTATAAGTTTACTTAAATTAAAAAACACAAACTTAAAATAAGTTTGTGTATAGAGTTGTCCCTTATCCTTTCCGTCAGACCCAATCCTTGGACGCGTTTCGCCGTTTACGGCTCCTCAGCAAGGCTCCGGGTCTGACGAAAAGGTAAGGGACCTCAAAGTGCTTTAACACAGAAATGCAACTTGACGAATGAGAGTTGCAGCACGTGGCTACATCTCGTGGCAACCACACGTAGCACTATAAGTTTACTTCCTAGTTTTTCAAAGATCTTTGAACTTGTCATATGTTCACGATTAATTAATTTCATAAATAAATGTCAGCTTTTCTCTCATACACAGCATGGGTATCTGACAGGTAGGTCCACAATCTCTGCCATTTTTCAATTTACAAAAGCTATTTTGGATCAACTAGAAAATAAAAACCTGGCTTTAGGTATGTTTATGGATTTAAGCAAAGCCTATGACTGCATAGATAGGGATTTATTATTGTATAAACTAAAGAGATATGGTATTAGGGGAAATGCGTATGCTTGGATAAAGTCCTATCTGTCAGAGAGAATGCAAAGAGTAGTGTGTCAGGGGGCTAATAGAGAAATCAGATCTGAATTACAAAAAAACAGTATTGGTATAGCTCAGGGTAGTATACTGGGGCCTATACTATTCATTATCTTCCTAAATGACCTTAGTACTAGAGGGTAGTAAAATGGACGCTTTTAAAGTTTTTTAAAAATCATCATGTAATTTACATCGGCCTTTAGGCCCCAAAAATTTTTAATGTTTTAAGTTTTATACATATACTTGTATGTTGTGTTTTGTGGTTGGTTATATTTTGACAAAGTAGTACTGATGATGGCGTAACTGCCGAAAGCGCTCTACGGATTTTATTCAATAAACTTGCACTAAGTACAAAATTAAAGAAATTCTTTCTTAATTCATAAAAAGGTCTTTGGTTTGTCTCAAACAATCAACAGGAAAGGGGGGTGAGGGGTATTTACTGCGGCTTCTACTTAGAAGCTGGACTCAAACTGCGATGAGACAAAAGGCGCAACGCTGCACACATCGTTGGTTATACCCAATTGTGATATATAATTTTTTTTTTGTGTTCCTCTGTTTGTTTGGGGGGGGGGGGGGGTCATGACCCCCATGACCCTCCCCCTGGATCCGCGCTTGACATGATCCTTCAACTAGTGCCAGGAAGGTAGCAGTGCAACTTCAAACAAGTGCATCAACTGTTTGGAGGGTCTTGCATTTTTATCAACTATACCCATACCATAACATTTTATTTACTGATGAGGCCTCTTTTTCGAGAGACGCCATTATGACTTTTCATAACGAACATTTTTGGGCGGAGGATAATCCTCATAAAATTAGAGAAGGTCGTTTTCAGCAAAATTTTTCGGTGAATGTATGGGCAGGGATCATTGGCGACTATCTTTTTGGACCATACTTTTTACCACCCCGATTCAGAGTCAGCTGGGGTTTAAACCCCCGTATCATGCGCTGGCTCTACACGGCGGTCATTAGACCGAGAGTCGCCTATGGCTCTGTGGTCTGGTGGCCTGGAGTGGAGAAGGTTACCGTGCGCACCAGACTGGCAAAGGTGCAGAGGCTTGCTGGCTTGGGCATAACCGGAGCCATGAAACTACGCCCACGGCCGCGCTGGATGTCCTGCTGGGGCTGCCGAGCCTTCCCATCTGGATTCAGAGGGAGGCAATGGCGGCATACCTACGAATGCGGGCCACCGGATGCTGGAGGGGAGTGGGCGACTTAGGCCATACTAGGATTGCTCCGAGATTGGAGGGGGAAATCCCAATACTCTCCTTCAGAGCAATGCCAGTTGAGGGAGTGTTGAGGCTGAACAGGAAGTTCACTCTTACGATCCCTAGTAGGGAGCAGTGGGAGGAAGAGCAGGTGAAGTTCCCTGACGATGCTCTGGTATGCTACACCGATGGGTCGCGCATGGCTGGAACTGAATCATCAGGGGCGGGAGTATACTTGGAAAACATCAACATAAGAAGAAGCTACCCACTGGGAAGGTTCGCGACGGTTTTCCAAGCTGAGGTGTATGCCATCCTCTCGGTGGCAAGTATGAGGGAGGTCATAGATCGTCAAGAGCGGACTGTATACATCTGCTCTGATAGCCAGGCCGCCCTTAAGGCAGTCTGTCAACCCAGAAGCAGTTCGATCCTCGTGAAGGAGTGTGCGGACGCACTTGGGATGCTCGCAGAACAGAAACAGGTTTTCTTAGTCTGGGTCCTGGGACACTGTGGAGTACATGGCAACGAGACGGCCGACGAGCTTGCCAGACTTGGAGCTGAAACTCCCTATCTAGGACCCGAACCAGCAATAGGTATATCAAAGCAGCAGGTGGGGACGGCCCTGGGGGAATGGGCCGCCAACCTCTCCAAGGAGGAATGGCGGCAGACGCCAGGGTGTAGACAGGCTAAAGATTTCATAACTTGGCCCGATAGGGCCAAGTTAGAATGGATTCTTAACAGGAGTAGGCGTGCCCTGACTCCTCTGGTAGGACTCTTAACAGGACACTGCAAATTGAGGAAGCACCTGCATACAATGGGGGTGGAGGAGGACCCGATATGTTCGGGATGCTTGGAGGATGAGGAGACACCACTGCACTTCCTGTGCAATTGCGAAGCACTGGGATGACTCAGACGACAAGTCTTTGGGACAGTGGTGATCCCACAGGAGGAAGTCAGGACTCTTGCTTGGAGTGACATACTGACCTTTATGAGAAGGTCGGGTAGCTTCGGCGAGAGCCTGGGTGGTTGAGTGGATGGGGGAAGACACAGGGGTAGGCAAAAAGGATCGCATTTGGTCTACTTGTCAGGTTCGTGTGCCTCCCCTCACCTACTACTACTACTACCACCCCGATTGAATGGAAGCTCTTATACGCAGTTTCTGTCTGAAGCTCTTGACGTTCTGTTAGAACACGTACCTCTACAAATAAATACTAATATGTGGTTCATGCACGACGGCACCCAAGCTCATTTTAGCCTAGTTGCTCGTCAATACCGCGACAACACTTCCTAATTGCTGGATTAGACGCGCAGGTAGAACCCAAGGTTGGCCAGCTCGCAGTCCCAACTTGAATCCTCTATACAATTATTTATGGGGTTACTTATATACAACACGCCTGTACTAGATAAAAACGACTCAAGAATTCGAATTATTGAAAGTTGCAATGCGATACGAAATAATGCAGGCATTTTTTAACGTGTAAGAGAATCAGTGGTGAGACGATTACAATCGTGCGTTTTATCAGAAGGTGGCCATTCACAACATTTGCTTTCATTAACTGTTGCATTTTTTTTTGTATCATTATTTTAAAAAATAATTTTATTTTTATTTTAAATGTTTTAATTAACTTTGAAATACATAGGTTTTTTTTGTACATGCAATAACGTGGTTTTTATTTTTTCTCTCAAAAACGAAGCAAATACGAAAACAATTCAGGGAACAAAGAAATTGTATTATTAGTTGGTAAATCCGAGAAAAATATCAAAATTAGAAAAAAGTCAGTGGAGTACTTTTTCTTGTCAATATTATTCGTTAGGGTGCTTCCCGGAACGCCACTGGATTTAATAAATTTAATCTAGTTAGGGCTAATTAAGCCCCTTATCATTATGAATAACGATACCAAATTTTAATAAAATCTGGAAAAGGATATTAAAAAAATTTATAAAAAAAAACATTTACTTTATCACCCTGTATATTAAAAACGAAGCAACATACACATGTTTATATGAACTTTTTCTCTTAGAATATTATAATAAATCACCCCCTTAAGTTACGTACGGTACTTCTAAAACACCTTGTATAGGGTACCATGCCTTAAATACGCTGCCACAAAAAATGGGATACGAATTTAACAATTTTGAACTGTATTTTAAAACTTGGGACAATACTGTCGAGACGGATTTTCAGTTTTTACTCTAATCTTATGATTATTCAAAATAAAGATTTGTCAAAAACAACGAATTATTCGATAAATTAGGAATACATTTATAATTTAAATGTATAGAAGTTTTGTAACTGTAATTTTGGCTAAAGTCCGTTTCATTGCCGTTGATAGCTCGATACCCTCATTAAAGATTCAAAACAAGGCTCGGGTGGCTTAAAATATTTTACCTATAAAATGGTCTTTTTACGTACATCTAGCATAAGGATGAAGAAATTTTGACCTATTCCACCCGGTAACAGATAAAGTAACAATAGAGCCATAAAATGAAATGAAAGGATAATGATTAAAACGGCCCACCATGGTCGGAGAGTTGGGCTTTATTATAATCTAACCGCTTATTATTTTATTTAAATATAATAGATTTTATGATTTTATGAATTTTGGTAAATTATAACCATTGATTGATTTATTCTAGAATAAATACAATGTTTTACAAGAAAACTAATTTATTTACAGATCAAAAAATATTGACAATTTTAATAATTATAACTCGATAAAATCGTCCTTAGAAAAATCTGAAGAGTCATCATGTCCTACGCTTATTACAAAAGGCTCAATTTCCATAGTTGTGTCAATTACGTTGTCAAGTTCCCACATTTTTTGTTCCTCTACTATAACATGTTTATGGCGTTTTGCCAATTTTCTGATGACACATTTGCTAAAGAATTAAGCAAGAGTTGTCGCACTTGCATTTTAAAAGTTTTGTTATTTCTAGCAACATATCCTTTTACTTGAGCCCATATTAATTCTATAGGATTTAGCTCACAATTATAAGGTGGTAAACGGAGCACTATAATACCTCGATCTCTTGCCATCTCGTCAATAACATACTTTTTATACTGCGATTTATGTAGCCTAACAATACCCAAAAGTTCTTTTTTTACCATGGTATTATCGTAACTCAATTCCTTACGTTGTAGCCAGTTTACGATTTCCGCCTTTTCCCATGAAGTTGTGGGAAGATTCTCTTTTAGTCTAGAGTGATAGCTGGCATTATCCATCACTATTACAGAATTAGCGGGAATGTATTCTATCATTTGCTTAAAATATTCCTCGAACATCAGCAGTCATTTCTTCATGGTAGTCTTTTGTAGAATTCGACTGAAATTCTAATAATCCTTGATCCAAAAAGCCATTTGAACTTCCTATATGAGTTATAATAAGTTTGCGTCACTTTCCAGATGGTGGTCTAAGTCCTGTTGACCAGCCTTCCATAACAGCTTGTCGAGAACTTACGACATTTTCATCTTGCCAGACTTTAGATACGGTGTGCCCTTCGTTTAGCCAAGTTTCATCCAAATAGAAAATGTTTTTGCCTTCGCTGCGGTATTTTCGGATGGACCTTAAGTATTGACGTCTCCAGCAAATAATATCTGCTCTATCAATAAGAAAAGATTTTCTGTTTTGCTTCTCCCAACGAAAGTTCATATCATGAAGTATTTTCCATAGTTTCGTTCGTGATAGCTGTGGTAAGTCCTCGTCATAGTTAATGGCTTGTAAAATTTTGTCTATAGTTGGTATTTCCTTGGCAAAATAAAAACGATGTACTTTTCTTCTAATACCATTTTTAATGAAATCCTCAATTTCTAACGGTTTCTTTCCTGGGAGTGGTTTTGGCTCACTGAGGTTCTTAGATTTTCTTTCACGCAAGAACCTATATATAGTAGCCTCTCCAACTCCTACCATATTGGCACACTCTGCAATGATGCTACGAACATCACTTGCAGGTTTCTGGTGCACTAGAGCATCATGCACGTTTAATATTAATGTCTTTTCTCGGGGAGAATATGCACTCTTGCTAATTTGACGAAGACACGTTGGCGAAAAACTTGAAGCCATTGTCACAAGTATAGGAAATAATTCAACTTTGGGATAATTCAGTATCTAAATACACTAAAAACATAGTTTAACAAATGAACATCAAATGGCGTAATAATATCCTAAAGCAGGCAAAAATAGGTAAATTTAATTACTAATTACTCCTGTTGTACCTACTTTAACCCTAATATTCCTAATGTATATTTAACAATGGACAGAGGCCAATTTTCTTATTAAATAAGGCATAGTAGGTAATTACTATTATAATAATAATATACTAATTACCAACGCCTATGGTTTACGGTTGTTTTATGGCTTCAACCCTCGATATGAGCTGTCAACTGCAACGAAACGGATTTAAACAGTAGTTGTTTTCACTATTTTTCGAGACATCCATTGTGGGGATCGACTCCATGTAGAGTGGATGAAATTTTTAGTTTTGTCCTAAAACAATATGGTTTTTATTTCTTAATTCATCGTGATTTTTTTGTGACATAAGAAATGTATAGTTTTTATGTATAAATGTCATTTTAGAATAAAGGTTTTCTTTTTAAATATTAAATGTGATTTTCAGCTTTTGATTTTTCTGATCTGTTTTCCTAACCATATCCTTACTTAACTAAACTAGTAGGATTTACACGTAAAACCACAAGAGCTTGTTTTTTATCGGAAATTTCCCTAGTGTCAATTTAGTTGGAAATTTTACACGGAAATTTAAAAAAATTGATAAGTGGACATTGCATCCGTTTTGAAAATTACATCTGGAAATATCCCGGGGATAATTGTCATTTTTGACATTTATAGTTTCAAAACATCAAAACAGTCGACCTGTCAAAATTTTAAATCAGCATAAACTTAGTGTAGTATTATAATTTGTTGCTAAATATATCAAAATCAACTTTTTAGCAACTACCTAAATAAACTTTTATTAACTCGGGAAATTTCCGATCAAAACATAACACGTGCCTAAAATATTTCCTAATGGAAATTTTTCAAAATTTGGTCTTCAGCCAATTTAAAAAAAAAAAAAATCATTCGTGCATTATGCACCAAAGAAAAAATCCCTCAACCTGCGGGTTCGGGATTTTTTCAGGTGCAATGCACTCATGCTTTTGTTAAAAAATTGGTTTGAGACAAAATTTTCAAAAATTTCCGGAAATATTTCATGCACTAGTTATATTTCTACTGGCAATTCCACTCATATATAAATAGTCCCTGTTGGGGAACAGCCCTAAGAGTTGAAATGAGTTGTCCAAAGATGGACTGTTTAGTTTAGTTGTAACATAGTAGGCGTAACATGTCAAATTTACGATCTCGTTCATAACGTAGTAGGTATAAGAAATGATGTATTTTGAAGCCGCGCCAAAGGAAGCGGCTGGAGACCACTGCCACGCTCTACTTTTGTTCTCTGTAAAATGCGCTAACTGGATTGGCGGAAGCTTGGCGTCGGCCACAAAAGATGAATGAGTCGCGTCATAGGGTATTCGTGCAGCGGATCCAGCCGCTGCGTTCGGCGCTAATTAAGTCTTAAGAGTTACTGTTGAGTGAGCAGACAAGCTAGCAACACGTCCCGTCAAAAAGGAATATCCAAAGTTGGTTGTTGGCGGTCATTTTACTATTTGTACCAAGTGGTAAATCTTTACGAATGTTAGTGTACTAATTTCTATGTAAAAAGTGGAAGTTTCACCCTAAGTACGGGTACAAAGTGTGCATAGCTCTGTGCAAAGAGTTATAATGTGTTGATTTCGCCAGAAGTTATAATGTGTTAAGTTCGCCAGTATATTAAATAAAGTTATTTTGCTTTAACACGAGTTTAATTTCCAATCATAATAAAACCGACCAGTGAGTCACACGCCTGTGGAAATATACCACAAACTTGATTGAACGTAAGAGGAAATAAAGCCCGGCGTTTCAACAGTCCCATTTAAAATGTCAAAAATCGTAGTTTGCTGTCGGATAAAAAGGAAGGAAGAGGAAATGTAACTGGATAAAAAAATCGGATATATTTTCTGCTCCTCCAATCGTTACCGTGGTAACAATTGCATTTTAAACTAGTTATTAAATCATCTGTCAGGCAATTGTCACAAATACTAAATAATTGTTTAAGCTGTTTTAAAGTCGATTTTTAAATAAAAAAGTATTTTTTAACATGCAGCGGTTTGGGACAATTGACGAAAAGGAAATAAATAACGAAATAGAAAATTCCATTCCTATTCGTGGAATTGCCTTACTAAACACCATTCGAGCTCAGATTATAAGCCATATTTTTTATGCTTGCTATCTCATACTTACTTTCAGAAAATTCAACGAGAGCTGTTCCGATAAAATCACGAGAGCGTAGCTCGAGTGATTTTGTCGGACAGATCGAGTAAGTGTTCGATACCAAGCATAAAAAATATCCGGCTAAATCTGAGCTCTTATGGTATTGCTTGTGGATAAACTTTTATTTTTTACGAAAACTAGATTGCTTAGAAATTTATCGAGAACAAACGAAATGTTTGAGTTTGAGTTTAAAAAATAAAAGTTTATTCGATCTTAAAAAAAAGATCGAGTGATTTTTAGCTAGAGAAATTCACGAATTTTGGCATGAATAGATACTAAAATAAAATTATACTTCACTAAAAAAATGTTTGACAGCATTAAATTAATTTGTAACAGTGTCAAGTTGCCGAGCAATGAAAAAGAAAAGCTACTCGATTTTGAGCTGGAGAGGTTTTTACCATTTAATTTTTAGCTGGAGAGGGTTTTATATAGATGTCAAAGTGATAAAAATGCAAATGTCAAATGGATCTTTTATTGTAGGAGTGAATTTATCATACGTAAAACCACAAGAGCTTTTCTTTTATCGGATAAACTTTTATTTTTTACGAAAACTAGATTGCTTAGAAATTTAACGAGAACAAACGAAATGATAAAAACGCTCCAGCTTCGCTGTCGCGTCAAAGTGATAAAATTGCAAATGTCAAATGGACATTTTATTGTAGGGGTGAGTTTATTAACCAAATAAAGAAATTTCAGCCACTTTACATAGAGTCCTCGCAATTGATGTCTTAAAAAATAGTGAAAACCAACTGCTTGGTTAACCAAAATTACAGCAACAAAACTTCTATACATTTATATTCTGCATTTATTCCTTATTTATCAAATAATTCGTTGTTTAGATACACCTTTATTTTAAATAATCATACCGTTAGAGTAAAAACTGAAAAACCCTTTCACCAGTAATTATTGTCCCATGTTTTAAAATCCTGCCCAACATCTGCTAAATTCGTTTCAATGTATTCAGTCACAGGAAGATTTAAGAGATTATAGCTTCATATGAAATAATTCGCAGTACTTCTGAGATATTCGAGAGAGCTCGCCAGTCTACGACACGAAGAGTTAATTCCTGCAAATTAGCCAAAGGAGGTAATTTTCAGGAGTTTCATAATTTTTTTAGTTTGTCGTGTAGCTTTAGAATTAGGGCGTATATTTCCCTATTTTTAGGAAAATTTTGATCTCCCAGCATCGACAAATCTGTCCTTTTAAAAATTGAGATAAAAAACGATTGTATAAAAATTGGCAGACGTGTTCATTTTTTTTTTTATTTATAGGTGTCCTCATGTCTTAAATTTTGCAATATTTTTGTTTGTTTATAAACAAAAAGAAATAGAAAACGATGACAGATACGGTAAAAATGAACGGGAACAAAAAGATTGAGAAAAGAACGGGGAGTCGAAATGTGATATCAGTATTTATACAGGATATCCTAAAAGAAAGTTCAGTAGAGTAAAAGCGGAGAAGAGCCAACAAACGAGACGCGACAAAATCACGAGTTTAGCATTGATTAAATGGGGACCAAATTATATGTCCTTCACCTTGAAATTTTGACAGTTGTCCGGGTTATTACACTAAAAGAAGCACTAAAACGATGAAGAAAATGCTTTACACCGAAATAAAAAATGTGGTACCTAGTAAGAAGTAATTTTTTCATGATTATCTTCTGTGTTTCATGTAATTGGCTTTCCAGCAAATTTCGTAAAATCAAAAAAAAATTAAATAAAATAAAAATATTTTTCAAATGTTTTATTAATTGTGCGTTACTTACTGATTGTACATTTTAGAAAGGAAATGAAATAGTATATTACATACCAAAAGTGGTAAGAAGCCTATTACATACGATTTCGAAAATTACGGTACGAGCGTTAGCGAAAATTGCCCTTGTTAATGTAGACATTATAATATTACGTAATTTGTCTTATGCACAGCTTGGTTTCTTACAATACAGTGTGTGTAATTAAAGTTTTACGGATAAAGTAGACAGTGCGTAAGTAGGCTCTTACTATTACAGAAGTAGAAAAACAGTATTTTCTTATGTATCCCTTTATTTCTTTTTAAATATTGAACAGCAGTTTTGTTACTGTTTCTTACATTTTTAATCAACAATCTTAAAACTAAAATAAACAATGTTATATTGGTCCTTAAATTTACGTAACAAATAAGGGTCATAATTTAAAAGGTTTATTGTGATTTTTTTATTATAATTATAAATTTCTGGATTTATATTAGACACTGCGTAAAATTTAAGTAAATGTTTGGCAAATTTTGAGTTTTGGTTATATTAGACATGATATATTATAACAAAGTGCTATTTTAATTTGCCTTTCAAATTATTTGTTAGCATTCTGATCCATTATGCGGCTTTAATTTAATATGTATGCAGGTAGAAATTGTTTCTTAGCCCACTCCTATATTGCTACAAGCCATTTTCTTTTTGTCAAGAGTATGTTGGATATGTTTTACAGGTAAATCTGCTATTTTTCAATTCTTTGATAGGTACATGGACAATAATTATAGGTACTTAAAATTTAAACGGTAGGTAGATAATATGATATTTTATTTTGTTTAAACAAAATAAGTTTTAAATTTCGGAAAACCCTATGACTTTTTTATAATGTATGTATAACTATAGTTGACTGTTTACTTATTTTACATAATCTACGCGTAGAAATATGATATCATTCAATAAAAACTACTAAATGAAAATAAGTACTGCTTGTGCTTTCAGGAATATTTTTCAAAAAACACAAGATCTGTTAGGAAAATAAAAACATGTTCTTTTAGATTAGTTTGATATTTTTGCCTTCCCGTCGCCTTTCCTTAAAAAGGTACTTGTTTTTATACATTTAACTTACAACTTCACTTGAATAACATACTTAATAAATAATGATAGGTATTTTCCATATACCTTTCACGTAATAAAATACAGCAGATAAATACAACAAAACAAGTATAAACAAATGTATCATAGCGGTGCAAATGGACTTACTGTTCAGGATCCTTTGGAAATGAAAGCATGCTTATTCCTTGACCTTCTTTTGAGTGACATCCTCGAAACGCACAGGTATTACTAGTCATAGTTTTATAATAGCACAGCACTCACAAAAATAAACAGTTAAACAATACACTTCTTTCAACAAAAAAGATAACTAAACTCGATAACGATAACTCATCGACTACCGGACTAACAGGCCGGCTTAAACTTATGACAGTTCTCCGGGTTACCTCCCACTACATTCATTTCGCCAAATGTCATATTGTCGCTTCTCGTTTGTTGGCTCTTCTCGGGTAAAAGTGATGGTAACGCAAAAAATGGAACACTCTCACAGCAGTAAACTGCCTCTGACAATTTACGTAGTTTTGGTTCAAATTTTTTCTTTGGTGAGATTTTTGAATTCTACTAAAAAAATACATCGATTTACTATTTTGGAAAAAATATAGGGAACGTCAAAAATAAGCCCCTGTTAAGTCTTCGTTAGTACACCCTTACACTTACCTTATATTAATATAAAAAATATTTTACTTCGAAATTTATCTAAACATTTGTATTATGGGTATAAATAAACACAATTTCAGTTTGGCAATTGGCTGTCTCTATAAACCCCCCAATTATAACAACAATAATTTTCTTGATGAATTTGAAAACTCCCTAATTATTGTTCTCTCTGATTTTGAAAGTGTTGTGTGTTTGGGGGATTTTAACATTAACTTTTTAAATGTGTCGAGTCCACGAACGAGACTTCTTAATATATTGGATAGTATGGGTTTACATCAGATTATTGATTTTTCTATTAGAGTGACGCCAACGAATTCTTCTCTATTAGATTTAATTTTGTTAACTGATAATATATGCTTTAAAAACTGTTCTCCTGTATCATTGCCCAGTATTTCGGACCATCTTTTGGTAAGTGTGGATTTAGATTTAGATATTGGTATGAATGATTCTCATGCAGAAAGACTTTACAGAAACTACAATGGTATAAGCAATGACTTTTTATATAATCATTTACAAGCCATACCGTGGAGAAATATTTATCATTACCAAGACATAGATGAAAAGGTCAACTTTTTTAACAGTAATCTTCAAGCACTTCCAGATATACATGCCCTTTGAAGAAAGCTGTGTTTAAAAAAAAAAGTAAGCCCTGGATAACGGACACTATAAAAGTTTTAATCGGCTATCGTAACAAGTGTCTCAACAAATACATAAATAGCAAAAACCCAGTCCAGTTTAAGCGACTATAAAAGAGTTAAGAATTTTACAAGTAAATGTATAGAGAAGAAAAAAAAGGCTTTTTTACGGCACAATACAAATTCGTATAACAGCAAGGAAGCTTGGAAAACGTTAAGAAAACTAAATATTTATAATAAAACTAAAAAACTTGCTATTCCGGTTCATTTAGCTGATGTCAACAGTCAATCTAATTAATGACTTTTTTCTTAATTCTGTTCCTAACCTGACTCCAAGCAATAAAGTTTTAGAGTACTATCAAGGCTTGAGAGAAAACCCCAAATCAATGTTAAAGATTAATTTGGCTAGTGAAATTGATGTAGGCAAACTTTTACTTTCGATCAGGACTGGGGCGGTGGGAGCGGATGGTCTCAATTTTAAATTTGTTTTACTGTGTTGCCCTTTTTTACTTCGATATATAACCCACATTATAAATTTTTGTATTTCTAATTCTGTTTACTCTTCTCAGTGGAAGGTGGCGCATGTTGTCCCCCTCCCTAAAACCAGTTCTATTGAAGCTTTAAAAGATTTAAGACCAATTAGTATCTTGCCAGTACTTTCAACGATTTTGGAACGCATTGTAAAAGAACAGCTCGTTAACCATCTTAATTTAAATAATATTCTTCCAGAAACGCAGTCAGGTTTTAGGAGGGGACATAGTTGTGCCTCTGCCCTTATTAATGTAACTGATAATATATTTCGTGCAACCGACCAAGGAAATCTTACAGTCTTGGTGCTTCTCGATTATTCAAAAGCTTTCGACACGTTAGACCATTCTACATTAAAACTTATATTAAAACATATCGGGCTTGACCAGAGTGCAGTTGCTTTTTTTAGTAGCTACTTAAAAAACAGAAAACAACATGTTGTACTTAATGAAAAAATTTCTAAACCTTTAATGGTTCAACGTGGTGTCCCGCAAGGTTCTATTTTGGGACCTGTTTTGTATACCATATACACGTCCTTATTTTCAGTTTTTAACCGGTTCTTTCGCTCAAATGTACGCCGATGACACTCAGCTGCATTTTTCTTTCTCGCCAACAAATATTGACTACGGCTGCCAGGTTCTAAATAGAGACTTAGAAATAATACATCATATTTCCATGGAACACGGTTTATCATTAAATCCCAGTAAGTGTAACGCTATGCTATTTGGAAGACCTATTGACAGGGCTCATTATGCTGACCGAGTTGGGATTTCTATAAATACCGTACCTGTGCCCTTTTGACTGTAGCTAGGAATTTGGGAGTTTGGGTGGACTCATCTTTGAGATCTACAAAGCATATTTCAGAATGTATTAGGAGGTCTATTTGTAAGCTCAAATTGTTATATAGTTCCAGAAAAATACTAAATATGAAACTTAATAAAAAAATTATGTGAATCCCTTGTTTTATCTAACTTCAACTATTGTAGCACAGTTTATAGTCCATGTCTGACGGCTCTAGACTCCCAATGAATACAAAAAATTCAAAACTACTGCTTAAGATTCATATATGGCATTCGGAAATATCAACACATTTCCCATAAATTAAAAGATGCGGGATGGCTCTCAATGAAAAAAACAAGACGTATTCATTGTGCAACTTTCTATCATAAAGTTATTCTTTTAAAAACACCATCATATCTTCACAGAAGGTTAATGTTTAGATCTGACGTACACACTTTGAATTTGCGATTTGGAGGTCTCCTGACACCTCCTCTTTATAGAACAACATTTTTTGAAAGATCATTCACACAAACGTTCCGGCAATGTATAATAAAATCCCGAATAGTATGAAAAGCTTATCCCCATTTGCATTTAAGAGGAAGCTTAAGGGTGTATTACTTATAGAATAGTTAATAAACTTTTCCTTCTTTTTTTTTTTTAATTCTGGTATATAATAATATTATATACTTTCTGCTGTTTTTCTTTATTATGCCATATAAATACTAACTACATTTATTTATTTCAGGTGTACCGATTGTATATTTCGTTATTATTTATTTATTGTTTTTTTTTTGTTTTTACTATATTTTTTCTTATTTTGAGTATTTAAATAAGTAGAAGTGTTGTTTAGGTTTCTTTTCTCAGGTTAAGTGTAAGACCAACCTTTACCTCTAGCGATAAGGGATGAACTTCGCCTATTTAATACAGTACCTAACTATAAGTAACAGTTAATTTCAATTATATTGTGTAAATTGTAACTTGTGCTATTTTTGAATAAAGATTATTATTATTCAATGACAAAAAAAAAATATCCGTTTTGTCTGGCCAGCAGTTTACTAATTAAACGATGTGTTAAATGCTAATCACCCACATCTTTAATAACTTATTATTACAGGCGATAGGAAGAGGTCAAGGTAATCGAGACCATGTAAAAAAACTAAGACAAATAGCAGAATGGTGCACCATTTATAATGTTCTTTTCAAAATAAACACAGTTGTCAACACATATAATTATGATGAAGATATGGTGACGGAAATAAATGAACTAAACCCTATAAGGTAAGAATTAGTAAAATATTGCTTATATAAATATAATAAAATTATACTTTTTACGAAAAGCCCTAACTAACCTGCCTTCACCATGATCGACGTCCACATCAGCCTTAATCGCACTTAAGCAAAACACTTTTTACGTCTTTTACAATGGTTGGGACAGAAGTAGCTCTGCCAGACCATCGGCATCTGTTTTGTACAATATACATAATGGCTTTATAAGAAATTTGAACTGGCATAAAACACCTTGAACAAGTTTTTCACTGGCTTTTAGTCTAATACTTTTCTGTCGCCACAGGTGGAATAAACGTAGGTACTTTCCTTCCGTGCTCAAATTTCTGATAAAGTCATTTTACAGGGTGTTTATTAAGAGTCAAAATCAACTGAAGATTATCATGAGAAAATGATTGTTGACGTCTTCGAAGAGTATTTTGAGCAACTAACAGAATTAATTCCCGAGAATTCTGTCACAGTCTTAGATAACGCCAGCTATCCTTCAAGGCTCTTAGAGAAACTACCTATGACTTTTTGGAAAAAGGGATATTATAAATTAGCTGTATGAGAAAATATACCCTATATATAATATATATATGTATATACAGGGTGTTACTTAATGATGTGGCGTAATTTCAAGGAAGTATTCCTGAACCAAATTCAAATAGAAAAGTTCATATAAACATGTGTTCTGAAGAGTCTGGTTTTCAAGATACAGGGTGTCAAAGTTTTAAAAGAAAATTGATTTTTTATTAATTTCTAAATGATCCTTTTACCGATATTGTTGAAATCTGGCAGGGTTATTCATTGTAATAAGACGCTAAGTTGGCCCTAACTAAAAGAAAATTATAAGTTCCAGTGGCGTCTCGGGGGGCAGTGTCACGAATAATATTGACAAAAAAAATGTACGCTACTGAGTTTTTGAAAAATTTAATTTTCAGATTGGGCATCTACAAATATAACTTTTTTGTCTCTTAATATCTTTTCGTATATTACTTCCTTTTCGAGGAAAAAAATAAAAACGACTTCATTGCATGTCGGAAAATTGTTAAAATAAAATCAAGTTAACTTTGACTTTTGACTTTCGGTAACAGTTTGTTATTATTTTTCCTCTGATCAAAAGGTTAATAATTGTGCTATTCAAAAAATGGCAAATAATTATTCTAATTTGGAGATGACACTAATGCATTTCCTTTATGGTCTTGCCAATGGTAATTCGGCGGAGGCCCGGCGGCTCTATCAAGAAAGGTATCCTGACCGTGTCCTTCCATGTAGACAAATATTCATAAACATTCATCGTCGTATGACTGAATCTGGCAGTTTTAAACGTAATACCTCACAGGGAAGACCTCGTGCAATTCGAACTCCCGCAGTTGAGGAGGCTGTGCTACATGCGGTCGAAGAGAATCCTGCAACCAGTACCCGAAAAATAGGTAGGGAATTAAATATTTGTTATAAAATGGCATGGGAAATTTTAAGAGATTCCCTGTTGTATCCTTATCACGAACAAAGAGTTCAGGCACTTCTGCCAAGAGATTTTGAACCGCGTACGCAATTTTGTAGATGGTATCATCAAAGACTTGCAGAAAATCCTCACTTTGATTCCATCATTATGTTTACGGACGAAGCCCATTTTCCAGGAATGCAATAATTAATTTCCATAATAATCATAACTGGGCCCAAGAAAATCCTCATGCTATTACAGAGTCAAATGTTCAGGAACAATTTTCTGTCAACGTTTGGATCGGTATCACGGTATCTTAGATGACTATTTGATTGGACCTTTTTTTTACCACGACGTCTTAACGGACAATCTTACAGTCATTTTCTACAAAATGATTTGCCTCTGCTTCTTGAAAATGTTCCTTTATATTTACGTCAACAACATTGGTTCATGCATGACGGTGCTCCTGCCCACTTTAGCATATTGGCTCGTGAGTATTTCAATGGAGCTTACCAAAATCGTTGGATAGGTCGTGGAGGACCACAATTCTGGCCACCTAGATCGCCTGACGTAAACAGCCTAGATTTCTATTTGTGGGGGCACCTAAAAGCATTAGTTTATGTTACACCAATCGAGACAGAAGAACAACTAAGGAATAGAATTATTGACGGGTGTGAAACCATTCGTAACACTAATGGAATTTTCGAAAGCGTTCGTCGCTCGATGAGAAGGAGAGCAGAAGCCTGCATAGAAGCGGGAGGTAGTCATTTCCAACACTTCTTGTAAATAGTCATTACTTTTCGTTTGCTAGATTTTAAAAAATGGCTTAGAAATAGAAATAAATATACTGAACGATCAAAGTTAACTTGATTTTATTTTAACAATTTTCGGACATGCAATGAAGTCGTTTTTATTTTTTTCCTCGAAAAGGAAGTAATATACGAAAAGATATTAAGAGACAAAAAAGTTGTATTTGTAGATGCCCAATCTGAAAAAAATTTAAATTTTTCAAAAAACTCAGTAGCGTACATTTTTTTTGCCAATATTATTCGTGACACTGCCCCCCGAGACGCCACTGGAACTTATAATTTTCTTTTAGTTAGTGCCAACTTAGCGTCTTATTACAATGAATAACCCTGCCAGATTTCAACAAAATCGGTAAAATGATCATTTAGACATTAATTAAAAACCACTTTTTTTTTAAAACTTTGACACCCTGTATCTTGAAAACCAGACTCTTCAGGACACATGTTTATATGAACTTTTCTATTTGAATTTGGTTCAGGAACACTCCCTTGAAATTACGCCACATCATTAAGTTAAGTAACACCCTGTACACTACTGTACAGGGACATTTTTTTAAGTGTCTCACCCGATTGGCGATTTTCCTGCTGACTATCATAAAAAACAAATAACATATTTCTGAATGATTTTCGATAAGGAAGCCGAATTTAATGTCAAAAAATACATAGATTTACAAATTTGACAGATGAGACGCCATTTTGAATTTTCTTAAATGGCAACCCCCATAAATAACCACACGATTGGATTGCATTTGGCGATCCGATTCTAAAACTATATAGTTGTTGACACTTATTTTCAGCCGTTTCGGAAATACGGGCGTTCCCAATTTGCCTCCATCGATTTTGTCTTTTAAGTGTCTCACCCCTTTAATAAATAGACCTTCTAAGCTGAACATCTTAACTTTTTTCACAGTGACATAATTTCGCGTGAGCAAGCGATCTACGCTATAGTCAAATCCGACAGATGTCAAAAAGTGACAGATACGACGCCATTTTGAATTTTCTTAAATGGCAACCCCCATAAATAACCACACGATTGGATTGCATTTGGCGATCCGATTCTAAAAGTATATAGTTGTTGATACTTATTTTCAGCCGTTTCGGAAATACGGGGGTTCCTAATTTGCCTCCATCGATTTTGTCTTTTAAGTGTCTCACCCCTTTAATAAATAGACCTTCTAAGCTGAACACCTTAATTTTTTTCACAGTGACATAATTTCGCGTGAGCAAGCGATCTACGCTATAGTCAAATCCGACAGATGTCAAAAAGTGACAGATACGACGCCATTTTGAATTTTCTTAAATGGCAACCCCCACAAATAACCACACGATTGGATTGCATTTGGCGATCCGATTCTAAAACTATATAGTTGTTGACACTTATTTTCAGCCGTTTCGGAAATACGGGCGTTCCCAATTTGCCTCCATCGATTTTGTCTTTTAAGTGTCTCACCCCTTTAATAAATAGACTTTCTAAGCTGAACACCTTAATTTTTTTCACAGTGACATAATTTCGCGTGAGCAAGCGATCTACGCTATAGTCAAATCCGACAGATGTCAAAAAGTGACAGATACGTTTTAGAATCGGATCGCCAAATGCAATCCAATCGTGTGGTTATTTATGGGGGTTGCCATTTAAGAAAATTCAAAATGGCGTCGTATCTGTCACTTTTTGACATCTGTCGGATTTGACTATAGCGTAGATCGCTTGCTCACGCGAAATTATGTCACTGTGAAAAAAATTAAGGTGTTCAGCTTAGAAGGTCTATTTATTAAAGGGGTGAGACACTTAAAAGACAAAATCGATGGAGGCAAATTAGGAACCCCCGTATTTCCAGGGTGTCCGGATAAGGATACGGAGCGGCCATATCTCGGAAACGATACGTCCCACAGATCTGAAAAAAAGCTCTCATCATAAAAACTGTCAAGAGAAATTCATTCAAAATAATTTTAAGTTTCGGAAATTACCGCAAGAGGGCGTAACGGCTTATTTATTTTTTAAAGTTCATTTTACGGCAAAAAATGCCACTTAACCGTAGAAAAGCAAATAAATAATTAAAATCAGTAGATTGTTTACTACAACTTTTGTTATTGTTATTTTTTTGAATCTCGCCTAATAAAGGAGTGGGGGAAGCCTTTAGGACATTTTTCAAAAACTGTCATTATGTCGTTATCCTTCAACGGATTTTCTATAACTTGGACTTGTTTGAAAGGGAATTCCTTGGAGTTTAAATAAATGATTCAGGAATTGTCACAAGTTTCCTGATACAATTTTAAGATGGCGCTGTTATTCAATCTAACTTATTTTTTTATTTTTCTCGGTATTTGCAAATTGGATGGTATAATTTTTTTCGGTAGTAATAGGAGACAATTTGCATAGGAAACGATTAGTCCAAACCGCAAATCGATATCACCAGGGGTTTAAAAGTTATTTTGATTTTTCTTTAAAAAATGATACAGTTTCCATTTACCGGTACCCGGTATACCCCTAGTAAGCAAGATAACAACTAATTTCATGGCCTACTGTTTAATAAACTATAAAATTTATAATAAAAGTTTAACGAGTCAAAGAAACATCAATAACACTGAATAAAATATGAATATTATGATATGAGATTATGAAAAAGTGCACAAATCTTAAATCTAGAAACAATTAGCAATTTAGCAAGACAACAATAATTACAAATGTTTAAAATATTTTCCGTCACTTCCTAAGCTCTTAGTTATTCTTCTTTCAGTGAAAAACACACTTGCCTCTTGCCTCAATTTCAGCCGTGGATAAGCTTCGAACGGCATTTCATATCCTTTCCATCATGTTTTCGCCTAAATTACAAGTTCCAAGTTGGCCATGGAAAAAAACAAATTAATAATTTATTGTGACAAGCTGTTGATGAGTTTTAAACGTCAAGCATCTTATAATTAATTACATTTATATTGCATTTTTCTACAAACAGTATGCCGTTTACTAACGCAGAAGCGTATGATATGTTGAATATGTATTTTCAATCTCTTGAAAATGCTGTAATAGCGTCGCGAGAGTATGCAATGCGATTTCCACAAAGAAGACACTATTCTCGAGAAGTATTCTCAAGATTAGCTCGACGATTAAGAGAAACTGGTAATGTGCAGCCCATTCAACGACCCTTACGCATTCGTAGGACACGTAATGAGGTAAATATTATCAACGTTTTGGCTTACGTTCAATACGATCCCACTTTAAGCACCAGAAAAATTTCCCTTGACTTGGGGGTTCCAAAAACAAATGTCCACGAGATTTTACAAACTAATAGTATGCACCCTTACCACATCGTTTTACACCAGGCATTGAACGATACTGATTATGATCGTCGATTGGATTTCTGTTACTGGCTATTAAATATGATTAGGGAAAATCCAAATTTTCTTTCACGGATATTATGGACAGACGAGGCCACTTTCACTAACGCTGGGGGTGTGAATTTGCATAATATGCACTATTGGTCTGAGCAAAACCCTCATTGGATGAGGCAAGTAGATTTTCAAAACCGCTGGAGTTTAAATGTTTGGTGCGGGATCTTGGAAGGAAAAATTATCGGTCCCCATTTTTTTGACCAAACCCTTAATGGAGCAAGATTTTTAGATTTCTAGGCCACCTTCCTTCCACCTCTTTTGGAAGAAGCCTCCTTACAAACGAGAACAAACATGTGGATCCAACTTGATGGTTGTCCGGCGCATTACTATCGTAACGTACGCCAATACCTAGAAGAGCAATTTGCGCATCGTGTAATTGGAAGAGGAAGCTTGTTTCCCTGGCCGGCTCGTTCACCGGATCTTACTTGTCTTGATTTTTACCTATGGGGTAGGTTAAAAGATCTGGTTTTCCAAGAGAGACCAACAACAAGGGAAAACATGATGGTAAGGATAACAAATGCCGTTAGAAACTTATCCACGGCTGAAATTGAGGCAGCCGTATTATCAACTAACAGAAGAATAATTAAGTGCTTACAAAATGACGGAAAACATTTTGAACATTTGTAATTATTATTGTTGTCTCGCTAAATTGCTAATAAAATTGTTTCTAGTTCTAAGATTTGTGCACTTTTTCATAGTCTAAGTCTCATAATATGATATTATCATAATATTCATATTTTATTCAGTGTTATTGATGTTTCTTTGACTCGTTAAACTTTTATTATAAATTTTATAGTTTATTAAACAGTAGGCCATGAAATTAGTTGTTATCTTGCTTATTAGGGGTATACCGGGTACCGGTAAATGGAAACTGTATCATTTTTTAAAGAAAAATCAAAATAACTTTTAAACCCCTGTTGATATCGATTTGCGGTTTAGACTAATCGTTCCCTATGCAAATTGTCTCCTATTACTACCGAAAAAAATTATACCATCCAATTTGCAAATACCGAGAAAAATAAAAAAATAAGTTAGATTGAATAACAGCGCCATCTTAAAATTGTATCAGGAAACTTGTGACAATTCCTGAATCATTTATTTTAACTCCAAGGAATTCCCTTTCAAACAAGTCCAAGTTATAGAAAATCCGTTGAAGGATAACGACATAATGACAGTTTTTGAAAAATGTCGTAAAGGCTTCCCCCACTCCTTTATTAGGAGAGATTCAAAAAAATAACAATAACAAAAGTTATAGTAAACAATCTACTGATTTTAATTATTTATTTGCTTTTCTACGGTTAAGTGGCATTTTTTGCCGTAAAATGAACTTTAAAAAATAAATAAGCCGTTACGCCCTCTTGCGGCAATTTCCGAAACTTAAAATTAGTTTGAATGAATTTCTCTTGGCAGTTTTTATGATGAGAGCTTTTTTTTCAGATCTGTGGGACGTATCGTTTCCGAGATATGGCCGCTCCGTATCCTTATCCGGACACCCTGTATATACAGGGTGTCCGGAAAATACGTGTACAACGTTTGACGACAGACTCCTGACGTCAAAATAGGTCGATCTAAGCTGACTTAGTTATATCCAAAATTGTCTCGTTTAGCCGGTAAAGGGCGTCAAAAATTTGTAAAAATATTGGTTTTTCCTAATAAATTGTTTTTGTTTCTAATAAATTGACAGAATGTAAGCCGCATGGGGGATCAGTCGGTAAAAGTTCCTGGACTTTTTGCACGTGATATGGATGTAACAACTGTTCTTTTAAAACCTCATTGATAATCGTTTTAGGAACATGTAACTCACGTTCTAAGCGATAGGTACTGGTACTTGGTTCTTCTTCAACTCTTTCCAGAATGTTCTCTTCTGTTTCCACAGCTCGAGTTGTTCGCATACGACCCCTGCCTTCAATTTTTTTCTCAAAGCTGCCCGTTTCCCGAAGATGACGCTCGATTTTGGCAAATGTTTGGTGGTTTGGTATTCGACGGTTAGGAAATCTCTCCATGTAAACCCTAACACTCTGACGCCCATTTCCTTGACAAAACCCGTATACCAGGAGCATGTCAACCTTCTCAAAGTCCGTATAATTTTCCATGTTTAATGGTAAAATGAACTTGTAATTCAAGAATGTTGATCGTATACTTTAGTCAATTTCATAGACTGGTGACAATTTGTCAATAATTGTCAAATTATTAAATGCCATAGCAACAAGGCCACTAAAAAAATTATTGTTACAGGTAATTTGATTTTAATTTTATTACTAATGTTAATAATTAATTGATGTATGCAGGTAATTGTAAATATTTTTTTTCTGTCAAAACAGCTCATCCAACGAAAAATATTGAAGAAGTAACATAGCTTCCAAATACATCAGTCACTCGACAAAAATATCTAATTAAGCCCCTTATCATTAGGAATAACGGTACCAAATATCAATAAAACCGGGAAAAGAATATTTAAAAAAAATTAAAAAACCCGATTTTTTTTTTAAACTTCTAACACCCTGTATATCAATAACGGGAAGGAAGATACGGGACAACTGCGGACACATGTTCATATGAACTTTTTCTCTTAGAATATCATAAGGAATCACCCTCTTAAGTTACGTACCGTACTTCTTGAACACCCTTTATAGCTTTTTTTGTACACCATAAAAATTGCATGAATATTAATAGAAACCCGAACGTCCACCACTGTCGTAAGAGTTATGCTAAATTATCCGCTTGCTTAGTAATAATTTTCCGACCATATTATAAAAGATAAAATTACGGATGTGTGGATCTATACCATGTTAAAACTCCCTGTATTATACCGAAAAATACGCTTTCAGTCTACAAATAATATGTTCTTACACTGTAACTCAAAATTTGTATTTTGCATTTATAATGAGGGTTACTTGCTGTCAGATAATCGAAAACACAGTATTATAGAAAGTGATTGCCTAATGGTTTGATTGAAAAAAACTGTTACCGTTCGCTTTTGCTGTTTTTCCGGTCTAGTCCCTTAAATATGAATATTTAGATTAAAAAATTGATCTAAAAGGGGCAGTTCTCCGGAGGAATGTTCAAAAAAATAGTTTCACACAAATGTCTATTTTAACTATTTAAAAAATATATTTCAGATGGAAAGTGTTTCAATGTTTGCTGCTTGAAGGAGAAAATGCAGGACCTGACGCATTGACAAATGCAGAGAGATTTTACGTAAATGACAAAATATTCAACGATTTTATTGAAAGGCACAAATCAGTACCATCTCTGGTTCCAGAGTCAAATACCAAGATGCAAAATAGTTACCTAATTTTGGATGAATATGTAAGTAAACTTAATTAAAATCGTATATAAAAAATAATACTGCGCAAGCACTGATCGGTGTCTTTTGAGGGCATGTAAAATAGTTGGAAACGCTTCGATTGGTGGACGTATAGTCTATCTTTAAATGGCGCGAAGTAATAAATGCTCATTAAATATGCAAAATGCATACCGGGGTATCAAGAACAGTTTAAACACCATCCCTTAAAATATATTGTGTTTACATTAAAGGATCCCAATAATGAGCATTCTTTAGATAGGTTCACCTTGAATTCATCGCAATCTATTGTTATATTTGAGAAATTACCATTGTTATTGGAAAAATCCCTTAGCCAAGAACGTAGTACTGGGAAGTTTTTGAATTAAAAATCTTAAACATATTCTCCTAAAATTGTATTATATTATATTCGTAGGTATTTATAACATTATAACATATGAAAACATTAAAAAAATCGTAATAACTAATAAATAACAATGGGTGGTACTATTTTACATAATATAATTACAAAAACAAGATATAATATAGAATCTTACAAACAAAGCATTTTCAAAATTCAAATGTTACTTTGTCGTTATGGCTTAATGATAGTCCCAAGACGAACGTTTATTAACATCGTTTATAATAAGCGGTTTAACCATTTCTTTGATTATTATATCTACCTGCCACATTTTGGCTTCTTCTTCTATCACATGATTGATACGCTTTTTCCACTTTTCTGCACTAATTTTACCCACAGCTTCATTAAAGAGCCTTTTTAAATCCACCATTTTATAAGTCGTGTTTTTTCTGGCGACATCAGTTTTTATTTGAGCCCATATTAGTTCGATCGGGTTTAATTCGCAGTGGTAAGGAGGGAGTCTGAGCACAGATATTCCTCGTAACTTTGCCATTTCATCGGCTACATATTTCTTGAATGCATTTTTATGTAAAATTGACTAGTACCACTTTTAATGCCCCAGCTATAGGGGTATCAATGTATGTATGAATGGGGTATCAGGTATTGATGGTGCCTATCAAACCTTATATCCTAAAATTCGTGCATCTTCAAATTCTTAATGGTTTAATTTAAAATTATGACTGTATTTTTTAAAGTAACGCATTTTCTGGCAGTTTGTCAGTTAAAAATAAAAGTTGTGTACATAATGTCTGATATTATTTTTAGTAAACAAAATTATTGAAGTCGTTTTATAAAAAACCTTATGATTTTAATTTCAGATGAGGTTTTTGGATTGCCAGAGCGGATCAAAAATTCCTTCAAAATCGGTATTGGATGTTGGCGTTGAAAATGCTCTTCAGTTTTCAGGTTTTGACGAAGCAATGTTTAAGAAAAGAGGCGGAATTTACAAATGGTCAAAAGAAGCTGATAAGCTATCTTGGTAAAATTTCAATTTAAAAACACATTTATGTACTGGTTGGCCCACTTAGTAGCTCAGAAATCGTTAATCGCACAACTCTGGAAAAAAGATATTGTCCAGAATAATCGCTGTTTTTAAGTTTCTAGGTTAGTCCCTAGAGTGCGGGACTTTAAAGACCAAATTAAGGAAAAAGGGATTTCTCCTTAATTTGTCTATACAGGGAACCGATGCTTTGACATTAGAAATACGATATCAACATGCTGACTTCACTGAATCCTTTTATTTCACACTCTTTTTAACTTTAATCTTAACACATAAATAAAGGGTGTTTCAGAAGTACGTTTCGTAAATTAACGTTAAATGTTTTAATTAACTTTGAAATACATAGGTACTTTTTTGCATATGCAATAAAGTGGTTTTTATTTTTTCTCTCGAAAACGAAGCAAGATACGAAAACAATTCAGGGAACAAAAAAGTTGTATTATTAGTTGGTAAATCCTAAAATAAATATCAAAATTAGAAAAAAGTCAGTAGCGTACATTTTTCTGTCGTTAAGGTGCTCCCCGCGACGCCACTGGACTTAATAAATTTAATCTTGTTAGGGCTAATTAAGCTCTTTATAATTATGAATAACGGTACAAAATTTCAATATAATCGGCAAAAGGATATTTAAAAAAATTATAAAAAGCCTGATTTTTCTAAAAAAAAACTTTAACACCCTAACTATAGCGCCTCTTACCCTTCCACTGCAATCACTTAAGCGACCTGAGATATACAACAAATAATAAAACAAATCTTTACAACGAGACCAAATTCGCTTAATTTTCGTAAACCAAAAACAGGAGTTATCAATATTTTTTAATAAAACGTTTTATGTTATGTGCTAGAGAAAAAAAAATCAGAACTAAAGGCATTTAGTATTTTCTAAAGATTACAGTGAACCCCCGTTCTTCTAATTGATTATTAGTGATATGCCCTCTAGCGACCAAACTAGAAAATCCAGCGATTTTTTTTTTCCAAAGTTGGAGTTAACGGTTTCTGATTTACATCCGACGTCCTCCCTTAGTGTATCACCCGGTATATGCTAGATGTACACGAACCATTAAAAATCGTTGATATCGTGTGATCCCGTTTGTATGCCCCATTCCACAATAATTCGTTGATTTCTCGACCGCAATAGAATTTAAAGGACAACCCTCAGTCGTAATCCCAACCATAAATAAGTTGCCTGACAAATATCTATTGTGTAGGCACCGGACCTTTTGAAAGGGCACAGGTCCTGATTACCTACTAATTTCAATAGTTTAGGTTAGCTATTTTCAACAAAACAACAAATATAAAATAATAGGTAAGTATCTTTATTTTAATCATGCAATTAAATAGCTATTAATATTTATACAAAAATACTAATCTACAATATTATAATAATACAATATTTAACTTAACCTACTCTATATTTAGCTCTGTTTCACTATCACTATCGTCTTCATCTATGCCTAAACTAATTAATAACGGCCTTACGTTACTATTAATTATGTTATAGGAATTTTCGACTTGGATAACGTGCCTCACAGAATTTTTCCAACTTTCTACTGGGATATTATTTACACATTTTTTAATTAATTCTATAACAGAACTACTTAGTGTAGGGGATGTGTTTTTTCTTCTAATCATCGTCTTTAGCTGGCTCCATATATGTTCTATTGGGTTAAAAATACAGTAATACGGAGGGAGGCGTAAAACTGTGTGACCATTAGCACTTGCGAGATTGTCAGAGATATATTCTTTTTCAATATTGAATGTTTTTAAAACATTTAAAATGTCCTTTTTTTGTATAGGTTTCCTCGAAATATATATTATTTTCCATCATATAGTTTTGAATTTCCACTTTTGTATTATTTGAATTCGGCACTTTACTTAGTTGGCGACTGTGGTAACTAGCGTTGTCCATCACAATAACACTATTTTTGGGCACATTCGGAAGCAGACGATTCTGAAACCAATCTTCAAACAATGTAGCATCCGTGTCTTGATGGTAATCCAAAGATGAATTGGCAATTTTCTTCGCAGATAATAATAGAGCGTTCGGAATAAATCCATTTTCTGAACCTGCATGTAATATCGTAATTCTTTGTCCTTTGTTTGAGGGAGCTTTAGTTTGACATTTGATTGTTGAATCGCTCCAACCTTTTTTAGGAGTGTCGTGGGTATCAAACCAAGTTTCGTCCAAGTATAAAATTGAACGATTTTTTCCCCTATATTGTCTGATAAGATTCAAATAACCTTACGCCATACTTGTAAACGCTGCGATTCCATTAGTACTTGTCGTTTGTCAATGGTACGATATTTAAAACTCATTACTTCTGCTATTCTCCAAAGGCTTGTCCTGCCACATGAAATGTCGGTTTCGTCTGCTATAAGTACCTTTTTGAGCGTATCTATTGTTGGGACTATTTGTTTACTGTGCATGTCATAAATTTTCCTCCGAATCAAGTCGTTATCAGCTTCGATGCTTCTCAATTTTCCGCTGTCACACCGTTTTTTCCTTGGCTGGATGGGTTTGGTCACTATATCTTTTACTGTCGTTAATGCAACTTTGCTTTGGTCAAAGTACTCGTTTCACTAAAACTTGCACTCCGGTCATACCCTTTTTCTAAAAGGGTACAGTAAACGTTCTTTATGATGTTTTTGGCATCAAGTGATAAATGTTTTTTCTTCGTTACACCATAACTTCCGGAAGCAATATTATCTGAAGTTTCACACAGATCTGACATATTTTGGATGCTCGATAACACACACGAAAATACCTTTAACGCACAGCTTGACAAACACCAAACGACTGATGAACTAAGATGAAAAGACTCTGCTTTATATTGAACACCTGCAATTTGCCATTAACCTACCTAATATACCTACCAATATAATAACATAATTAATAGTAACGTAAGGCCCTTAATAATTAGTTTAGGCATAGATGATATCATAATATTGTAGATTAGTATTTTTGTATAAATATTAATAGCTATTTAATTACATGATTAAAATAAAGATACTTACCTATTATTTTATATTTGTTGTTTTGTTGAAAATAGCTAACTAAAGCTATTGAAATTAGTAGGTAATCAGGACCTGTACTCTTTCAAAAGGCACTTATTTATGGCTGGGTTTAAATTTTATTGCGGTCGGGAAATCAACGAATTATTGTGGAATGAAGCATACCCCCAATTTACGTAACATTTTATATAGTTTAAAACATAAAACCTGTTTGTTTAGGACCTTGCGCGTTATGGTGATCAATATTTAAAAACTATAGCTTCTTAACTATTTTAAGCATTTGCGTATACTTATTAATAAATGAAGACTACTTAATTTTAGATGTTATTGTTGGGAAATAAGTTTACTATAGTATATTTAGGGGAAAATTGAACATTTACATAATTTGTGAACAAATCTCAGGGGTATAAGCTCAAAATATAAACATTTTGTTTGTCGATATTACACAGGAGAGCGTATAATGCATTTGTCCAGCTTCACTAAAATACGTAATACCAAAGAAAAAAATAATAGCTACGCAATAGAAGCCTTACGCTTATGGGAGGCCTGGAACTGCAAGTGGTCGCTTTTTTGAGTTAAACAGTCTGTGTTTTGCAGTAGGTATATTTAAATTCGCGCTACACATATTCCGCTGGTCGGCGAACAGAGTTGCCGGGACTCGTTCACTTTCCTACATAGCAATGAAAATCATCCGGCATGAGAACCTTTAGGCTAAGATCATACCGCAAGTGCTTGACTTAGTCCCAGGCTTAGTAGTAAGAGGTCAGCTAGCCACAAAGATAACATAATATCTTCTGAACAAACATACTCACCATCCGCTGAAAGAAAGACTAAGCGCTTCGATAATCGGCAGGATTAGTATCCCAGTGAATCGCAGCGTTTCTTTCTTCTATCGCGCCACTTCGTTGTTTAGATTATTTGCAATTTAGAAATACTGTAAACAAGATGGACAAACTTCCAATAGCGAACCAAGGTCAAAAGTTTCTGGGCTCATATGTAAATAAGCAAAAAAAATCATTATAATTACGCAGTTACCTGTATAGCTGATTAAACTCCCTTCTAGTTGACCTAAAGGTTATATCATGTACCCAGCAGAAAAAAATTGCGATTTGAAGAATATTTTCATAAATGCTACTCTCTAACAAAGTTATAGTGACGGCAAAATGTTCAATTTCAAATTTAAAAAGAAAATACACATTGATATATTTATAGCGTGGTTCAGAACATTTTTCCAAAATTTCAAAATTAAAAACGACATAAAAAAAAACCCTGCATAATATATTTTTTGCCAATTTCTCCCCTTGCATTTGATATCAGTACCCAAAATTATTTTTGTTGGTTAAATAGCAAAACGTACATAACATAATGTTTTAACAAATGGTATAATACGGACCACATTATGATCCAGCACGCTAACTAATCAGACACTAAATACACCTATTTAAAAAAAAACTTATAACTAAAAATGATCTGTTACATCGAGTTTACTTTCTCTACGTCCCGAATCTTCCTTCCGCCGCGACAACAATGTAGATAATTACGGCGGAGCTCGTGCCGCTTTAATCGGATATATACGAGTGGAACTTATCGCCTGTGAGCCAGGTTCCTTCAAGGGGTTCGATTTTTAACATTTGACGAGCTTTCTATTGCGAAGCTAATATTTTCTTTCGTAATACCTAATATTTTCGAGAGAGATGTGAAACATTTGTGCTCTCTTGCGTAACAAAAATGCTATTTTCACAATACTATAAGTAAAGTAGAAAGTGAAAGCCCACGGCAAATGGGAAAACTTGTGTGTGACATACACTAACAATAAACTGCCATTAAATTGTATCTAGTAAGTTAGGATGCACGTGTTTGTTGAACCTGCGATAAACAAGCGACGATACTAGTGTCAATTAATGTAATAAAAGAAGTACTTACTCTTTCTATTACGTGCATCGGCGCTTTTACCTAAACGTACTGTTTATAGGCCCATCAATACAAAATTTATATATTTTTTTTATGAGCTCTCAAAATCTGTTCATCTTAAGGATTTTTTATAATAGCTACGGCGTCATTTAAAATGTACTGTAAATCTAAAAATTCGACACGAACTCTCTGCCTTTAATAATGAAGACAGATGGTAAACACTTGAGATGACCAGTATCTAGTCAGATTTATGATATAGCAATAAAATTACCCATCGGGGTGAGATATTGGCAGGCTAACAGTAAGTTTTAAATACTCGCTCATTCAATACGTACAGTAAAAATGCTCTACAATAACGACGCTATGTTTCAACTGTAAATAGATGTAAATATCAATTAAATTTAATGATTTATTAAATTATGATTTTAAAACATGCGTGTTTAATGTCTTAATAAAAATGAAACAAAACTACATCTAAAGTAAAACCAAACAAACAAGTAATTAATCTAGTGTGGTTAAATACGACCGCCTTCAAAACGTTCAACTGAGGAATTAAATTAATTCCTCAAGCAAATCACGAACATTTTTGGTCCTTCGAGCCGGATAGTTACTGTGCAAGAAATTACGACATTGTACGAGAACCACTAGCAGTACGAGCAGCATACAGAAATCAACGTAAATATAAAAAAAGGGTGAGTCAATCTCTTATAGTTCCATTGCATCCCAATCTATAACCTTTCTATGTTTTGGTGTGTTAAATTGTATTATTGTTTTGCATTAAGTATATCTAATATCTATTTATGACATCTGATATTATTATCACAGTTACTAATTACAGTTAAATTAAAGTATAATTCTTATAAATCAATTTTGTTAAACAATCTTTAATTTTGATAAAAGATGGCGACTGCTACTTCTGAGGAAGTAAAAGCACTGAACATAAAGCAGGGATATATAAAGGGTAAAATTACTCATTTTAATAGGTTCCTTGAAGGATTCGATGCTACCCCACAAACTATAAACCAACGAAAGGCTAGACTAGCTCTATTTGAACCTGTTTGGGCCGAGTTCGAAGACGTTCAGTCTCAAATCGAAATGCTTAACAATGATCCTGAATCTCAGTTAAATAAAAGGTTTAAGTTTGAAAATTTTTGTACTTTGGTAGGAGATGCAAAGACAATCATTGAAAGGTTTACGGTACACACTGTACAAGACAATTTAGTACAAGCTGCTAGTAACAGTCCTAGATCCAGAAATTCGTTAAACTCTCAAAGGGTTAAGCTGCCTGTGCTGTCGTTACCTAAGTTTAGCGGCAGTTACGATGAATGACTATCGTTTCGCGACAGTTTTAATTCTAGCATAAATGACGATGATTCTTTATCTACTTAGACAAATTTCAATATTTACAGTCGTGTCTAAGTGGAGAGGCACACGAAACTATAAAGTTTTTAGCGATTTGCGGAAATAATTACGCGATTGCATGGAAAAAACTGGAAGATCGGTACGAGGATAAACGGCTTCTGGTCCAAAGTCACATTACTGCTTTATTTAATATATCCAATATAAACAAAAAATCGGCAAATTCTATAAAAAGGGTGATAGACACGATAGGTACTCACTTACAGTGTCTTGAGTCCCTGGGCGTAGACACATCATCTTGGGGATTAATCATTATACATTTTGTAAGACAGAAATTTGATGATGATACATTACATAGGTGGGAATCTATCGAGTTTCCACAATTACCTACGCTCTCAGATCGACGAATATCAGAATAAAATCTCGCACAAACACTTATTCAAAGGATATTGAATGTCTAATTTTACCTAAAATAACTGCAAACCTACCTACATTTTCATACAATGCCTCTAATTTAAAGATTCCCGAAAATATATTACTAGCAGACCCAACTTTTAATATAGCAGGTCAAGTTGACCTACTTATAGGAGCTCAATTATTTTGGGAGCTACTTTGTGTGGGTCAATTTCAATTAGGCAAAAATTTGCCATATTTACAAAAAACACATTTTGGCTGGGTAGGTAATAGCTAGGTGGGGCAATAAATTGAAGAATTTGATAATGTAAAGTATTGTAAAGAAACCTCTAACATCCTTAGATCTAGAAGTGCGTAATCCAAAGTCAAATATTTTTCTGGCAGTAGAAAATAAAAAAGACAAAGGTCCCAAAACTAAAAATTGTAAAATAGATTTTGGTATAATAAAGAAATACTCTTCCTTCTCACGCCTTAAACGAGTGATTGCTTATTGCTTCCGATGGTACAATGTCTACAAGGCCCATAAATTAAATTCAAGGGGAACAGAGTTAATAATATAATACATAATAAAAATTTTACATTCATGTGTCACATGTTTTCGAGCTAATCCTATTTTAAACCAACAATTAATGGGTGATTTGCCTCCTGCTAGGGTAATACCTGCGAGACCATTCTTAAAATGTGGCATATATTATGCTGGGCCTATTTACATAAAAGGACCAGAGCGAAGTAAAGTTAAGGTTAAATCCTATATTGCAGTGTTTGTATGTTTTGTTACTAAGGCAATTCACATAGAGCTAGTGTGTGGTTTATCATCGGAATCGTTTTTGGGAGCTCTTAAACGATTTATTGCCCGTAGAGGGCATGTGTCTGATTTCTATTCAAATAATGACACAACATTTGTTGCAGCCAATAAAAAACTTAGAAACTTAAGGGAATTATTCTCGTCAGATACTTTTAATTCTAATATTATTTCATTTTTGACAGCCAAAAATATAAACTGGCATTATATTCCTCCAAATGCACCAAATTTTGGAGGTATATGGGAGGCTGCAGTCAAATCAATTAAATATTATTTAAAACGAATTGCAGGAAAGGCTTATTTAACATATTATGAAGAGCTATACAGTGTGGCCCAAATTGGGCCTACATGTATGGGGATCTTGGAAACTATAGAAGATAGAGAAACGGTTAAATGGGGAAAGTTTTTGACAATTATATTTCTAACTGAAAACCGTTAAGTACGCGGCCCTATCTTTTTTGGTTTTTGAAATATGTTGAAAAAACCAAAAAGATGTATTTTCGAAAATATGCTGTAGATTTCTTATTATTCACTATTTTGGCAATCTGTAAAAACATTTTTAAAGCAACTTTTTAAGTAGATTTCAGTTCTGCAATTTAATTTTGAACACGACGTTTCAGTTATTTTATACCATCATCAGGTTCATTTTTTCTTATGGGCGCCATATTGTATTTTATACTTAAAAGGTAGCTTATGACGTCAGCTTTTCAACGATGTATTATTTGTTGGAAAATAAATGAAATTGACTTGAAAAATAAAGAAAATTAATTTTCGCAACACGTCAAATTTGAGAAGAACACATTAGGCAGGGTTAAATTTGTTTAAAATATCATAATATTATAATACATTATTTTATTTTTTCCTTATGGTTAAAAATCTCATATTAACATTTCAAATAAAGAAAACTAAAAACGCAATGAATAATAATTATTGTTTTGAAAAGAAAATAAGAAAAAATATCTAACTTACTATACTTATTCGAAATGTTGGCCGTTTTAATTAATACATTTTTGACACTTTTTTAACACAGTATTGATGACCCTGCGAAGCGTGTTGCCATTTATGCTCGTAAACACATTCCTCACTCTCTCTTCTAATTCTTGTACAGATTCCGGGGGTTCAAACTCATATACTTCATTTTTTACATAACCCCATAAATAAAAATCAAGAGGAGTTATATCAGGGGATCTAGCAGGCCAATTAACTGGTCCGCCGTTTGAATTTAATTTGTCATCAAATATCTGTCTTAAGAGAGTTTGAACTTCCCGAACATTATGTGCGGGACAACCGTCTTGTTGAAACCAAATATTATTCAATTGATCTTGAGGAACTCTTGCTCTAATTGCCGGTAATATTTGATCTTCTAACAGCTCCAAGTATCTTTGGCCATTCAACGTATGATTATAAAAGAATGGTCCTATAAGTCTGTTGTCTAAAATGTAAGGAGAAAAGTAAAGCTGGGTTACTTAATACCTGCTATGTATTTAGCAAGCTAGGTGACATTACTTACCATACATACCACACCATACATTAAAACCAAATCGGGTTTGCAGTCTTCGTTGAGCCAATTGGTGAGGGTTTTCTGTTGCCCAAAAATGATGGTTATGTCTATTAAATACCCCGCAGTTGGTAAAATGTGATTCATCGGTCCAAATTACAAGACGACTGAAATCATGATTTTGTTCGCATTGATTCACATACCAATTTGAAAACTGCATTCTTCTTGGATAATCCGTTTCTCGTAAACCCTGAACTATAGTTGGCTTGTATGGTCGATATTTATTTTTCTTAAGGACTCTTTGTATGGTACTTCGCGGGGTTGGTAAGTCTCTTGCCGACGCTCTTGTAGATGATGTCGGAGCGGCATTAAAATAGGCTCTGACATTTTCGTCACGCTCGTTATAACCTGCTTTTTCGTAACTCTTGGGCCGCGGTTTTTCAAAACTTCCATGGTTTCTCAGGTTCATAACAATTGTTGGAAAAAGTCTGACACTTGGCTGCGGTCTTTCAGGAAAATTTTCAAAATACCTTTCTAATGCAAGGTTTGCATTTCTGTTGCAATGAATGTAACATTCTAGCAAATCAAATTTTTCTTCGTGAGAAAAACGCAATGCCATTTTCTTTTAAATTCAGAATACACAAATAAATCGTTATTATTAGATAATAATAATAAAAACTATTATACTTTTACTCGTTCTGACAAGTAATATTTTTGTTTCATTTTCAAACGGTAGTGGTTGGTCATAGGCTACTGGATTTTATTTTTGATTCATAGGTTATTGTAAGGTCATAGGCTACTGGATTTTATTTTTGATTCATAGGTTATCATAATATTGTTGATTGAAACAATGCAAGCAGTGTTTTGTGAATACTACAAAATGTAAACCTTTTAATTGGTATTCAATTTAGGGAGTTATAGTGCAGTTGTCAAATTTGACGTGTTGCGAAAATTAATTTTCTTTATTTTTCAAGTCAATTTCATTTATTTTCCAACAAATAATACATCGTTGAAAAGCGGACGTCATAAGCTACCTTTTAAGTATAAAATACAATATGGCGCCCATAAGAAAAAATGAACCTGATGATTTTACAGATTGCCAAAATAGTGAATAATAAGAAATCTACAGCATATTTTCGAAAATACATCTTTTTGGTTTTTTCAACATATTTCAAAAACCAAAAAAGACAGGGCCGCGTACTAAACGGTTTTCAGTTAGAAATATAATTGTCAAAAACTTTCCCCATTTAACCGTTTCTCTATCTTCTATAGTTTCCAAGATCCCCATACATGTAGGCCCAATTTGGGCCACACTGTATACTTTATTAACACAGATTGAAGCCTGTCTTAATTCCCGTCCTCTTACTCCTTTATCTAATGATCCAAATGACCTCGAACCATTGACCCCTGCCCACTTCCTAATAGGAGATTCACTAATAGCTCCAGTTGAACCAACTTAAATGGATTTCAGCCTCTATTCTCGAGTCGAAGAATTATATCACGTGTAATATTGCAGTTTTCCGTGCAAATTCATGCGTTTGCGCATAATCTGAATTGATGAGGTAGGGCTGTGTACACTTTTTATCTATTTATTTATTTGTTCAATGTATCAACAACTTTTTATAAAGCCAATCATAGATACAGTTATAACTTAGTCTAAATTCCTATAAATATATATACATCAATATACTGAGTACACAGTTTAAATCCTACTAATCAATTACTGTAATTGTCTATGCAGTTCACTTTTTATTTGTCTTTTTAACTGCCGACCAGTTATATTTAAAAAATCAATAGCACCACCATAATTATTAAAATGCGCACAGAGCCTTACAAGTGGAGAATTTTTATAAAGGTTAGTCCTGGGTGCATGAATATAAAATAAACCTGTAGCTCTGCTGTTAATACGACCTATTCTAAATGAAAGTTGTTGCAAAAACTCCTTATTATCAATATTATTCATAATTATCCCACAGAGAAAGAGCATACCTACTTCCATACGCATTTGCTGCAAGCTAGGAAAATTAAACAAAGTACATAAGAGTTTCTGATCAGTTCCTCTTTGTGGGTACACTGAGAAAGCCTTGTAATGCAAGAATGTCAAGAACCTTCTCTGCACAACCTCCAACCTGTATATTTTATTGGCATATTGAGGATCCCAGATGATACATGCATATTGAATATTATTGAAGCTTTGCAACCACCAATGATTTATACAATGCCATTATTGTATTGATATTTTTAAAATATTTACAAGTTCTTATGATGAATCCAAGAATTTTTACAGCAGTTACATGTTCGATGTGCGCATTGAAATTTAATTTGGGATCAAAATAAACTCCAAGATCCCTGTGCAAATCCGTTCTTTTCTAGGGCATATTATTTATGGAATAATTAAATAGAATTTTGTGTGTTTTACATGAAAAGGACATTACTGCACATGTATTTGTGTTTATATTCAAATTGTGCTCTTTACACCAACGAACAACCGCATCCAAATCTTCCTGCAGAGCCATTGCATCTGTTTCACTTCTAATCGCATGAAAAATCTTATAGTCGTCAGCAAAGATCAGACCTTTGGAGAAATTGAGATTTTCGCCGACATTATTAATCACCAATAAAAACAGAAGTGGGCCAAGGTCAGAGCCCTGGGGCACCCCTGATTCAGGTGTAAATTTATGAGACTTATAACCTTTAAGCTCAACAAACAAACTTCTTTCATGTAAATATGATGACAACAAAGATATAATATTGTGATCTATAGAAAAATTTTGAAGAGCTTCTATGATTTCACCAAAGTCCACCCTGTCAAACGCTTTCTCCATATCGTTAAAAATTACATCAACCTGATAACCCTCTTTTAGGGATTCCTGAATATACTGCGTAAAGTTTACTAAATTTGTAACAGTTGAACGTTGGGGCAGAAAACCATGTTGTTGATCCGAAATTCTACACCTTATTTCATTGTATATTCGATTAAAAAGGATAAGTTCAAATATTTTCGAACAAGCCGAGGCAATACTGATAGACCTGTAATTATGAATATCATTTTTATCGCCGCTCTTAAATATTGTAATAACCTTGCTTTCTTTCCACTTGGTCGGATAAATACCTTGTTTCAAACATAGATTTAAAATATAAATTAGAGGCTTTACAAATGAATCCATACAACCCTTTATAACATAGGATGCACATTATCAGTTGCTACTAATCTATTTACTTTTAATTTTTTAATCGCCTCTTTAATCTCAAGCTTGGTTATTTCCAAAAATCCAAAACTATCATAGGTAGTAAAAATTCTTGTATTCTGCTGGTCAACGTCATTATATATGGAGTTGAAATAATCAGCAAAGGCATTCACTACATTTTTCACACCGCTTACTTTATGATCATTCAAAAGCATATTCTCTGGAATGTCAGAGCTACGCTTTTTTTGGATTTGTTTTCATTTCATCCTGCACATGTTGTTGGTATGAACGGTATGCTGTAGTGCTTTGAGCTTTTACTATCTGCCTGTACTCCTTAAATTTCAACTCCCACCGGTTTTGACCGGTCCTTCTAAACTTTTTCCTATGCATATCCTTTCTTTTTATATTTTTAATGATATCACTATTATACCAAGCTGGATATCTCCTTTTAGAATGCCTAGTCTTTGGAATACAAACATCGAAAACATTGTAAACACAATCATAAAATTTATCTAACGCTATATTATTATCAGGCTGCTTATAGACCTCAGACGAATCAACAGTATTTATTTCAGAATAAAGAAGCTCAAAGTTACCTTTCTTAAAATTATATTGAGTTACATTATTAAAATGGTCGCGCGGTTTTTGAAATAAGAGGTAACAACAGTCGTTTTTTGTATTAAGTATATAATCTTGAAAATTAATTTAAATTAGCAGAGCGCTTTCGGCGTTAGGCCATCTTCAGTGCTTCCTACAAGCGAGGAAAATCCAATTTGTAAAATTTATTTGAAAAAGTCGTTGTTAGAAATTTGATATAAATTTGCGTGAAATCAGTTTAGTTTTTACCTATTTTATATTTGTTTTGAGAAATAATATAAAATGTAATTTTTGGTTTTTATTCACTTTGTCAGGAAACAGGTTCGTCCCAGTTGTTCGTCTTTTACAAATTTACGTGTTAATTGTTTTACATAATAAGTTTTTACATTGTGCTGCTGATGGCCTATTTGAAAAAAGTTAATTTTGTCAATGAAGTTTCCTGTTTCCTGTCAAAGTGAGTAAGAACCAAAAAATACATTTTATATTATTTCTCAAAACAAATTTTCAACAAATAAAATAGGTAAAAACTAAACTGAGTTCACACAAATTTATATCAAATTTTAGGAAGCACTGAAGATGACCTAAGGCCGAAAGCGCTCTGCTAATTTTAATTAATTTTCAAGATTATACACCTAACACAAAAAACGACTTTTGTTCCCTCTCATAATCTAAATAGTTCCCGTCTTGCGAAAACTCGAAACCGCAAATAGTGATACCGCGCAAGCAAAAATTATTTTTAGCCAAGAGGACTTGAGGACAGAAAAACGTAGGGCTTGGTTTAAATCACAATTATAAGGGGACGGTATATCCAACCAAATCTAGGTTAAAATTTTGGCAAATTCTCTAAAATGTACAGGGAAGCCAATATTTAGCCACCTCAAAATTTACATGGGATTTCCTATGTTCGACTAAGCCATGAATCACCCGGTATAGACTAAACCAAAATAACCCTCAATGCGTGATCGTCGATCTGCAGGTGGACAGCACGGTCCTTATTGGTCAATTTGGAGGAGACGCCTCGTGCTCAGCGGTACAATCCAATACAATACAGCGACAATCACGTGTATAGTGCGTGATTTTATTTACCCTTAGTCGATATGTGAGATAAATGGACTTTAGTAACAATTGACATTATTATAACAATTATTCTCTACTGGTGATTTTATTCAGGTTTAGCATGAAACAAAAATTTGTTGACAGTTCCGTAATTGTTACAATTTAAAATGTCATTAAATTTTCTCACCGAATATCCCTCGAGCATTAATAAATAACTCGAACTTGACAACAGCTTTCTGCCTACGGCATCGGCTGTTGTCAAGTAATCAATCTGTAATAAAATTATCTTCTATAGTTATCAATGCCCTCGTGACAATTCAATTTTGTCACTATAAAGTCATTATAACTGGCCTATTAATAGTAACTAATAGACGGTGATGTAAGAAAGACAGACTTCGTACAATGGTGACGGAAGATATGGCAAAATGTAATCCCGCTTAGCTTAAAGACACCGAAAGGAAGGTCATTAACCTTGAGTGGGAAACCAAGATAAAGTCCGTAAAGGCAGGTGTGTAGTTTCATACAGAAAGCAAAACATTGAACCTTTCACCAGTTTTAAAGCTAAAACTCAAATCAAATATGTGATATAAGTTACTATTGATAGGCCAGTTCTAATGACCTAATAGTGACAAAATTGAATTGTCATATCCTTAGGAGATTATGGATGATAACTGAATTTAAATGTTTAATTTCGTACTGAAACACGTCGAATAAAAGCCAGCGTTTATCGCCAACGCTTTACTTATTTACAGATATAATTATTTAAGACACTTATATTAATTATTATATGTAGTTTCACCGGATAGCAAATTGTAGTAGCTTATCGGTATTATAAAAAACAATAAATAAAGTTAAGTTTAAGCCACGAAAACCTATAACTTTGTAGGAGCACACACGTAAGTTACACTTTGTTATCTGAACTGATGAAGCACAAAAAATACTTTGTTCTACGGAATGTGTGCCTGAGCTGAGGAGACGCAACTTGTTCTGATCAATTCAGTATTCTACTTTCTTTTTATGAGAACTGAGTTAAACAGGTTATAATTGTAAAAGTTGATCCGTTTTGTAGTTATTTCACATGTAATATATTAGTTATTGGCTAATTTTATTAAAATAAACATACTTTTAAAAACAACAACTTTATTATTTACACTATTACAATACGATTATTATCATTAATTACCATTTCAATGAAAGTTATGGCGTTGAGACCTCAATTCTTAAAATTTTTAGATGTAAACACTCCAGCAATTCAACAATAAAATAAAAATTAAAAAATTGCACCTGAAAACTTGTTTAATAGAATAAATATAAATTACAACTTTGTCTCAATAAGTAATATCAATGCTTGTATAATCTCCTAATTTAAACCACACTGGGTCAGGTTAAAAATTATGTTATTTTTAAATAAGGTAGAATAATAGTATAAATTTGTAGAGTCACTTAAATACCATATAATAAATTTAAAACTATCACATCAACAGCAGAATGATAAGTTTTGAAACTACTGCGTTTATAGTCAATAGTTAGACATTCCGTGAAAATAAGAAAGAAACAACTTTTTTATACAGGGTGTTCGAAAAATGTGTTTTGAAATGCAGGGCTTAAATGAAATTATTTTGAAGAAATAAATGGTACGTTGCATTTTTTTTTAAATAACTATTTATTTCTTAATCAGCAGTCATTTCCTAAAAGAAATAGTCTCTTGAGTTTTTCTTGTAAAGGAGAAATATTTAAATTATTACTTAAAAAGGTTTGCCCTACTTTGAAACTCACGAGACTTCTTCTTTAAGAAATTACTGCCGATTTAGAAACAAATACTTATTATAAAAAAATATAGTAGCGTATCTACTATTTAATTCATTAAAATATTTTTAACACCCTTGATCTCGTAATGAAGGCATTTCCGAACCTATCCTATCATACATTAATAATGTTTTAAGTAAGGCATTTTCCGAACATCCTGTATAGCTAATTTTTCCTAGTCACGTTTCTCAGAGAAGAATCCGCAAGGTGACCACCAAACATGGTGTCATTGGCGGATCCAAGCGGGTAACATAGGATGGTTTGCAATTTACGTATTTAATAAAACTGTTAAAATGTGGTAATTCTAATATTTCCAAAGAAGTTATATTATTATATACAGGGTGAGTCGGGAGGAATGGGCCTAACTCTAAGGGCGTAATCTATGCAACAAAATAATAAGAAAAAACTCAAATGTTGTTATCCAATATTCATTTGTTTTCAAGTTATAAGGCAAAAATAAAATATTGCATTAATTTTGCTTTCCTGTAATAAATGTTATTATTGTTTGCTTTTGATTGTTGTGCTGTCACTATTCTATTAGTGTCAGTGTAAAATGCTACATTGATTCGCCGCTAACTTTCGGATTTGTATCATTTTAATTTTATAAAATGCCACACATTTATTCACATCTCGAATACGCCAATATGGTTTTTATTTATGGTTTGTGTAATGGGAATGCTACAGCGGCTGCTGAAGAATATCGATTAATAACGATTTCCACATGAAAGAACACTGAACAGAAAGGCCTTTATCAGAGTTTACAACAAACTCTGCGAGACCGGAACACTTCCAAGGTCTAATGTAACATCCGAACGAGCCATTCAACAGGATTTAGAAGAAATAGAAAATGTTCTAGCTTTAGTAGAAGAAGATGCGACGACGAGCTCACGAAGAATTGGAATTCAGTTGGGGATTCCCAAAAAAAGAGTGATCAATACGCTTCACGAGCAAGGCTTATACCCGTACCATGTACAGCGTGTACAGAATCTTCAACCTGGAGCCTACGCTAAGCGTATGCAGTTTTGTGAGTGGATGATTAATAATCGTCATCTTTTACCGCACATACTTTTTACTGACGAAGCTACATTTACCCGTGACGGCATCAATAATAATCGAAACTCCCATGTATGGTCGGACGAAAATCCTCACGCAATAGTCGAAAGTAGTTTTCAACACAGGTTTTTAGTAAACGTGTGGTGCGGCATGATCGATAATAATTAAATTGTCCCTTTTCTTTTGGAAAATCGCCTTACAGGGGATCACTACTTAAGTTTTTTACAAAATGAATTGCAAGGGCTACTGGAGGAGATTTCTTTAAACATCAGAGTTGAAATGTATTATCAACACGACGGAGCGCCTGCCCATTTCGATAGTCGGGTCAAGTAATATTTAGACCAAAGGTTTCCAGGGGTTTGGATTGGTCGCGGTGGTCCTATTAGTTGGCCTCCTAGATGGCCAGACCTCACGCCGTTGGACTACAATTTATGGGGTTGGTTAAAAACTGAGGTTTACAAAGTAAAAGTAGATACTAGGGATGCATTAATTAGACGCATTAGAAATGCTGTACTCAATATTAAAGAAAGGCACAAATCAATTAGAAGATTCACGCGCGCCCTTCGTAAACGAAGCAGAAAATGTTTGGAAGTCAATGGCGTTATTTTTGAAATATTACTAAACCAATGTTTGGTTTAACAATATTATTATTTTATTTAACGCTGTAACTTGAAAGCAAATGAATATTGGATAACAACATTTGAGTTTTTTCTTATTATTTTGATGCATAGCTTACACCCTAGAGTAAGGCCCATTCCTCCCGACTCACCCTGTATACAGGGTGTTACTTAATGATAGGCTGTAATTCCAAGAGCGCATTCCTAAATCAAATTCAAGTAGAAAAGTTCATATTAACATGTACCTTAAAATTTTCAAGATACAGGGTGTCAAAGTTTAAAGAAAAATCGGTTTTCTATTAATATCTCAAAGATCCTTTTGCCGATTTTGGTGAAATTAAGCAGTCTTGTTCGTTATGATAAGACGTTAAGTTAGCACTGATTAAATGATAATTATGAGTTCCAGTGGCGTCCCGGGGGGCAGTCTCAAGAATAATATTGAAAAAAAATGTACGCCACTGACTTGTTTAAAAATTTTATATTGTTTTCGGATTAAGCAGCTAGAAATACAACTTTTTTGTCTCTCGATATTTTTTCGTATCTTACTTCGTTTTCGAGAAAAAAAATAAAAGCCACTTCACTGCATGACGAACAATTTTTTTTCTCAAAAACGAAGTAAGATACGAAAAAATATCAAGATACAAAAAAGTTGTATTTTTAGCTGCTTAACCCGAAAACAATATAACATTTTTAAACAAGCTAGTGGCGTACATTTTTTTGTCAATATTATTCTTGAGACAGCCCCCCCCCCCCCCACCGGGACGACACTGGAACTCATAATTATCATCTAGTTAGTGCTTATCACAACGAGAACACTGCCAAATTTCACCAAAATCGGCAAAAGGATCTTTGAGATATTAATAAAAAAATTATTTTTTTTTAAACTTTGGCCCCTCTGTATCTTAAAAACCAGACTTTTTAGGACACATGTTTATATAAACTTTTCTATTTGAATTTGGTTAAGGAATGCGCCCTTGGAATTACGGCCTATCATTACGTAACACCGTGTATAATATAATATATTATATAATAACATAACATTAATATATGCTGTTTTTAGCATTATTATTATTAACTGACTTATCAATGCTCTACCTATTTATGCTTGCTTCTTATCGTGTTAAACAATTTTCCGTCTTACTATAGGCTATAAATGTAGAAGTTCAAATGTTAATTTTTTAATAGTCAACAACACAACAAACTTTTAAGTTGTTGGAAAACTCGTAGACAATAAAAACCATGAAACTCTGTGTCAAATTACCAAGGGTTAAACGAATTCGAACGTTGGTCTCTTGTAGAAAACTTAAAGGTAATAAAGCTATCTCAACTATCAAGGGATTCTTTCTAGGTTTCATTCCTACCTGTGTTAGTTATGCATCTTTAGGTAGGCATCGACGAAGAGATCGAGTTCGTGGGAGAGGTAGTTCGCTTTATTTCTCAGCACCTTAAAAAAACAATTTTGTATTCTACCTATTTAGGTTGGACACGAAAATATAGTCGAGTTGGGCAAAACTTAGTTAATGAGCAGGTAAATCTCAACTGAAATATTCGAAACCTGGGGCCCATTATAACAGGGCGCTTCTTAATTGCAAGCTAATGCAAATTTCATGAAAAAAGCTCATAGCTCCGTAACTGCTTCATTTTTGAGACAGGGTGTTACAATTATTAGGCAAAACAAAAAGTATGTACGCCACTGCCTTTTTCCCTTTTAATAGCACACAGAGTTTAATGTATAAAGCAAAGAACCTTTTGATATGTTTGTTATTAGGAGATAAATGCATTTTATCAAACTCTGATACGGGCATGGGGATATGCAAATAAATGCCATTTATTTCTTTAATCAAAAACCGTTCGTCACTTGAAAAAAGTCTAGATAACATTTTTGCCCCGTTATAAGGCGCAATTATTACTCATTCGGGATCTTCTCTGGCTACTAAGTCAGGCAGCCTTTAACTTTCTTTAATCTTTGATGCTGGTGTCGGCCAATCTTCGTATCATTGTTTGGGTTGGGCAGAGCTTAAAGTTGCTTATTGGAAAAATGCTCTGCTATTGGTATTTCGATTCACTCAATAAACTCACAAACAAATGATATGCGCTGAGGCGACACATGCACAATAACACCCATTAAGGCACCAGCCGGAACGCGAGTGCGCAAATCATGACCTAAGTGCTGCACCCATTCCAATAGGCCATAACAACGGCCGCTTGGCTCTGCCAGGTACTCTGGGCGCATTCTGGGCCGTATGCTTACGGTCCATATGCGCCCAAATCTGTAAATAGTCTATATTAGCATAGGAAACTAGGTTAAGATAGATCAGGTTAGAATTAAGGGTAGCATTGTAATTAATAGGAAATAAACAAATTTAAAAGTAAAGTTAAAGTTGCTTATTGTGTCATCCGTGTTGTCGAGGCCACGAGCATTGGTGCCTCTTTACAATAGCTAGGGGCCAGGGGCGTGCAGACAATGTAGGCAAAAAGGCATTGCCTACCCTGGCGAAAAAGTCCCAAGGAAATAATTTTAAAATGTCTCAATTCAATTTTTAAAGAAATCCACAATATTATTATGCGTTTATCTCATTCTGCTTATTCTTAAAACAATATATTGTATATATACTCATATCAAAGAATGTTCCAATAAATATAACAAAACAAAACATCAATCATCCAACACAACAAAGACATTTTAAGCGATCGAAACTACTGAAATCAGCATTAATATTTCCCATGTAGGTGGCCCATATGACCACAGCGAAGGTGTTTTAAATCTTTGCATGGACGCTTTAGCTTCTTTTAAAGGCAGCACCTACAATTCTGATTAAAGTACGAATTTAAAGGCAGGGATGTAGCGTCGTGTGTTAAAAGAGTTCGAGCGATTGGAAGATGTCTTAGCGTAATTCGTCATTGGGTTAGGTCTCGTGTCGCAGGTTACAGGGCTTTTACGGGTTTGTTGTTTATAATATTTTTATCTTGTTTATCAATAGAGTTCAATTAATTCACAATTAATTGTCCCGTATATTTTACATAGTACCTACTTACTTGTATTTTTTTATGATGACGTGTTAAATGCATTTTTAAAGAAAGACCGTCATATTGAACCGATTTATAAAAACTATTCTGTTTAATTCGAAACCTAAAAAGACATTTCTTAAGTAATAAATTTTACTTTATCGTTTTTGCCTACCCTGTTTCCAACGTCACTGCACGCCACTGCTAGGGGCAGCCAATCCTTCGGAAACTTGTAGGTGGAGCCTGGCGGGGATTGTAAGTGAATTTGTCTAATTAGTGCGTTTGTAACGACATCCGGCCGTCTGTAGTAGTCCGTTATGATTTTGTCGTAAAATTGAGTCAATGTTGGTATGTCAAAGTCCGTGTGAAGTACCCTAGTTACAGCATACCTTGGGGCATCCGCAATGATTTTTAAGGCCCTATTCTGCAGTACCTGCAACTTGTTGGGCTCAATGCTGCTTATTGTGCACCATAATGATACACCCAAGTCAGTACCGGCCTGACCAAGGCTTTGTACAAGTAAACTTTGGTTCTATAACCAATTTTACTTTTCTTGTAACGCAAGCTGTAAATTGAACTTAGCTGTTTGGTAGCCTTCTTTTTTCTAAGTTCGTAGTTTTTTCTCCAGTTCATCCTGGCGTCAAAAACCAGTCCCAAGTTTGTAGGATTAAGTGTACGTATAGCGTATATTAATATTGACAAAGCCTAATAAGTTTTTTACTTTGTAATAACTTGAAAGATGAATAAAGATTACCTAATTTATTGAGAAGAACTAAAAGTCACGAAATACGAAACAAATATACGTTCGCTAATATTTTTTCATAAACCTAAATACAGTAACTACTTCTCTTACCTTCGCTCTTCCTCCCGCATTATCTAACGTAGCGACCTCTTTCTCCAATACTTTTAATTGATCGTCCATATCCCTGGTTGCCCTGTCGACCAAGCTGCACAATCTGGCAAAGGTACCACTTAGTTCCTGCTGAACCTGATGACTACAATTGGCGGAGGTCAGGTCAACGATCATGCGTAGTTTGCGCGTGGCGTGATCCACATACTGTTTCTTAAACGAGCGCTCTTTGGCTTTGTTTGTCCATGTGAGACGTTCGTAGAAGTACAAGCAACCATACAGAGCTCCTAAAAAAGGTATAATTTGTTTGCTTGGGATGAGAGAAAGACTGTGTGAAAATTAACTTTTATAACAAAACTATATACCTAGAGTTTGTAAGGCTGAACATTTAAGAATAGCTGTATAAGTATGCACCTCTTTACAAAAGCTTGCTTAGTTTATTGAACCCATCAAAACTCTTATTTCCATAGAAACCATCCTGGTAACGTGGTCTTATCGGGTAAGACCTTTCTCTAACTCGATAAGACCGCATGTAACTTTTGTTACGATACGAAACATATTTCAGGAAAAATATCAAACAGAATATTTTTTTGTAGAAATATCGATATATTTTTGGCCGTGGAGGTATGGGAAGGGATCTCTTTGGAAGCAAGAACGCATGAAGACTCCAGGTGTGTAGGAATGATGTGTGCCGTCTAAAATTCGAGCGTAGAAGTGTTGATTAGTGGGGCGTCACGTCAAGAACAAAACTTTTCAGATTTGGTACACTTCTAGTACACTATCAAAAAACTATTGGCTAAATTCGCTGTTTGTGGAAAAGGCCGCTCGTGGAGCGTGCCGTTCCAGTCCTTCGCTTAGGAACGTCATGGTTACGCGCGCTCCAAAGTCTCCGTATGTGACTACAAACGGTAAAAAAGGTGTTTGGTAACATATGCGCCTGTTATAGTAAAGCATTTTCACCTAATGCTCCACCGCACATAGCCAAGATAAAAATGACTAGGATAGCCAGCCAGAAGTCCGAACATGAATTTCATAGAGTATATTATGAGGGATAAGCTAGGAAGAAAAGTTTATGGCAAGTTTCAAACTTGTTTGTTAAATAAGTACTAGGCATAGTGAGCGGGGGAGATGCAGTCACCTAGAGAATAAACTCAGCCCAAAATATAACAGCCATTAACACAAAGTACGAGCATACCAGAGTACCAGCATCAAAGACGTCAATGTTGTCGATAAAATTGGCGGGCTGGAGAAAATTTATAAGGTTAAATGTTGGCCACTAGCAGTAAGCTGTTAGTAATTTAAGTTGTTAAAAATAATATAAACTCGAAATTAAAGACCTCATTAACGCAGGTAAGGACGGGGCTCTCTTTCGCTTTCGTTATCTTAGTTTTTCTATTAGATCTAGCTTTTTACTCTTGTGACATTCATGCAAAACATTAACATTTTCAAATGAATCATAACACCTCGCTCAAAAATGGAGAAAGACAAGACCCCATTGCCAATCCTGACTTTTGCTTAAACATTCTCTAATTAAATTAAAAGAAGTTTTGTTCCAGAGGTGTAGATAATAACAAGATTAGGTCTGAAATTAATAAGTTTCTTCTTAGTAACTATCAACTAAATTGATGCAATCAGCTGGGGGAATCATAGGAAATAAATTCTCCACATTAAGTGATATCAATCAATCTAGCATCTGGTGAAAGTTCTATATTTTTTAAGTTTTTACCCAACTTATTAATTTCAGACCTAATCTTGTTATTATCTACACTTCTGGAACAAAACTTCTTTCAATTTAATCAGCAAAAGTCAGGATTGGCAATGGGTTCTCGTCTTCCTCCATTTTTAAGCAAGGTGTTTATGAACGATTTAGAGTAGATTCTCTAGGTTTCTGCTTGCATATAAAGGATATGTAGATGATATATGTATAGTTTGGAATGGCAGTGATTCAGATCTGAGAGATTTCCTCAGTTTCGTTAATGATTTACATCAGAGATCAAAGATTGAGATCAAAAATGATGGATAATTACCTCTCCTAGATTTACTCCTGATAAGAAATAACAATATAATTAACTTTGAAGTCTATAGAAAACCTTCATTTACAGATAACATTATTCAGTTAAATTCAAATTCTCCCTTTTCTCATAAGTTTGCCACCTTCAATTATCTTTTCTACAGACTGTTCAAGCTACCTTTGTCTAGAAATGCGTTCACTAAAGAATTCAATATAATAAAACTGATTGCTAGAAATAATGGATACCCTTTGACATAAATCAATAAACTTTATTATGAGTTTGTAAACAAATATAAACTAACCTATAATATCATACATGCTAATACACAGGATCACAAAAATTATAGAGCTTTAACTTATTTCGGCAACATTCACTCACAACTAGCAAAATGTTTTAAACCTCACAACATCGCAGTAGCTTTCAGGACCTGTGACACTCCTAAGCAGCATTTAAGCAACACTAAAGATAATAAATACCAGAATACTGATATAACTAACACTAAGTCTGCTTCTGCGAACCATCTACTTGAATCAAAACACCAGTTCTCGCCATCTGAAAATGTTAATGTTTTGCATAAATATCACAAGAGTAAAAAACTAGATCTATTAGAAAAACTAGAAATAACGAAAGCTTAAAAGAGTCCCGTCCTTGCCTGCGTTAATAAGGTCTTTAATTTCAAGCCTTATTTTATTTTTAACAACTTAAATTACTAACAGCTTACTACTAGTGACCAACATTTAACCTTATAAATTTTCTCCAGCCCGCCAATTTTATCGACAACATTGACGTCTTTAATGCTGGTACTCTGGTATGCTCGTACTTTGTGTTAATGGCTGTTATGTTTTGGGCTGAGTTTATTCTCTAGGTGACTGCATCTCCCCCGCTCACTATGCCTATACTATATTCATTTTAGCTATTCAGAAGACCAAAACAAACACACGCGAAGGGCACGTGAACAACACCCAGGGTCGCATTAAGGACCTTGTAACAGTACAAGTTAATATTTACATATATAATAGCAGTATACTAATGAATAAAAAAAAAGTTATAGTTTAAACAAACACAATAATAAAAAGTAAAACCTGCTGTGTGGGGAGTTATACCAAACATATTTTAATCTGAATCTGAGCTCGATGAACTGCTGTTTCCAACATTTATAATAAGAGGCTCTACATGAGCCTCTATAATATTGTCCAATTCCCACATTCGTGATTCTACTTTGTCCTGCACATGGCTAATACATTTTTTCCATTTATTTTCTGTTATCTGTAACACAGCTTCATGAAAAATTGTTTTCATATCTGCAAACTTAAAATTTGTATTTTTTTGGGCAACATAATTTTTAATATCAGCCCAAATTAGCTCAATTGGATTGAGTTCACAATGGTAAGGGGGCAATCTAAGAACAATTTTATTTTGACTTTTTGCCATTTCGTCAATAATATATTTGTTAAACCTTTTTTTATTTTGATTTACGATTGCTAAAAGTTCAACTTTTAGCATTGCGTCGTCAAATTCAATACTTTTTGATCTCAGCCAGTCCTGAATATCAGCTTTTTTGAAAGCGGTTGTAGGTATTTTTTCTAATTTTCGGCTGTGGTATGATGCATTATCTAATACAATAACCGAATTAGGCTCCAACTTAGGTAAAATATTTCTAAACCAATTTTCAAAAGATTGACCATCCATTTCTTCATGGTAGTCTCCAGTTTTTTTGGATTCAAAGGCCCACAAACTATCGGGAAGAAATCCATGGTTACTGCCAATATGGCATATTATAAGTCTTTTCCCTTTACCTAAAATAATAAACTAATATAATGTACCCTCGTAGCACAAATAAATATTTCGCTTAGAAATGTAATAATTTATACAATGTCATAAAATTTAATTACAATATACTTGAACTCGAGACATTCGAATTCAAATCTAACAAAAAAAAATGGAACTAACTGTTATTAAAACTTTCATCACAATTGTGATAGTATATTTTACATAGTCAGATTTTTTTTATTTACTTTTAGTCTCCATGTGCGTATTGTAAATTTATGTTCTGGAATTATCGTTATTTAGTATAAAAACTATAAATAGTTCATATATAATGTACCTAATTATTACCTGAGGGATTTTTTAATCCAGTCGAAAGTCCATCAAGAAATGCTTGTCGTGATGATGTAACTGACGTATCTACCCAAATTTTTGATTTTGTGTGGCCAGCATTAATCCAAGTTTCGTCAATATAATAAATTTGTCTGCCCGCGTTTCTATAAGCTTTAATATTTCTTAAGTAATCTCTTCTCCAGAGTACTATTTCATCTCTTTCCAATAATAAACTATTTCTCCCACGTCCTTGAAACTTAAAATTTAGTTTTTTCAATCGCTTAGCAAAAGTAGTTCTTCTGAAACTCGGTAAATCTGGATCATCGTTGACGTCCCTCAAAACTTTATCTATTGTAGGTAGTTCATTTCGAAAGAAAAATTGATGTACTTTACGTCTTATCGCATGTTTATCAGCATCGTCCAGCAAATCTATGGTGCTTTTACGATTTCTTTTCGGCATTGGTGGACGGAATGAACGAGTTGCATTATATTCTCTCATTACATTATAAACGCTGCGACTAGACACACCTACTTTATTTGCAACTCTTACAGCAATTTCATCTTTCCCTAATGCAGGGTGCTCTGTTAATTCACATTTATAAATATTTAAAATAATCTCCTTAGTGTTAACATCAAGATGTGTTTTTTTAGATCTCTTTTTAGGAGGACTTAATGTAGCTACATCCATCAGTTCGTCAGCCGTGTCCGTACTAGACATTTTAAAAAGTTTTTGTATTAACAACCTCGTACAAACAACAACAAAATTCAAATTACTTGCAAGAAATCAAAACGAAAATTAAAACAGCAATGTCACAAACTAATAATACACAAGTATCTCAAAACACAAATTATGCACGAATAGACTCATTAAAACAAATACCCAACTGCACGCCAACCTTGTAAGAAATGCAGCACGCCGGTCTACGAAGTTTTATTGTCGATTGACCAATTGCAACACGTTTCTGTACCCAGCACGCGGCGATCACGCGCTATGATTTGTTTACTATTATGAATTGGTAAAATTAATATAGTATAGTACTTATTGAACAAACCTTACACTTGTTTATATACAATTTTTAATCTAAGTTCTGACTGTTATGTACTGATGTGATTGTAACGTTTATCAATTTTTTATATTTTTTTGTATTTTGACATTTTTATTCTTCTTTAATTGTTTTTTTTTTGGTGTATCAGGTAGGTTTACTAGTGAGATTCGCTCACTTATATGCGCGATATTTGACATATTTTTAGGTCTGATGATGCCTTAAAGGCGAAACATGTTACCGATTATTTTTTAAATATTAAATTAATTGAGACCGGGACTTTGTGTTGGTTCTCTTGGTTGAACTTTAACTCAAAGCATGCCAGAAAGAATGTGGGCTGCTGTTCGAGGATTATAACCGATTTTAAATTACGTTTCTGTATTTTGCAAGTATTTTCGCATAATGTTCATTAATCCAATTTGTTTAATTTTGTATTTTTTTTAAGGAGGGTATACTATCTCCTCTGAGGAATGGTTCCACAGGGCGTTTCAAAGTTGTGGTACAAAAGCACTGTTTTGTTTTCCCCTATATACCATCACATCCCTGTATATTTCATTAACGTCGAAAATTGGAGCATTAACGGAATTAATAAAAAAGTTACTACTAGGAAAATCAAGGATATTTAGCAAACTAACGTTATTTTAAAAGCCTCTCTTAAAGTAAATGTTTATTTGATAAAATCCTTAGCTATCTAGTCAGTTTTATCTATTGTTTACCTGTCACTACAACTATTCTCCATCCAATTGTCTTAAACATAAATCCGGATATTAAAAGACATCCCATAGTACCTTGGGAAGTCGCTCCCATAATTGCAAACCTCGACAATAAAGACCAATCGTCTAAACTAGGGTTACTGTACATCATTCGACTATCTACTACATCTACAGGTGTTGAAGGCATCATGCTATTTTGTGGACTTTCTCTTTTGTTCTTTAGAGCGAAAAAGTTACTTTTGCCTCCGGCAAACCTTTGTATAAGAGCCGTGATTCCATATGAAAACCTTTAAACAATAAATATTATTTAACCATAAATAAAAGAAAATATTGGTCTGCGGGCGATACTATCGTCACTAAAACTGGGGTTTCCTCGGAAGCGATACCCCCACATGGCGGCCGTCAAAATCCGGTGCATTACGTCACAACAAAAGCTGCTGTGCGATTTAAGTACAAATGGTTTCCAACAGAGCGTCATATTCAAAGCGGTGTCAGTATGACATTTGACTCGACTTTCTTTTAACTAGATAGACTGTAGCGGCAAACAATTTTTATAATAATAACGTTTAATCAGTAATATATAAAATATAATAAATTCATATGAGCATTCTTCTCCAGGTTTTTTTATACAGGGTTTCCCAGAATATGTGGGCAATCTCCCGGATTCAGATTCTTCTTGGTTAGTTAGAAGAGTTCCTGATAGGAAAACCTTTGAAAGAGTGGACCGTCGTTTGAGAGAGATAGGTAAACAATACGATGATGATTTTTTACTTGTACTTATCGAATGCTAGAGATTTAATATAACGTGCCTGCCGTAAATAATTTTAGGAAAGTTTAACAAACCCAGCTACAATTGTGGAAATCAAGTCCATCGCAATGAGGGTGTTGAAGAAAACATCCTAAATGCCGTAGAAGCAGATCCTTCTACATGTGCCCAAAGGTGGCTGTCGAGTTTGATTGTCTCTAGAATCCTTAAAGGACAAACAGTTGCATCAGTACCATCTTCAAAAATTCCATGCGCTTCTTCCCGAAGACCTTTCGCGGAGGAAAGAGTTTTCTAACTGGGTTTTAGATCGGCACAGAAACGATGCAAATTTCATTGGTTCAGTTCTCTTTACGGACAAGGCTGGACTAAAAACGGCATAATAAATTCCCATAATTTGCATTTATGGGCAGAGGAATATCCCCATGCTTCTATTGTAACGCATCATCAGCATCAATTTGAACCCATCAACGTGTGGGCCGGAATCATTGGCCATTTGTATTGCCAAGAAGGTTAACTGGAAAACTTTATTTGAAATTTCTTCAAAACAATTTGCCACAACTTTTAAAAGACATACCTCTGCCAATACGGCATGATATGTGGTTCATGCATGATGGGATGGGGCCCAGCCACATTTTAGTCTAGTAGTTTGAGAACACCTAAATAGGAACTTCGAAAATCGATAGATAGGAAGAGGAGGACCAATGGCTTGGCCTCCGCGATCACCTGACCTAAATCCATTAAATTTTTTTTGTGGGGCTATTTAAAGACTTTAGTATATGCCAATCCAATCGAGAAAACTTATAGGAAATGACATATAAACAGTTCATTTTATCGATGTCGATTAAGAGTACCTTATTTTAAGTTTAAGGTTTAAGCTGCCCAAAAATACTATTGTTGTGCCTTTATCGTATAGGGTGTAAAAAAAATAGCGTTACTGTGTTAGAGCTAGTCCGTCTCTGGCAGACTAAATAAGCCGAATGTGATTAAAGGGGTTCATTTTAAGAAGACTTACCTAGTAACCATCATATTAAAAAAAAGTATAGGAACTTGTCAAATTATTTTTATGTGTTCTATCTGAATCCGGGAAATTGCTCACATATTCTGGGACACCCTGTATAACTCCGACTCTTTCTTCCTCCTTTTAACATTTTGTTCTAAAATTATTACAAGCTCGAGATCGATGTCATCCTTATTGTTATGGTTTAAAGAAAAATGGCACCGTTCCACAACTTTCGGCGCTCTCCTAACTTTACAACTGACGCCACCGACTATCCTTGTTGCATTTTTCCACCTCTGTATGACGTAATGCATCGAATTTTCACGGCCACTACATAACGGTGCCGCTTTCGAGGTAACCGTAGCATTAGCGATCATTTTAACAATTAACGTAATTGTGACAGAGGTACTGTTACGTCAGAAAATACAAATCGAATGTGTTGAACTCCTGCTGGGGACAAATACCATGATTGAGAGTACCCTGGCAGCAACAGTTTCAAATTTTATTGGTAACTTAGCAAAAAAAAACATCCCTGTTTAGAAAAACCACCGATCTTAATTAAATGTTGTCTTTGTTGGGTTAACGTAACCAAACAACCTCTGTCTGTGTTCCAGTTGGGTTCGATGTGATCTCGCAAAAACCATTAACCCAAAATTATTAGTTTTGAGAGAAATAGATTTTTAACTTTATATTGTCACGAGGTATTTTTCATTTCCACATGCACGACACTGCATCCCCACGTTCAAACAGCGCCCATGGCAGGGCGGAAGTGGGGTGCAGCGCCATGCGTGTCAACCGGCCTGCCGAGTTCGGCGCCGCGGGAAGTACTGAGAGATTGAACTCCGTGAACGTCGGTAAGGCCAGAGATCAGCAAGTAGCACCCCAAATTCAGACCGACCCGATGTCAAGAAAACTGAGTACAAGGTAGGATTGGGTTAGCCTAATAATTATGATGACTATCATTTAATCAAGCCCCCGGTGCCCCTTGTGGCAATATTAACTATGTTGGTTTATGCCTTAATCTTTCATACACAGACAAGCAAATGTTGTGGACTTAAATGAGGTGTGCCAATCAAAAAATATTTTTTTAAAATATTCAGTCCTATTATGGAAAGAAATTTTATAAAGCATTAATATAGTAACTTTTGAGAGAATGCCGACGATTTGTTTGATGTTTTGATGTCATTTTAATTTCATGATTCCGCTTTTATAATAATGAAGTGCCACGAACGTTTCTCATTTTTTTTATGATTTGGAACTTAAGCAGAAATTAATGTTTTTTAAATCAAATGTACAGGTCGAGCAATATAGCATGAGCTCTGATCTTCGGGGGCGCAGTAGATAGGTATCTATCTGACTCTCCTTTTCTGTCACCTACGCATCTTAGAACTCTAGCTATAATGCACGACCTGTAACAGGTTAAAAAATAGCGACACCAAAATATAATTGATACGATTGTCTAACCTCAAAAATCAATTTTATATTCTTCGGTATAGCCCACTGATCTGAACCTGCCACCAGGGGTCGTCCTCTTTACGGTAAATCGACAATCCGTACCGAATTTCCTCGTCGTTAAATTTTAATTTTGTAGAAACCTTTGTTGTGTTAATAATTATAAATGAATAAAAACTTACACTACACAGAACATGTATTTAACATACAAACAAATATAAGTAGGAAAAGAGTCTTTCTTTTTACAGGGTATTCGGAAAATACGTGTACAACGTTTGAGACAGATTCCTGGCGTCAAAATTGGTCAATTTAAGCCAAGCTGTTATATCCGAAATTGCTTCGTTTAGCCGGTCAAAGACTTTTTTCTTGGTTTTTCCCAAATTTCTTGAAAACGTGCTAATTGATTTTAGTAATTTTTGGTATACACTCTTACATTATAAAACGACGTTTTCTAGTAGTACAGTGACCGGCTACAAATAAGAAGTTATATAAGTGTGATGTCACATGTAGGTAGTTATTTCTTCTGATTTTTTCTGTCATCAAAGTTATGACAACCCAGGCATTTTTGTTAGGTAAATGAATGTATGTAGAAGCTTTTTTATCTCTTAAAAAGTGTTTGTTGGTGACCAAGAACTAAATAAAACACTAATACTAATTAATCATTTTCTCTTAGACCTACAAATGTGATGGAGATTAAGGATATTTTTAAGGAAATAAAGAACAAAAACTCTTCAGGATGGGATGGACTCTCATTAAATATCTTTTTACATCTTCCCGACAACGTTTTAGAGGCTCTATCGGATGCTATAAACAACTCCTTTCTTACTGGACATTTCCCAACATGTTTAAAGATTGCAACGGTAATACCCTTATACAAAGGGGGAGAGTCAGATAAGCCTTCAAATTTCAGACCTATTTCCCTACTGCCGACATTATCAAAAATAATCGAAAAAGTCGTGAAAGAGCGTTTGAAATCTTTCCTAGGCAAATATAATTTACTGTGTGCGGAACAATTTGGCTTTCAGAATTCAAGAGGTACTAACGACGCCGTTTTTGCATTTCTCGAGAGGCTGTATTTGGGGTTCAATCATAACGAAGTGGCGGCAGCGGTGTTCTGCGATTCGTCTAAAGCTTTTGACTGCGTCAATCACAGAATACTGCTGTGGAAACTAGTATGGGATAAGGGGAATAACTTTAGAGTGGTTTCATTCATACTTGTCTGGTCGATATCAATCAGTAAATTTTAACAATAATTCTTCGGATCGATTGGAGGTTACATCAGGAGTGCCGCAGGGTTCTATTCTCGGCCCTCCACCGTTTCTGTTGTACATTAATGACTTGGTGGGAATTAATATTAAGGGCAAGTTTACTCTGTTTGCAGACGACGCAACAGTACTGTGGGTGGGCAGAGACTTACAGGAGCTCGAAAACAATGTAAAGAGTGATCTCGCAGAGATAAAGACATGGACTGATGCAAATCGTTTGACTCTCAATATTGGAAAAACCAACATAATGACTTTCAAGTGTAATTTTAACGAAATTATGCTGGGCACTCAGGTACTAAAGAATGAAAATGTAAATCGATTGTTGGGTGTATATATAGACAATAGGCTAAAATTTGAACACCATATTACTTACCTGAGCAAAAAGCTGGCTTCTAACTATTATGCCGTTAGAGTAGTGTCGATCAGCCTGGATTACGAAAGTACTAGAAGCGCGTATTTCTCACTTATAGAATCGCATATTTGAGGTATGGCATATGTTTTTGGGTGGTTTGCACTCGGTATATTTTCAATAAAATCTTTGTTTTACAAGAGGGCTCTAAAATATATGTGTAGGGCAAAAATTAGAGATTCTAGTAGACCGCTTTTTGTTTCTCATAAAATCTTGACACTACCTTGTATATTTCTACTAGAAATGACTTGCTTAATTTTTAAAAGATTCAAGAATGAAATAAACTTAACTTCGGTACACAACACTCGCCAACTGTATAGGGTTAATTTGCCGATACCTAACTCTTCTCAAACTAAAAATTCAATCATGTACAATGGAAAGAAAATATTTAATCACCTCCCACTTAAAATTAGAAAGGCTTAAACAAGTGAAAAATTTAGAAGGCAGGTAAAATCTCTCTTGTTGTCCAAAGCATATTATACAGTTGAGGAGTTTTTCTACGACAGCTTTAATTAAATTTATTTGTTAGCTATTTGATTACTTTTTCTTTATTTTTTATTTTTGTTTGTATCCTCGCTTATTTTATAGTACTGCAGTTCGTTGTATTTTTAAATAGATTATGTTTTGTGTAACAGTGTGTAATGTGTTAAGGGTGCACCTATACCTATAGTTATTCTGGAAATGACTTGATACCCAAACAGTATTATCTATATTTTTCTATTGTAGTATTTACGACCTCTATATTGTCATCTATATTTAAATTGTTACACTTTGTATTTCATACCATTTTTATCTGACAGCTTTGTAAAAGAGAACCTATCTTCTTCATACAATAAAGCTACTTTTGACTTTGACTTTGACTAAGCAACTGTGCAAAATGGCTATCATTTTGCTGAATACACTTAATAACACATTTTAAAAAATTAAATTGGATAATTTAATATCTTTGGATTATCAAAAAGGTATGGAGTATTTAACACAGTCCTGTAACCTTATTTTTTATAACGCCCCACAAAAAAGTCACACAGGTTGAAATCTGAAGAATGTGGTGGCAATCCGTCGGTTGGGGGTATTGGTCGTGTAAATATTCCCAAATATTATATATATACATATACCATAGTTCCCGCCGAAGTAAAAGATGCACATTTTCCAGAATAATTGATACGAACTAACCTGAACCAATAAGATCAGTAAACATTCATTTTAAATTGATGCTGATGGTGTGCAACTTTAATGGAATATGGATTTTCATCCGCATAAACATGTTCTTTATGCAGGTTGGTTACTCTAGATCTTGAAAAGCACGCTTCGTCAGTAAACAGAATTTTTCTATGAAAATTTGGATCAGGGATTCTTAAGGCCGAGACACAATCAAAAACTTAAGGACTAAAGAATAGGATTTAAGATTTAGGTGTTAAGGAATAGGAGTACAGGACAGAATTAAAATTTTATAATCTAAATTTAACCAATCCGGTTCCTTAAAAACGGCGCATTTTTTAAATTCTAAACTATTGGCCTAACCTCACTTTTTTGTTTACAAATACAAACTATTTTTACAACTTTGACAAGCTCACCTATACTTTTAAAAATTATGGAAGGCTTGACAAAAAAGTTCTTAACTCTTTTGAATAGTATGTTTGCCGTTTTATTATCACCTTTAGAAACGAAAATACAATTTTGAGGTTATTTAATTGTCAAAAGTCAAACCTAACAAAACTTCTGATTGGCTGATTTCCTATTCCTTATTTCTTAAAACCAACAAATTGGTTTTTTAAAGCTTAAATCTTATTCCTTAATTCTAAAAATTTCATTGTGCGTTGTTTACATAGGACAACATATGTTCGTTCTTAAATCTTAATTCTTATATCATAAATCTTATTTCTTATTCCTTAAGTTTTTGATTGTGTCTCAGCCTTTATTATTATTATTATTATATTATTATTTCCTTGACAGAACCCATACACCTCGTAGTCCGTATAGTTGTCCATGTGATCTTATTTAAGTAAACTTTTTTGACAGCGATGGCAATATGTCAATAGCCAAATTATTAATTGACATAGCAATAAGGACACTCAAAAAATGATTTTCAGGTATTTTTTTTTACAGTTAATAGGTATGTATGCAGGTAATTAAAAATTTTTCTTTTTGGACAAAACCGGTTATGAAACAAAAATCTTTCAAGAGGCAAAAAAGCTTCTAGACGCATGTATTTACCTAACAAAAATACCTGGGTTATCATAACATTGATGATAGAAAAAATCAGGAGGAATGCTTACATGTGACGTCGCATTTACACATTTATATCACTTCTGCTTATTTATAGTCGGTCACTATACTACTAGAAAACGTCATTTTATAGTGCTAGACTGATTATACACCCAAACATCACTAAAATCAATTAGCACGTCTTCACAAAATTTAGGAAAAACCAAAAACAAATTTAATCGGCTAAACGAAACAATTTCGGATATATCTAACTTGGGTTGAATCGGCCTATCTTAACGTCAGGAGGCTGTCATCAAACGTTGTACACGTATTTTTAGGACACCTTGTATATTGACACAACTTTACAGAATTTATTTAAAAAGCAACCAAATAAGTTTAGTAACAAAAATTTTAGTATTTCATCTGAATTTTTAGATTCCGGTAGAAGAAAATTAATCAATAAATATCGTAGGGTAAGTAAAAAAGCTGAGCAATTAAGAAAAACTTATAATAATAATAATCACTGATTAAAAATTATCCCAAAATATAAAATAAATAAAAGAGTTCAATGTGTTAACTCGAACTAAATTTAGCAAAATCCGAAATATATGGATGAAATATTAAGAGCTAAAAATTACTTACCTAAATTCGAGATCTTCATGAAAATCGGCACACAAATTGTCACAATTTAGTCTGTACAGGATCTCAAACGGTTGTCTTCTGGGCATAATGAGATTGCTCGCAGTTCTGTAACTATCCGGTATCAGTGTCTCCATTCTGGTCGTCATTTCTGATTGACTTTGTTCCATGTTCATTGCTAATGCTGTTGATAATCTGATTAAAAAAAAAATACACAATGGCTCAGTATTAACATTGATCAATTATGGGTTATAAAAAATGGTACTACTAGTACCCCAAGCTCCCACTGAAGGAAAACCTACTTCACAACAGTACAAAAATTTTCTGACTGAATTCAATATACAGGGCTGCCCAGAACTATTGGAAGATTTTTGAAAGCAGAAAAATACCACCCTTATAAAGTATGTCTTGTCCAAGAGCTTTTAGAAGATGACCATGATATGCGTTTGCAATTTGGCGAAGAAATGATGAGACGGTGTGACGAGAATAATAGGTTTCCACAGAACATATTATTTTCGGATGAAGCTAATTTCTATTTAAACGGGGTGATTAACAGACATAATTATCCTTTCTGGAGTCAAGAAAATCCACGATGGATATTTGAAGCGCATACTCAGCGGCCCCAGAAAGTAAATGTATGGGCAGGTATCATTAATAACCGAATATTAGGGCCATTCTTTTTGAAAGGAAACCTCACAGCTGAACGGTACCTGGATTTCTTAACCTTCGAGTTGAGGGCTGCTCTAGCTGTAATTTTTCCCAACGAAGTAGATCTAGATATACCTAATGAAACAATTTGGTTTCAGCAAGATGGTGCTCCCCCGCATTTTGGTGTTAATGTGAGAAGATATTCAGATCAGATATTTCCAGGTCGCTGGATTGGACGACGTGGTACAATTGAATGGTCACCGAGGCCCCCAGACTTAACGCCTCTAGACTATTTTCTTTGGGGATATTTAAAAGAAAAAGTTTACCAAAATAGACCAAATAATATTTGAAGATTTGAAAAACAAAATTAGATTGGAGACACATAACATACCGGCTAAAGCCATTCGAAATTCCGTCGACGGATTTTACCATCATTTGCCACGTTAAACCACATTTTTGTTGTGTTTTGTTTTGGCTCGTTACATTTTTATTTTTTCTTTGACAAAATAAATAACAAATAAACCATAACTATTGTTAAGTCACAATGTCACAAAATGTCAGAACGTGAAACAATGAAGTTTTCTTACCTTGAAAGGTAAAAAAAACAAGAATGATTTATCATTTCCGCTTATTTAAATAGGGATTTTTTTAAACTTTCAACAGTCGCCATTTTTAAATAGCTCGACAGAATCGCGTCAAAATTGATGAGCATACTGTACGAGATATTAGCTTTCAAATGTCTATAAAAAAACAAACGAATAACGTCAAAATGTGAGCATATATAAAACTAAATTGACGTGTCCGAGCATTTTCCCCAAAAGTTACAGATTAAGGCTATATTAATTTTATTCCGGACTTCTGGGCAGCCCTGTATAATTCCTCTGTATAAATTAACTTTTATGATGTCCCCTACCCCACGGAATTGCATTTTTTTTTAAATTTCAACTTCAAGTTTAAAGGGTTTCCACTTTAAAAATGTAACAAACTTAATTTTTTATTAAATAACCGGTGCCGATTTCCCGCGCCTTGGATACACATAGTAAAAACCAATAAAAACAGCTTTGCGGAAAATTTGTCGTCAGATTAATTTAGAATGATCCCATGCTACCCTTAAATATTGGTTCCCTTACTAATTTTACATTGTACAAGACTTTTTTGAAGGTCCTTATATGATGGACTCCAAATTTTATTACTTTCCAATAAGCCAATTAAAAGTTATTTAAGAAAAAATTCCAAATATCATATATCTAAGATAATGTTATAATCGTTCTTACCTTGCTCGCAAGTTTGATCCTAGGCCCGTTTCAACATGTAAGTGTAACTCTTTCTTATAAATATTAAGGACTAGAGGTTCGGAGTGAAAAGGTAGGTTAAATTCATCTACAAGAGTACTAAGTCGGCGGATTTCTTCAGTTAAAGCTTTCGATACTCTTTGCTCAACATCTTCCACCATGTTTCGAATCTTCTTTTTCATTTCCTATGCAATAAAAAAATATTTAAATGCCTGCATACCTACGTTGAGTTTCGCATCGTCCCGTTGCTTAGCATCTTTTTTTTTTAATATTAATTTATTATTGACCTCAAAACAGTTTACAATAAAACTGGCACCGAGGCCTACAAATTGTATGGTATAATTATTAACATTCAAATAAAGTTATTCCGAAAGGCAAAAAAATGTAGTTTATATTTCTTTATCCTGCCACTTAAATGTCTATACTCTATTTTCCTTTATATATTTCTTAATATTGCACGTCAGTTTCTTGGTATTTCCATGGAGTATTCTTTGTGGAATCCTATTATATTCCTGTATACTTCTATATATTGGTGAGTCCTGTCCCTTTTTAGTTCTAGCATATGAATTTCTTAATTCATGGTTTGTTCTTGTGTTGTATGTGTAGATTTGTCTGTTATTTTGTAGTTTTACACTGGTTTTAAGTTTATTATTTTGTATATCATGTATTAGTTTGGTTTGTTCAAATACTTTCAATTGATTTATTTTCAGGTATGTCACTTTTTTATATATTTCCTCACTGGGCGTGTAGTAATTCATCCCGAATATCACTTTAATCGCTTTGTTTTGTAGTCTTTGGAGCTGATTCAACTGTCTAGTACATGTATTTCCCCAGCAGGGCATTAGGTATCGCATATGTGGCTCTATAAAACTGTTGTAGAGAAGCTGTCCAGATTTTTTATTGAGTTGGTGAGCACATCTTCTAATAGAGCCCAACATAGGAACTATTTTGTTTATCACACCATTTACGTGGTTTTTCCAGGATAGATTATCTGTGATAGTTAGTCCAAGGTATTTATATTCAGTAACTCTTTTGATATTTGTTTCATTAATTTTGATTTGGGGATTGCACGGTGGTTTACTTTTCTGCCTAATAACCATAAATACTGTTTTCTGGACGTTTAAAGAAAGTTTATTGTAACACAGCCAGTTAAAATACTTTACTAGATCACTATTGACAGTTTCTTCAAGTTGTTTTTCACTTTCTCCAGAATATATTAGCACTGTGTCATCTGCAAATTTGAAATATTTTGCTGTCAGGTTGGTGAATTTCAGATTGTGCACGTATAACAAGTATAACAGTGGTCCGAGAACAGATCCCTGTGGGACACCTGTATTTAGTATCTGTTCTTCGCTATGTTCACCATTTATTGCAGTGTAGTGTTTTCTACCGCTTGAGTATGTTTTCAGTAGTCTATGGCATGTACCTCGAAAGCCCATTTTGTATAGCTTGTTCATCAAAAGTTCAATATTCACTGTGTCAAATGCCTTCTGTAGATCAACAAATACTGCTAGTACATATTTGTTTTTGTCCATTTCACTCGTTATATGTTCTAGTAGGTCCACTGTTGCCCCTTGGGTACTACTTTTTTTTTGAAATCCATATTGTTGATGATCAAACTTAAATGTTGCTTATATGAATGTTACTAGTCTTTCCTTGATAATTTTTTCTATAACTTTTGAGAAGGTGCTTATTAGTGAAATTGGCCTGTAGTTGTTCATGTCTTCATGTGTTCCTTTTTTGTAGATTGGTATGATTTTAGCTGTTTTTAGTTCTGTGGGATAGTTTCCGGTTTGCAGTATGTTATTTGTCAGCTTGACTAAAGTGGGTCCGATTATATTGATCAGTATTAGTAAGTTCAAATGTTTAACTAAACTTCCCTCTTAAAATTAAAATTGACGTGGAATTGGTCAAATCTTATTTCCCTCAAAGTCAAGAGATATTTGAAATGAAAACCCTATAGGTGGCGCACCCTATACGACGCAGTAATTTAATGGAAACCGGCTGAATTTTTAAATTTTGTTTTTATTTGGGTAAATGCAGGATGTTTGTGGGCACAATTTAAAATTATTTAGAAATATACCGGGTGTTCCATTTAAAAAACTAACTTTGCTATCAATCTTCTGTCTGGGACATCCGGTATATTTCAGAACAATTTTAATTGTGCTTAGAAACATCGTGCATTTACCCAAATATAAAGAAAATTCTAAAACTTAGCCATTTTCCATTAAGTTGTGCCACCATGTATAACATCACTAACGCTTTTTTTTTAATCTTGAAACCGTAAGTACGAGCTGTTTTTCTGATTAAATTAAAGCAGGTCTCTTCGAGATTATGGACTGTTTCTTTCACTAATGCCTGAAAAATAATATATGGCATTGTGATATTTGGTAATAATTACCAGTAAATAAATATAATTTTGATTTAAAATTACTGGAACCACAACTATTATTAAGAATTTCTGTCACTTTGGTTCGTCAATTTTCTTTCAATTCCGTTCCGAAATATTTGACGTTAATTGTGTATTATAGCGTTTCGGAGAAGAAAAATAACATGTTTTGGAAATGACTAACATTACCTAGTTTGTTAAGCTGTAACATCATCTATACTTTGGTTAGGGTTGTAAATATTAATTTCAAAAATTGTCTGTAACAATTTGTCATGAGTGAACGTTTTAATAGTTATACAGGGTTGGGCAAATGTTCCGGAACGGCTTAATTACAAGCGAACGAAAAGTGATATCGAATCGGGGTTTTGGGCAATCTATAGGACAAAAATTTTACTATTTGACTGGTATACCATATGTCAGTAATGTCACCAACTGTCAAGTGTCGACGATATTTTTTTATTTTTTTAAATGGAACACCCTGTATATTATCAGATATTCTAGATCTTCAATAAATTACAAATATTTTTCATATAGCATACCATATGATTAAATTCAACTGTTTCGGAAATACGGGCAAATGAATGTAGTACATTTTATTTAAACAAAACCAAGGTAATAACTTTAAAACACAATAATATAAAATAATGGTTATTTAATTAAATGTTCAAAATGTCGTCCTTCAGCCACCTGACAGTGTCCAATCCTGTCGGAAAATTCAGAACGCACGTTTTGCAAATGTTCACGAGAAATAACATGCACAGCATCTAAAATTCTGTTTTGAAGATCCTCCAAAGTCTTAGGTTGTGTACGATATACGACAGTCTTTAAATGACCCCAGAGGTAGAAATCTAGAGGTGTTAAATCTGGAGATCTAGGAGGCCATTCAATGGACCCTCTCCTACCTATCCACCTTCCAGGAAAAGTTTGATCTAAATAATTTCTGACATGTATACCAAAATGAGCTGGCGCCCTTGCTGAAACCAAATGTCATTCGCTAGTATTTGATCGTTAACCTGATCATGATATAAATTAATCAAATTTGGTATAATTCTATTTCGAAGCAGATCTAAGTAGTAAATAGATGTCAAGTTTCCATCAAGGAAGAAAGGCCCAATAATATGGTTTCCAATTATACCTGCCCACACATTTAATTTTTGGGGGTGTTGCGTATGGTGCTCAATCATCCAATGGGGATTATGGTCTGACCAGTATCGACAGTTGTGCCTATTGACGAAACCATTAAGACAGAATGTAGCCTCGTCAGAAAATAAAATACGACTTACAAAGTTAGGTTGTAGGTCTATGTAGTCCATTATTTCTTGACAAAATTGCATACGCCTATCAGGATCGTCCTCTGATAGTTCTTGAAGCAAGCTGACTTTATAAGGAAACATTTTATTTTTTTTGAGGATTCTTCTAATTGATTTTTCGCTGTTTTCATGTGCAAGAGCAAGCTTTGGAACTGACGTCTGTGGTTCTTCTTGCAGAGCAAGCAAAACATCCAGGGATTTCTCGTCATTTGTAGCAGTTTTCGGACGACCTGTTTTTGGCAAGTTTTTTACCGTACCCGTATGCTCAAAGTTATGGAATATTCTATTAGCAGTTGATTTAGAAATGGGATCTCGAACAGGAAAACTTTGATTAAAAAGGTCGGTTGCTTCTTGAAAAGATCTCCGTCTATCCCCATATCCTATCATCATAAGCAGAGTAATCCGTTCTTGTTCAGTTAGCTGAACCATAGTTTTATCAGTTATATCAGAGGTTTAGTCGATAAATAAAAAACTCGCACAACTCACTTAATACAAATAAATAAAAATTAAATAGGAAATGTGTCAGAGTGACACTTGGGAGTCATGGAAACTAAGACTTTTATTTGGAATGTCATAATAAAAGAAATATGTTGCTTGATTTTTAAACAAAATGTAATATGGGCTTTCTAGATTCATTTGCCCGTATTTCCGAAACAGTTGAATTTAATCATATGGTATGCTATATGAAAAATATTTGTAATTTATTGAAGATCTAGAATATCTGATAATATACAGGGTGTTCCATTTAAAAAAATAAAAAAATATCGTCGACACTTGACAGTTGGTGACATTACTGACATATGGTATACCAGTCAAATAGTAAAATTTTTGTCCTATAGATTGCCCAAAACCCCGATTCGATATCACTTTTCGTTCGCTTGTAATTAAGCCGTTCCGGAACATTTGCCCAACCCTGTATTTACCTGTGTAATAATCAGCAGTTGTTGTTCTGTGTAGTTGACTTTATCCGTCAGATCTTTGCGTTGTTTTAATTTATCTTCCTTTAGTTTTAAAGCTTCATTGTAAATACTTTCTAGAATATCTCGGAGCTCGCTACAAATGAAGTGTTTTAAGTATGCAATTGATATTACAGCATCTGGGATTGTTTTTTAAATAATGTCATTAAATTAACAACTTCCCAGACGTAGAAATGTCAGGGAAGGGAAAGTGTAACTTTACCGAACTTTGTGTTCCTAACAATAAATGATATTTATGACATATATTACCGGGTGTCAACGAAATCATTGCACATTGCACCACAGCATAATTTTACTTTAAAATATATTTTATTCAAATTTGGCTACTGCTATACTTGAGGGTGATCTTAATTTTTACCAAAAAAACAAAACAAAAGAACGTTACTTCCGGTTTTACCGGAAGTTACGCCGAGTTTTTTTTTCTTTAAATGGTATCCTGTATTATTATTTTGCACAATTGGGTTTTTTTTTGAATTACCTTTTCAACGACATACTCAATAAATTGACATTTGCTTTCAAAATGGCGGCGTAACAGCTACTTTGTGTGCTTTATTGTCAACAGAAAAATACAACATTTATTCTTATTGACAAAGCCCCTAATACTGAAAGCATACTAGAGTTAAGAGTTAATTAATTGTATACGAAAGGAGGGACTAGAATATTTCAAATATAATATTGTAGTATACAGGGTGTTATTAAGAACGTAACCAAACTTCAGGGTGACCTTTGAGTGATTCTAAGACGAAAAGTTTATATAAACATAGGTCCATCACAGGTCAATAATCACTCCTTAAAGTTTGACCACGTACTTAAATAACAGCCTGTATATACAAACGAGTTAGTCGCACCAAGTTTTTATTTCTCTAAGTCACCATCAACCATATTTTTCAATTGGCACAAGAGAGCGGTGTCGCCTAAAAAGAGTGTAAATTTTCCCTAAATATCCGAACTTGCAAGGTCGTAAACATACAACAAGAACAAAACTGAGTCCAGCGCTGAACCCTGAGAGTCTACACCAGATGGGCAAGAACCTGCGTTTTTCTCGATACATATAATGAAAAGCAGCGATGTGCTGTATTACGCGCTGAAGCTTCTGTACCAGTACGCGATGATTAACACAGTCGAACAGCTTTGAAAATCGAAAAACACCGCCGTAGTAGTAGCAGTAGTAGGTAAGGGGAGGCACACGGACCTGGCAAGTAGACCAAAGGTGATCCTATTTACCTACCCCTGGGTCTACCCCCATCCACTTAACCACATAGCCCTCGCCAAACCTACCCCACCTTCTCATGACAAGGGTCCTGACTAGTGCTGGCAAAAACCGGAAAAAATCGGTTTCTAAAAAAACCGGTTTTGGTTAAAATCGATTAACCGAAAACTTGATTTTAAAACCGGTTAACCCATTAATCGAAGACCGGTTAACCGATTAATCGAAAACCGGTTAACCGATTAATCGAAAATCGGTAAACCGACTTGGTTAACCGCGTTTTTGACTCAAACCGAAAACCGGTTAACCGCGGTTTAGACACGCCAAAAACCGATTATTCGGTTAATCTATTTTTGATTAATCGGCTTTCGGTTAACCGAACTCTTTCTAGTAGATTGATCAAGTGGTTTAAGGTTTAGGTTACTATTTTACTATCTATTGGACTACGGATATTTCTATAGGTATAAATATTATTTAAATACTTATAAAAAAAAATAATTAATAAACAAAACACTATAAAGTATAAACATTAACAGATTACACAATATAAATATATGTCCTGTCAGTTAAACGCGCATTTTTAAATAATTGGTGCACAGAATAATATATAGAATACAGATATTGAATATTGATTGATATTTCTACTTTTTTTTTATTCCGCCATTCTATTAAGCAAGTGCACTTATTTTATTATTTATAACTGTGTCTAGGAGATATTCCTCAAATAGTCGGTTAACCGAAAACCAGTCAACCAAAAACCGGTTAACCGATTAACCGAAAATCGGTTAATCGAAAACCGGTTAACCAAAAATAGATTAACCGATTTTCGGTTTGGGAAAAAATTGCGGTTACCCAAAAACCGGTTAACCGAAAACTCGGTTTCAGTTGCCAGCACTAGTCCAGACTTCCTCCTGTTGGATCACCAGCGTCCCAAAGACTTGCCGTCTAAGTCTTCCCAACACTGATAAAAATGGATTTACCGATGTCGTGGGTTGCAGAATTAGCGCTAATTTAACGTACCATTGCGCCCAAAAAAAACTGGGACAACAATTTTTTTTTTACATTCTAGCTCCTAGACTATAATATAAAAAAAAACCTTAAAACGTATTGACAAACTGTCAATCTGACTGACACGAATGGAAAGCTAAATATTTTGTAATAGCCTGGAAGACAGAAATAAAATTCTTTGTCCCAGTATTTTTTGGGCGCAATGGTAAGTCTCTGTGTTGTTCAAACTGAGCCTACGAATTATCACAAATTATTTAAAAACGGTACAATAACTCAGCTTCTTTTGGTTCGCCTAGACACAGAAAGAGATTTTTTATCAAGATTTTAAACACATTTGGGATTACCACAATCCCTTATTTTGTAACCATTTTATGAGTTACCTGAACTCAGTTTTTGGATTGGGAAAACTTACTAATTGATTTTAAAGTGCCGTTTTGACCTGGACGTGCATTATTTCAACTCATTACCATGTGTAAATTATTTCTCGAGTTGGAATTAGTCATAAAGAGTGCTCTAAAAACCCATGTCGAGGGTAAATCACCGATCGAAAGGTCACGGAAAGTTCCGAATTCGCGCTTGTGCCGATTTGGAGCGGTAACTTCATCCCATTGTTATTAGTACCTCATGCACGTCGCGTCGTCATGGACCACATAATGAACTTGCTATCCGCGCAATCGTTGATCGGCGGGATCTTTTATCTTTGTTCAGAGTTCGTTCTCCTATACAGGTGCGTGAAAATTATAATACTCCAACTTTAGGACAGATTAAATCCATAGTCGTTAAGTTAATCATCTTAAGCTAGAACAACTAAAAGGTCAAGTTTTGATACCTCTAATCATGAATTAAACTAGCCCGAGTAGTAACGTATCACAATTCCCATAGTGGTCTCTGGCAGCTTAAACAATGAATTGCTGTAGTCCACGTCGCATGTGTACGTCAAACCCAGTTACGATTAGCTACGGTAGCCTTAGCTTATCAAAAATTAGTCTGGTCCAGTGCATAAAATAACCCATCTTCAAGGCTATTATAACTTATGAACAGTTATTTGATGCAATTTCTTCAATTTAGTTGCCGTAATTCCAGGGTCTGAGCTGTCCCCTATTAGCAACACGCGTCGATCTAGGACAACTTATATTTGAGTTATATCAACTCGATATTTCGCTCAGTGAATGCAGGTGCTTTCTTAACTTGCAATGTCCTGTTAGAAGTCCTACCAAAGAATTCAGGGCACGCCTACTCCAGTTAAGAATCCATTCCAACTAAGCCCTTTCAGGCCAAGTTATGAAATCTTTGGCCTGTCTACACCGTCGTAAGAACCTCGCCCTCATTGAGACTGAACAAGATCTTTTCGTGGAGTGGATAATTATATTTGGATATTTATTGTGAGGAAACGTAGTCGTGTATTTAAAAGCTTTTTAACTACTTTGAAGAGGGTCGCAAGGAGGGATATGAGTCGACAGTTGGAGGGACCATCATAATTACGTACCTTATGAAAAGGAACAAGAGCTTATTTTAGGTATGAAGAACATTCGCCCTTTAGAAAGGAATTGCTAATTGAATTAACAATAGCCATAAAGAGCCTCCTCCAGTAGGCACTCCAATACCAAATCAATTTCTTAAGCACTGACATTTAAATTTTTGTCTTGTTTCTGAAGAAATCGATCTTTTTATTAACACCCTAGTTTAGAGCATTTTTTAAAATACTTTTCATTATTTAATATTACAGTCTAAAATATCATTAATAATCATCTAACGGCGTTTTGGAAATCACAATGCGTTTTTCTTCAGCTCCAAACATGAAAAAGAAGTCAGTTGTTAATTATTTAATAATTAAATTGTTATTAAAACACGTTTAACGCATTATAATTTTCCAAATGCATAAAATAAAGTAAAATAGGGCCGATTTTTTTTTTTTTTTTAATCGACAAATGTTATCTTTAAAGCATCGTTGACTGACCCGGTAAAATGACTTCGTTGACACCTGCTATATTTATTAATCACAACTATTGAAGAAAATTGTTTAGGAAATGCAGTTGCACAAAAAAATGCTATACGTAACATGCCGGAGGACTTTTAGTCTAAAGTTTTCTAACTTGTGTGCATACCATAAAAATGTGTCATAATAATATATAAAAAATCTTACTTTGCTATGTATTTTCCCCTTTGTGAATGCATTTCAAATTTAGTTTTTACTGCCGACTGTGATATACATTCTTCAAATTTCCTTTCAAAGTCCTAAAAACAACATTAGTAATAAATATACGGCCAATGCCTTGTAGAGTAGACATTTTGATAAAATAAAAGATCGGAAATCGACAATTCAACTAACTTGGAATTCAAAGTATCTCGTCTGAAAACCTTCTGTAAGCGGTGTAGATGCTGTCTGTCCTTGTTCAGCTAATCGAGCTTGTAAAACCTCTTTTGCCGATATGAAAAATATCCTTTCTTCCGCTTCTTTTTGAGTGCATACACCTAACTCCTTTACTAAAAAATCGATTGCTCGTTCCTGATGTTGTCTTCGAACCTAATATCAACAAATACATGTTAGTCAGTCTCAATTGAACAAAAGCAGTCAATACATATTAATGAAGGGCGCGACCTTCATCCACGCATGAATAGGGGAATAGTATATTATTAACCAAAGTTTCGGCAGACGCCGTTATGGCCCAAGTGCCAACTAAATACCGACGCGCGAAGCGAGGGATTTAAAACGCGAGGGTCATAATGAAGGTCTAAACCGTGGTACTAAACGTTTTATTAATATAATATTATTTACGTAGAACACAGTAGGTCTACATTCACATAATGTATTTGGATAACTAGTCAATTATTGAATTCAGATAATTCTCCTTTAACAGGTTCAGCGCTCACGTCCTGTTAACTCGACGCAAGAGTTTCCAAAATATTAGATATACGTGTTTCTATAAACGGCGCGGCGGTCTATGACGATATATTGTAGGTTTCGAAGTGGGCCCTGTGCAAAAATTTGCGCTAGAAATATTTTACATTTTCTAAAATTGTTGGCCTTGAGTTCTACGATAAGTGTCGACGCTGCACAAATGCAATTGATTTGGAAATGCTATAACTAATTAATGCTATTTAATATTATTGTGAATCAATTATATAATTAATCCTTTTCAGAAATTTAATAATCTATCATCAAGAAAGTAGCGTTTATTGAATACTTGCAACTTTTTATAGAAATATTCTTAAATATTTATAATTTTAAATACTTTTAAATAAATAAGATTTGTCCCTAACAAGCACGTCTTCTGGGGAATTTATGAATAAGTTTATTCAAGAATATCATATTAACATGTTTATTATATTGTAACTATTTAAAATAAACTTATTATTATTATTATTATTAATTAGCTGAAAGCGAGTCCATGCAGTTGATTTGTTTTTTATCAGATTAGTATTGTTTTGTCACTTACGAGTTACGATGCTTTTATCACTGAAGCCTCGTTTTCAAAGCTTTTAGTCCAATAAACGGAACGCTTAAAAAGTATTTTTAGTTAGAAAGCTGCTTTTTCGGTGGAAGATACATTTTAATGTTTGAAAAGACACTTCAGTGTTATCTTGTGTCCAGCCCTTGCACGAGAGCTAAAAAACCCTACAATTGGGGTTGAAAATATATTTTTGGGTTATAAATTTTAAATGAAAAATAATATGAAAAAAAGTTTTTCTGAAATGTTGTAGAGCATTAAATCTTACACAAAAAAGGTTATTACTACTTTTTTCTAATCTATAAATCCAAAAGCCATAAGAGGTTCGCAAATTTCAAAAACAATTTTTGGTCAGGTTTTTAATAAATGAGACCTAAATATCGATATGGCATCACTGTCGTCTCTGGAAAAGAGTTGCAGCGTCTAGTGCATAGACATAGTCTAGTGCAGTACTTATCGGGTTTTTAGATGCCGAATGATTTATTGCGGATACAGGGTGCGCAAATAACATTTATCTCTATATTTTAGGTGTATGTAAAATTTGGTTAGTAGATAGCTAATACCTCGGAACAGCACATAGCGTAGTTTTCATTTCGAAAATTTTCAAAACAAAAAATATTACTTTACTTTAGAAAGACAATGTATAAGAGAATATTAAAATCTGAGTAAGTGATAAATTTCACTGCACAGTTATTAAGTACTTCATACTATTTTTCATATAGGTGATACCTATTATAGGAGTATATATTAAATCGATACACCATCAATTATTGGGACCCAAAAAGTTGCTATAAAAAAACTGTTTAAAACTGATTTTTTCTTTATTCTTTTAACCTACAAAAATCGTTTAACCTTAATATCTTCACAGTTGACTGACAATGGGCAATATTATTATTCAAGATATACCCCCAATAAAAATATCATATTACCTATATAAAATAATTATAAACCATTCAAAATTCAGTTTAGTTTCATACATACCTTTCACAGGGTTATTCAAACAATATTTCGCAAAAATGTTTCACTCATAAAAACCTCAAAACAGTACAAAAATAACATACTCTAATAAATTAACGGAGCAAAAAACTTTTTTCAAACACCCGTATAGAGTCTCAGCTAGACAATGGGCAGTGTTGCCAAGTTGAAAATTTAATGAGTTTATGAAATTTCGAAGACTCCGACCAACCCTCAAAGTTCACATGATTCTAAGACCACAACTATTAGAGATATCGTAAAACTGATCATAAACGTTTTTATTCAGATTTAAATGCTCTACAACTTTTGTCTAAAACCTTTTTTTCTAGTGTTTTTTGTTTTAAAGCTACGGGTCAAAAAACATTTTTAAGTAATTTTTCATCCCTTATGCAAGGGTTGATTACAAAATAATATCGAAGTGTGTTTTCAAACATTAAAATGTACCTTCCACCAAAAAAGCAGCTTTCTAACCAAAATTCCTTTTTAAACGTTCCGTTTATTGGACTATTTGTTCTGTCGCGAGCGACAGTTGCGTAACCAATAGAAAGTGGGTATTTTATTTCTCCTAACCCCCACTGCTCTGTCGCCAACAGACATCACCGTGTATGGTTGATGCAAATAAAAACCGATGCACGTCATTAATCAGCTGATAATTGTAAATCCGTAAGAAAACACGAGGAAATTAAATTTAGGCAAAAAGTATTAAAACTTAATGCGATATTGAATTTACTACAAACTTAAAGTATTCTTCTTTGATACGAACCCACTTATAGCAAATATTTTGTTTATTTAAGCTTGTAAAAAATAATATAATTTGATTTTATTGGCCCATAGTTGGCAACTCAACTGTAAACGGTGCGGTGGCGCCAGCTCGTTCGTTGGTTTGGTTTGACGTTTCATGAAAAACTAACCTAATTGTTCGTCGTTCCGTGTGTCTATTTCTTAAGAAAAACTCCAGATCTTTTCACAAATAGCATTAAAAAACTGTTCTATTAAGAGAAACAAAAGTGCATATACATATCTCTGTCGATTACGTTGTTTACTATTTGTGAACAATGCCGAAGCATTTAAATAGTCGGTGCAAAGAGCTAATAGCTTCTCTACAAAGCTATTTTCAGAAAGACCTTAACAACAATGGCCTATTATTACCCTTAACAGCAGTACAGAAAAGTAAATTAAAAGAGTATGTTAAGGTCTAGATATTTTATTTCTACTTTACTAATTTTTAGCGTGTAGCAGCTGTCCTAAATTTGAATATTTCCACTGTAAGCGCAATTTCAACAACAGTTAAGGAACATAAATTATTAAAATCACCTTAAAACAAACGTTCTAATTTAAAGAAAGTTGTAAATGTGTGAAGATTGGATATAAGTTCTATCCGTGACACTATTTATGGAATGTACGAAACAAGTAAGTTGTATTATTTTTATTATATTACTATTGGCGTTCCTCAGGGGTCAGTCTTGGGCCCAATCTTATTCCTAATATATATAAATGATCTGCCACTGATAGAAGCATCAGCAAAGTTTACACTCTTCGCTGACGATACTACCATCTCGGTCACTGCTGATTCAATTGATCGGGCCATTGCAGGGTCAGTAGAACTATATGAGAGGGCTGCGAATTGGTTTGCTGTGAATAAGCTTCACCTTAACAATGACAAAACTAAGAAAGTCATTTTTTCAATGAGGGATACTGGCATTGCTAATGGGGATGTCACTGTCGTTAAGTTTCTGGGTGTGCATCTGGATCCCAAAATGCTGTGGGACGCCCATATTGGCGACCTATCAGGGAAGTTGAGGAGCAGCTTGTTTGTGCTTCGCAACCTGATAACTAATGTAGGTCGGAGTACGTTGCGAACGGCCTACTATGGAATCTTTCATTGTAAGATGTCATATGCAATACTGATCTGGGGGCATTCGCCTCAATCAAAAAGAATCTTTGGGCTGCAAAGAAGGGCGATAAGGCTGATTGCTGGTCTGGCGTATAGAGAGGACTGCAGAGCGGCCTTTAGGCAGCTTCGCATCTTGACCTTGCCATCAGTGTATGTACTGGAAAACTTGTTACATGTAAAAAAGAACGTTGAGACATATACGACGCACGACGATGTCCACCAGTACAACACCCGACACAAAGACCATCTAATGCCTAACTATTGTCGCCTAAAAAGAACACAAGATGGACCGGGTTTTCTTGGGCCGAAGTTCTTTAATGTGCTTCCCATTGCTGTAAGAAATCTACCTCTTAAACAATTTAAATCAAACGTCATTAAAATTTTATTAGAAAATGCCTTTTACGACATTGAAGAATTTCTAGCCACCAATCTATGATAAGTATTCAATGTTATGTCGTTCGTCTTGTATTTTATTTTTATTTCTATTTTAACTTTAAAATTTTATTAACTAACTTTTCAATACCATACTATTTTATTATTGTTTATTGTCAATTGTGTAATATGGTGATATATGTATGTTATTTGTTAATCTATTTTAATTTAAGCCTCATCATGCTCACAGAACGGAATAACATGTGAAATGTTTCTCTTTTTTTTTCTATACTGACGTATGTAAACATATTTTATGTAATAGCATGAATAAAGGAATTTGAATTTGAATTTAAAAACTATAATATTTTACATCGGGTATTCATAAGCTGTAACTTTTCTTAGAACATCATGTAGTTTTGACAACTTTAAGTTAGAAATTAAAAGACAGAACTGTTTGATGGTTGTCTTAACTCTTTAAGAAGCCTCTTCAAAAAAATAGGTAAAAAGATGAACTGAGGCGAGAGCTTACGGAACTTTCCCATGTAGCTTTCAAACGACTGGTATTTTTAAAATAATATACTAAAGAAAAAGAAGCATTCTTGTACCAATTCGTTTTCTTGGATGAAACGTGGATTCTTCAGAATGGTACCATTGGTCGATCTTGGCAAGGTGACAATAAAAGAAGTGTTAGATCTACTAAATTTGATGGTAAAAGGTAGTGTGCAGTAAACAAATACAGGGTGTTATGGAAATGACTTATTATTTTTTAACCCGTAAATATATAGGTCGAGACGAATTGGGGAAAAATTGCTATAAATGGCGCTCGAAGCTAGAAATTCGAGAAAAATGCCTTCAAAAATTTAGGTCCAAAACACCTACGCGCCAATGACCCAAACAGCTGATTTGGGTAATTGTTTACTTTAGTGCAAATGTTGAATTTTTCGCTAAAATTTCGTATATAGGCTAATTAAGGGTAGCTGATCACAATTTTCCTTTTGCGTTTAGGCGGCAAATGCACTGGTTTTGAGAAAAAAAATGTTAAAGTTTTTCTAACTCACCGGTATGTTATTTTGCATGTAATCCTAAAATGTTGCTATTTCCAATAAAATATTACTTGTCGGAGTCATAGTATACACTTCTGAGTTGAAATAAACGAAATATGCCACAAGGAAACTCTGAAAAACGGGATAACTTGTAAGCGAACAGAAAACTCTACGTTATCTGGAAAAAGACGGGAGACAGCTCACTGACAGCTGACCAAAAAAGCAGAAGCAAACTGCACGGTACAAGGAGCCTGTTTGCAGGTTCACTGCACCCATGTTGTCAGATTGTTAGTGTATTATAAATTGCCTATACTTTTCAATTCATTTTTATTAATTGAATGAATCCTATTGGCTCGAGCTAGCATATCATTCTCCTGGATGGAAGCCATTAATAATTACAAGAAAAAGAAGAACAATCTGGCAACGTGAGTGCAATGAATCTGAAAAGACACGCTTCTACTTTGTCGGCGTATTAACAACGAATTTAATTAAATTTGTGCCTTTTCCATTGTTTTTTTGCTAAAATGTTGTTCTTATTTTATGAACAGATAGTTTGGTGAAAGTTTTATCACATATTTTGAAGGGAAAACCATAAAATCTAGGAAATTGAAAGGAAAGTGAAACGCGACACCCAAAGATATCGAAATAAACAAACCTCGGATCGGCTCCAGACAAAATACGCTGACGGTTTGTTTTTGTTAGATTTGGTCGAGGTGCTGAAGAAAGCAAGTTGAAAAGAAAAGTAGTTGACTAAGAACTTTAGAGTTCATATGGTCGGTTATCGGTACACCTTTGATTTAATTTTATCGCTTTATGTTTTCCTTAAATTACCTAATTAATAAATTTGTTTTAATCGTTACAAATTTATTATTTCTTAAAGACATCCTTACAAAAGAATACCCTAACCTGTAAGTGAAAAACTTTAACATTTTTTTTTCTCAAAACCAGTGCATTTGCCGTAAAAACGCAAAAGGAAAATTGTGATCAGCTACCCTCAATTAGTCTATATACGAAATTTTAGCACAAAATTCAACATTAATTGCACTAAACTAAACAATTACCATTCCAGCAGTTTGTCTTGTCAAAAACACATGTGTTCAGGGGCATTGAACTATCATGGAAGGCGCACATAGTCCGGTTTTAAGGTATTTTACAAAATTCAAAATACTTCCGATTTTAGAAAAAAAAACTATCAAGTGTAACTCTAGACCACCTCAGGAGTGGCCCCTTAAAATATAATAAGTCATTTCCATAACACCCTGTATATAAACTATGGGACATTTTTTTATATTTATCTTGTTTTTATGAAAAAAAACTGTGTAATTTCCTCACTCGGATATTTTGGTTACAAGCTGGCAACACTGTCGATAACTGACGTCACTCGAAGGATTAATTTAACTTCACGTCGCTGCGACGTGGAGTGGGGATGTGTGGCTGCGACAGAACGAAGCTCTGAGAACGCGGCTTTAGAATCCAATTCCCCGACATCAAAGAACAAAAACCCGATGGACAGGACTCTGTGTCACTCCTTGTTTTACAGATTACCATCCAAATAAGTAGGGTTTTCTTGCGCCCTTTAGTATTTACTTTTATTAAAAATATATTTATGTTTTAATTTTATTTAGAACTCTGTATTCAATTCTTCAATTTCATCCAGTTGACTTCAAAAAATTCTTCATTTTTTTAATTAATTTGTTCGCAAGATCAAAGGAATGTTTTATGTGATATTAATGATAATAATAAAATATTCAGTAAACTGGATGTCGGGATCTAAAGTAAATATGTGAAACATAGCCCGTCGTCCAGTTAACTGGACCTTGGTATATGATATGAATATGGCAAATAATATACCAGCATCCAGTTAACTGGACACTGGTGAAAAGCTGTTAATGTGACAGATATCTTCCAAATATATCGAAACCAAGACTACAGCGACATATTTTATAATTCTATTATAAAAGTTACTATTGGGTTCTGTGCAGATACTGCTCTGACCCATTGGGTACTGAACCTGTTAAGAACATCATTTTTACTGAGCAGAGCTACTCTGATTGATCATTGGTAAGCCCACTTTACTTTTATACTCACTTGAGCTTACTATGGTACAAATTTCTTTTAGTATTCCCTGATGATGGACATTTAATAATTGACTCATTTTCCAAATATATTATGTGGAAGACCGGACTGTATTGTATTTAATTATATAGGCTCCACTGCAAGCATGGACTACTACTTTAAATAATATTATTTGTTATTTTTCATGCATTAATATGTAAATTTATTCTCAAACATTTGTATGTAATTTTCTTATGAATCCAGTTACTTTGAAACTGACGGATAATTACTAGAATATGCAGTTGCCTAACTGCGCACCTTATTTTGTGGTTATACCTATACTATTGCCTTTGACAGACATAACAGTTGGTTCAGCTGTTTTCATTATAGACCTCGGTCAGTAATTGAGCAAGAGGTAAAGAAAAACAATTTCTGAGGCTAATAAACGGTCAATAATGATTGTTTCTGGGGTTAGTAGTGGAAAGAAGGCTTTAATATTTGTTTAGTTAAAATTTAATCTTTTAAGGTTTAGTTCTGCTTAGTTGACAGTAATTTCTTGCCCTAATTCAAATTTAATTTAGAAAAGATCAACCCAAATAAATACCGGACACTCGAAAGCAATCCGGCTTACGAACTAGCATGATCATATCTGTAACATAGGCAGTCGATTATACATAAGTAAGTGACCTCGCTTCCATCTCATCCTGGCCACCAGGCGCGGCTGATCCATAAAATTATTTAATTTTTGGTCAATGACCCACTTACTAATTATTCTAAAAAAAAGTGCATTTTCAAACGAAAACTTCCACCAATAAGAATAAGACTAAGCGAAGCACCAATAATGATTATTCCTGTGCTTTCTCCGGGCTCGGCCGTATTTTACTATATTAATGCATTAAAATCAAGACAGAAACAAACATACGCGCTTTAAGGAAGTTAAGAAGAGACAAAAAATAGGACGAAATCGTCGCAACCGCAAATTAAAATATCTTTGTGCGCTCGCGTGTGCGTCGACGTCGCCGGTTCTTGGGTTGTCCCGTTTTGTACGCGGGCCCTATGGAAATATAGTCGAACCGCTCGGTGAAATATACTATTGCAAACCATTTGGTTACAAAAATAAATCTAACTAATAATACGCATTGTATTTGCATTAATTTTTGTTTACATTTCATGACACCGGCACAGTTCACTTATTAAGTGCTTATTAAATTAAATTTGAGATATTTCGGTTTTCTAAATTTTCTTTTTTTTTTCGGAAATTATGTTGTGTACTTTGTGTAGTAGTACAGTACTTACTACTCGTAGTACCTACTCCAGTTCTTGTATTAATAATGGCTTTAACTGACTGCGGTGGAAAATATCCAGTGCCAGTTAGTTTAAAAATATATATTGTTAAACTATAATTACTTTTATAGTTGCCCACAAAATTTGCCCCACCAGTAAAAATTTCACGAACCGCGCCTGGTTAGTAGTGGAAAGAAGGCTTTAATATGTTTAGTTCAAATTTCATCTTTTAAGGTTCAGTTCTGCTTAGTTGACAGTAATTTCTTGCCCTAATTTAAATTTAGTATAGAAAATATCAACCCAAATATATATTGGACAATTAAAAGCAATCGGTCTTACGAACTAGCACGATCGTATTAATCTAGTGAAGAGGCTAAGTACATCTAGTACAGGCATCGAGGGTTTATCGCCCACTTTATTGCATACACACGGGTGGGCTTTTTCCAATACCTAAAACTTAAGTATTAAGTTCCCAAGAATTCTGAGGTTAAGTCGAAAGTCTAACCACAATTTCTAGTAAAGTGAAACGTCAACGGGTAAGAATCAAAATTATGAGTGTTTTTATCACAGGAACATTTTATTGGTGAAGATGATGTGGATGAATTAAATTTACTATTTTTGGTATACCAAGACGAATATATCAAAGGGCTGAGTACTTTAACAGCTTTGACAATTGAAGTTTTATCAACGATTTCGGGTTACTAAAGAGACAGCTCTTTACATACCGGAAAAAATAGAATACCAGATAGATTTCCCATACAACTTGTTAGTATAATATGTAGAATGTACTGAAAAAACCGCGACATCAACTCAATTCATTACATTCACCTGAAGACTACTGGAGATATCAACTTAGCCTAGCAGTTGAAACACATCTTTATATTTGTAACAACAAACCTAAACAAAGTATATATTTTAGGAAAAATGCTGTGGCACTGATAAATCAGTTGCTAATTTTTAAAGATTTCTGCAACTGGTAGCCACATTGCCTGTGTTGCAGATTTTACGGGTACACATACCTCTACAGTCTACAGCATCAAGAATCAATAGGTTAGTAGCAAAAATGTATCTTCATTATCTTGTCACTATTGTCTAACTTCTTAACCTAGCTAAAGATTCTGAAATTCCGAACTAAACCAAAAACAAAGGCACAAAAAACAAAAATACAATAACTAGTCAAATCACTGAAATAGCGTTGTTGCCAAACTTAAAAGGAGCAAACCGGTGCAACACATTTAAATCTAAACTGAACCTTATACCTTAACTCAACCTTAGATACGTTTTAGAATTTTATTGAGATATGCAATGTAAATGACCATTAAAGAATTATCTACAAACGGATGACGAAAACTTTAAAATTCACTTCAAATTGGTAGAACGTTATATTTCTAAGAAAGACCCCGAAATATGAGAGAAGCAATTAGTGCAGAAGAAACACCACTGTCTCGTAGAAGCTTTTGGTATCCGATACCTCGACTTGCTTTGTCATAATAATCAGTGTTGCTGATAAAAGGAATGAATTCTTCCGTGTTTAACAATGATATCAAAATTTGATGAACATAAAACATTTGTGTGTGATTAAACATTAACTTTATACAATTTATCTAGGTAATCCAAAACAAGGACATACTTTAACATATTTTGGTAATTTAAACAATTACCAATACTTAAATGACATTCTGGTTGACATTTAGCAGTTTTCTAAAAATACAAGAGATATGTATATTTCTGAGTATTTTTTAGACTTTGTCAATTATAAACAACAATTTTTAAAATACTTAAAACTCACCTCTTCCTGTTCATTGCAATGCTTCTATATAAAAATAACAAAGTGTTAATATGTAATGCACCATATAAAAGAAAAAAGTGAATCAACTTAAAGCTTAAAAAGCATCAAGCTAAATTTTAAGCTCGATCAATTTTTATTTCTCCAGCAGTACTAAATCTGGTTATACAAGTTCCTAAAAAATAATCTAACACAATTCACAAAAGCAGTGCAATGCAAACAAAAAGTGAGGTGGCTTAAGAATGAAGAATAAGGTGACAAAATCAAATGATCATAATAAAATTAGACATGATTAAATGAACTATGATTAGATGAAAGGATTCGGAAATTACCTGATCTAAAAACTCTGGTTCTGTGGCTGAAGCATCCCATCTGTTGTTCAATATAAAAATATTCGGTTTCGACAATTTTTTTGAAACTTTATGAAAGAAATTCTTTTCCTACAATACGAAATTTAATATCACTTTAAAAAATTTGCGTGATGTTATATTTTTTACTTACAGTAACCATTAGAGTGGACTCAGCATTAGCTACTAAAACAAAAACGTCAGCGTCCAAACAATGTTTGTCTATCCATTCATCTAGGTTAGGTGTAACATCTACTCCTGGTGAGTCTACAAACACTACATCATCTCGAAGTAAAAGGCACCTAAGAAATATGTAAGTAATTTAGCTGGGCAGTGTGAATATTTTGTTCAATTTCGTTTGTAACAGAATGTTATTTCAAACTTTAACTTTAACGGTTTAATTTTGGTTATTAAACTGGAGGAGGGCCTTTGATAAAAACAAATATGTATATGTACGTACACATTGTCAAATATAGGTAGAGGTCCGAATTGTCACGCACCCGTAATGTTCAGTAGAGAGAGACCAAATTTGTCATTTGCAGGGTGTGTCTTGAGAAGGAAAATTGTAGTAGTCTGGTTTAAAACAGTGGACCTATCGTGTTTATAACAACAGCGGACAATAATGGATTTCTAATCAAAACTCCAACGTACAGTTTTGTCAGGACAGTGTAGAAATAGCAGCGAGAAGCGGAAGAACCAACCCTCTATTAAAGGAGCGCAAAAGCGTGAACCGATGGCAACTGGCGTAAGGTAATATACCATCAAAAGAATTTTTCTCGAAACGAAACTTGTTGAAGATAGGGCGTCCACATCTTTTTCCGACACCTAATAAAAGGATATAAGTATCCAAATATAATTTCGACGACTGTGAGGACCATACATAATTAATCTTTACAATACATATGAAGAAAAATTCAACCTTACACCGCATAATAATGTACAGAAAATTTGTGCGACACTACAGTCACATAAAGCTTTAGGAAAAGTAATAAAAACAATGGGATTCATTAGAGGAAAATAACATATAATTAAAAATATTATTGCGACCAACAAGTATATATTTTAAGTGGTGGTGGTTTGTTGTAAAAAGTCAAAATACAATTTAGAAATCAATATCTGTGACTTTCGACTATTTATCAGGACAACACAGTTTAGATGTCTTTGGTTATGTAACAGCATAAAATATTCCATTAAATATTTTAATATTTTAAAATCAGTTGCTAAACAAAGAAGCTTTTAAGAAACAGCTGTATCCACATATTACATCATTTAAGAGGATAAGAACATTGCAAAAATAAACAAAGAATCTATGAAACCAAAACTTTTCAAACACCCGTATTGTCTTTGTCAATGTTCAAGTGGATAGTTGTCTAAGAACCTAAACAAGAATTGCATCTTATCTTTATATTACACAAAACATCAAAAAGTTAAGAAAGTCTATTTTGATTACGATTCACCATCTAGAAAAAATATACCCTTCAAATAACTAAAGTATAAATAATCCTTAACTACCCTCGACCCATCTGGTGCGAAATAGGAGAGTCTCGCTTTACATAAAGCATTTGAAATAGTCATGGGAAACAAAGAAATTGTTCAACCGCCTCCTCAATCGCCACAGCGCACTAAGTCACGAAAACAAGACCCTCCTCATCAAAACCATCATCAGACCAGCCCTCACATACGGTTCAGTGGCGTGGGGTCACGCAGCCCCCTCCCACATCGGCCGTCTTCAATCCCTCGAAAATCGCTACATCCGCAATGCCATGGACATCCCATGGTTCATCCGTAACGTAAATTTACACCGCGGGTGGGAAAATATATTTCTACTTCGTCCATAAAAATGAGTTAGCGGTGGGTAAATTTTAAATCATCCCCATAAGAGGACCACTTTCGCCTGAGTCCCCCTCTTTAAAAAATCCCCGGGGGGTAATTTTTACCTGCTCGGAGGGCTGATGGTCAATTCACCCTTCGCTAACTTCCCCAAACTAATTCTCATGAAAAAAGCGAAACACAACCCCCACCCGTAGGGGTTGCAACACTTACTAAATTACTGAGTGAACATCTCCATATATCCTTCACCCTTAATCCAAGTGAACTGGTGCCAGGAGGTGAAATACCTGGGACTTAAATTTGATCAAAGGCTTAACTGGAGACTCAATTCAATTAATAGGGTAAAACTTGCATTGCGTCAATTAGGCTCTATCTACCCCCTGTTTCACAGGCGGAATAGACTTGGTAATAGGACTAAGGTCAACCTCTACAAGGTATTGGTCAGGCTGGTTCTCACTTATGGTGCACCTTCACGATGCTTAATAAGTTCCAGGTAATTCAAAACAAGGCGTTGAAAATTGTTGGAGACGTACTTAGATACATAATATACCGCGTACTTCATCAGGACTTTCATATTATGCAAACAATAAATAAATTTTTCTCAAAAATTATAACAGACTATTACAAACGCACAGACGTATCGACAAACCCACTAATTAGAGACACACACTAGACAAAACGCTACATACAAACTACCGAAAGACTGGCTCTCTGTCGGTCCAAACCCATAATAGTGAGGCACTAATAGTAGAGAGGCACTATCACTATCAATAACAAAATCAATAGAAAAGGCGGCAAAATTATGCAGTACAAAATTTTTAAATCAAATGCACACGAACCATAATAATCAAGGCAAGACACTAACCTAAACAGTTTTCGACAAACCAGTAGAAGTGAAGGGAACATTCCTGACTTAAAAACTCAGAGAATATCCCATGTACAACCGCAAAAGAAACACCGCGACTGTCTAGGCCAGTTATTTGCCAAAAACGCCCTTACAAAGGTTTTTTTTTTACTTTTTAAGAGGTGAGGTTAATTACTAACCTGAACTAACCCAGAGATGAGTCTACTCGGATCGCTCCGGGACCCCGCGCATCATCGCATTATATTCTACGCGAAAAATTATCATAAGGTGAGCATACCCTGTATCAAATAGGGCCACCCCATATAATTTGACCGGACTAAAAGTAATATTTTAAGCCGGCAAGCTAGCAAATTTATTTCGCTACATCGGCAATAGTGCAATAGAAACTCGAAGGTCTCTGTGTCGTGGGCACGTAGCGGTCCGCAATGTGCCTTGAAATATTACGACTATATAACGACATCTCTTGCCTTTCTATGGAAGAAATTTCGCTGTAATGGTAGTTGCGGGTTTATAACGTGTATAGTCTCTGATTATAGTAAAGGCAGTGGACACAGCTTTTTTGCAATCCCTTATTTCAAGTTCAAATCGAATAGCAATTCGGGTGAGAATCATCATCAAAAATCGATTCAAGAAAAACTTACACCGGATCTACCACTAAACAGTTATAGATAATAATAAATCTTACCTGCTTTTAGGCCAGAACACACGAACCATTTGTGATTCGTTAAGTTTCTCTTTACAGAGCGCATGTGCGAGCTGTCCCACCGATTCAACGGCACAGTGTTCATTTGAACCTTCTAGAGTAAGATATGGATCTTCTGAAGATGATCCTTCAACCTAAATACAGTACCATTGATACACTCAATTTTTTTTTAAGATTACATAAAGCGTATTACATTGTATTGACACAGGCAATTTAATTCTATTTTAGATTTTGAATAATCTTCGTAGTGTACTTTTGAAAAATTATTTTAGTAGCTTTTAGTAAAATAGCTTTATAGGCCGACTATTTTTCCCTCGAATTTCCCTCAATTTTCCTAAGTTTCACTATTTTTTTTTGCTTCTTCCCGTATCGAAAAAGAGGCACTTAAAACTAGTTTGGCCGAGTTCGTTTCTTACCTCGCGGTGGAAACGGTCGATGTTTCAGATTTTCATCATGAGACCGTATAAGCGTCTAGATTACACCTACTCTCTATCCCCAAATGGAACAAATTTATTTTCAGTGTCATATGTCAAAAATGCCGAGGATGTGCATTGGGGATTAAGATTAACCACAACTAAAGGTAATGAGTTAAGAAAAGCTGTTCAAAAACTGGTTGTAATTACCATTCAACAGGTAAGCCTACCTACTGGTCCACTGACCTAATTTACTAGACTTTTCCATATCATGAAAAAGATCACCCAACTCCATTGCGGTCGAAGAAAACTGTGACCTGGATTCGGACCATTCAGTTGTCATTTTAACATTGAGCGAGAGGATAATTAAAAGGACCTCCCCACCTACTCTTGTAAACAAAACCACTGATCGGGAAAGATTTAGAATCCACCTCCAAAATATTATAAACTTGATTAATAATTTGCGAACAACCAAGCAAATCGAAAAAGAGGCTGAATATTTTAGCAGACTTGTCCACTGCTGCGTTTAATAAAACCAAAGAAGTTGTTCATATGCCCAAAGAAATAAAATATCCAGTTGAAACCAGGCAACTAGTAAACGAAAAGAGAAGTTAGAAGAAGATGGCAACAGACGAGACACCCATCTGACAGGACTATTTTATATCACTAATTCAGGTGTAGGTCTATGAGATAATAAACAAAAAGCGATCTTATTTGCTGAGCATCTCTCTGACAGTTTTAAGCCTAACCTAGTACAAGTAGATAATAACATTGCTCATGTTACTCTAAAAGTAGTAGCAGAGGAGATTAAAACAAACTTAAATCCAAAGAAAGCACCAAGATTCAACTTAATCTTTGGCGAAATTTTGAAACAGCTACCTAGAAAGGGTATGGTCATAATCACATACCTTATTATTGCAGTCTTTAGATTGAAATATGTACCTACTTGTTCGAAAGTTGAAGAAGTAATAATGTTACCAAAACCGGGTAAACCACCTCAATGCCACCTCTTATACACCTATATCTCTTCTATCAATTATTTGAAAAGCTACTACTTAACAGACTACAGCCACAGAAAATAATAGTATAATTTCGGACTTAGGCAGAAAAATTCAACGGTCGATCGAGTGAATCGAACCACCGACACAATTGAACGTGCGCTTGAGGAAAAACGCAGGTGTGGCATGTAGATTTGATATAAAAATTAAACAAAATATTTCCTACGCAGTATGTAGAGATCTTAACATTTTCTTGGACCAAGCAGAAGCATCAATAATGCGACTTGAAAGAAATAAGAGTCAGCGTTCTATAGGAAGCGTTCTAGACCCCATTCGTTATCTGTTATATACCAGTAACTTACCAGTACCGGAATAAATGGAATACTACAGACACATTCGCCGATGACACTGCTATTATCGCAGTTATCAAGGTCATGAGAGCTCAACTAGAAAACTTCAAATAGCAAGCAACATGGTAGCTGACAGGACAAGACAATGGAAAATCAAGATCAACGAATCAATCCATGTAAGTTTTACTAATAAGAAGCTAGCACAGCCACTTCTCCTAGATATTAACGGTACAATTATGCCCCATAAGATGAATGCTAAATATCTTTATTATTATTATTATTATTTCACGAACAGTGAGCGGTTTTACCCGATGGACTTCTTGGAATGATACTTGATGCTAAACTTTGGTGGAAAGAGCATGTAAAGAAGAAAAGAACTGAGCTAGATTTAAAATATAAACAATATTATTGGCTTCTGGAAGAAATTTAAATTTAATCAAATTCGTATTCCGTTAATGAGCATTAGAGAGTTCGTGTAAACTTGGTAATACAGACATTTCAGAACAACACGTAACATAGTGAATGCTCCTTGGTATGTTCACAGCTCTGATCTTCATCGAGACCTTGAAATTGCAACAGTAAAAGAAGAGATCAAAAGGTGTACCAGCAATCCCGACTTCACCTACATATCAACGCAGCTGCTGGACTATCAACACCAAGTCCGCAGACTAAAGAGAACCAAACCGTTTGATCTTGTGTAGAGTGTAAAGTGGTAAAACCTGAGCCCACAACGCGAGTGAAAGTGTATCCTCTAGCTTTAAGATTTAGTAGATAAAAGTTAATGGTTAGTCTTAAAGACTAGTTTTAATGGGTAAAACATCAGCAGATGTTTTATTAAAAGAAATATATACAGGGCGTTTCCAAACTACGGTACGAAACTTCAGAGGGTGATACGTAAGGTCGTTTTAAGAAAAAAAGTTCCTATGAACATATGTCCGGAGTTGTTTCGTTTCTGAGATGCAGGGCGTTGAACTTAAAAAAAAAAACGGTCATAAATATCCTTAAACCGATATGGCTGAAATTTGGTTCAGTTATTTGAAGTAATAAGGCACTTATTTAGCCCTAACTAGATCGAAATTATTAGGTCCAGTGGCGTCTCAGTGGGCACCACAGCCAATTATTATTGAAAAGAAAAAGTACGCCACTGCCTTTTTTTTAGTTTAGTAGTACCTCCTGTACCCATATCACAAACAACGGGTCCAAACTCTACTGCCTCGGGATTTTCACCCAAGATTAATATTTTGCAGGTGGTTGATTCATAGGATGGCACACAATAATAATTTTTTACCAAATATTTTAGTTACGGACGAGGCAAATTTTTCACAAGATGCTATTATGAACTTTCACAATGACTATTTTTGGGCCGACGAAAATCCGCACGTTATTAGAGAAAGTCATTTTCAGCAACAATTTTCGCTCAAGGTTTGGGTAGGAATTATTGGTGACTACCTAATTGGCCCATTTTTTTTACCGCCAAGATTAACAGGTGAATCCTACATGGACTTTTTGCGACATAATTAACCCATTTTGTTAGAAGAAGTACCCCTATATGTAAGGGAGTGCGCCCACCAAAGAGGCGCACTTCAAGTGAAGGAATATGAGGTGCCCATGAGGTTGGTACGAAGTGCAGCGTACCATGTTTTAATATGCAATGACGCATACAGAAGTCGCGCAGCGGCCGTGCGAACGAAGTGAGTCGCCTCACTATGCAGTGCCGCACAGCATGCGTGCTGAAAAATAGGACCTATTCTATTTTCACTTGATGCGCGCCGAATTATAGCTTTTCCGGTTATATCTTGCAGTGTTCCGTATTGATTGACACTGACATTGACAAGGCGGTTTTAATTATTTTTGTGTTTACAATTTTAATAAAAATGCGCGATCAACAATTTAATATTGAATACGTCCAGCATGTAGAATCATGTAGAATGCTAAAACATCTTTTCATGGGACGATGACATTTTGACAATGGCAATTAACCTTTGCTCCTCTACGCACTGCATACAATTCGTACACTGTTTTGATATGCGCGTACTTCAAGCACACATGAGGTGCGTATCAGGTGTGCTTCACGCACACTTCACCTCAAGCAATTCACTGCTTTGGTGGGCGCTCTCCCTAAGAGTTAACATGTAGTTTATGCACGACGGGGCTCCAGCTCATTCTAGTGTTCTTGCTCGTCAGCATATCGACATCACCTACCTAATCGCTGGATTGGACGTGCAGGACCTCAAAATTGGCCAGCTTGCAGTCCTGATATTAATTTTCTAGATTTCTATTGCTGGGGTCATCTGAACGTTCTCGTTTATAAAACTCCTGTACTAGATGTGAATGACTCGAGAAATCGGATAATTGACAATTGCAATGTCATAAGGAATACTCCAGGTATTTTTGAACATGTCAGACAATCAATGACAAATCGATTGCAGTCGTGCATTTTATCAGAAGCTGGACATTTTGCTCATTTACTGTAAGCTCAAAATTGTTTATTTTTAATTTTTGGTTGTTATTATATGTTGTCCAATCCATGGATAGCTTTTAGAATGAGTTAGTGATTTTTATTTCTTTTCTCGCAAACGAAGCCAGATATGAAAAAAGCACACGAGACCAAAAAGTTGTATTTGTAGTTGCTTAATCTGAACAAATAAAAAAAAATTAAAAAAGGCAGTGGTGTACTTTTTCTTCCAAATAATAATTGGCTGTGGTGCCCACTGAGACGACACTGGACCTAATAATTTTAATCTAGTTAGGGCTAAATAAGCGCCTTATTACTTCAAATAACTGAACCAAATTTCAACCAAATCGGTTTAAGGATATTTATGACCGTTTTTTTTTAAACTTCAACTGTACCTCAGAAACGAAGCAATTCCGGGCATATGTTCATAGGAACTTTTTTTCTTAAAACGACCTTACGTATCACCCTCTGAAGTTTCGTACCGTAGTTAGGAAACACTCTGTATATATGTCTAAATCACATTTGTTTTATGTTTAAAGTTCTTATTGGCATTTGCTTTTATTTAAATTAGATGCACTTATATTTCTAAAATGGAAATTATTAGAAATCCTCATCGAAAATTAGAAACAAATGTAAACAAATTTAAATGTTTAAGGCTATGTTGTTTTTTCTACCCAAATTGCTCAATATCCTCAGCCAAAAATCACCGATAAAATCGTGGACCCTCGGCACTCCCTCCCTTCAAAAAAACCGAACGCGGAGGAAAGTTCTCAATTTCATCGTTTGCAATCAACGAACGCTTCAGAGCATCGCCGAGAATTTCAAGATATAAAACGAACTGGGCATTTAACAGTAATTAAAAGCAGTTTTAAGCACCAACAATACACCTAAATATCAAGTTATACCTGTGACTACAAGTGTACATACTGAAAGAAAACAAAAATATATGATTAAATTAAAAATATGCCGACAAAATTGACTTACTTGTAGAAAGCAATTAGTTGTATGCCCTATTCCACTGGGTAATATTTTATCCTTTAACATAGCATTGATAACGGAGCTTTTGCCATTGGAAGTTCTGCCAAAAAAGGCCACTTTCATGTGATCTCTGGCGAGAACTTCTCTAATACTATGCACCTTGTCAACAAACTCTTCAATCTGCTTAACTTTTTCTTGGGAAACAATATGATCTTCTTTTTCAACTTCTACAATAATGCCTTTTTTCAGTTTTTATTCTTTTTTTACAAATTATAGCATAATCAGAAACGATTGTAACACATACCAAAATTTACTTTATTGTTGAACTTTTTATAAACATAACATACATAAAAGAACGATACATTTTGCGTCTAAATAAAAACAAGGGTAAATAAGTTTCCCTTAAGGTAAATAAATAGATTTTAGTTGTTTAACCAAGGAACGCAAACTTTCATAATGCCAATGGTTTGCTAATTAAAAACAAATTTTTGTAAACTTTTTTTTGCAAAGTCAAAATAGAAAAATTAAAAGAAGCAGTTAGTCCATATTGCTCCAAGAGACCTGCCTTAATCAATCTTAAGAGTCGGTAAAACAAAGTCGCGGCCTCACTCCAAAAAATATTTAATTTAAAAACATTTACACCTGTTTCACCCAACACGGGCATCATCAGACCATCATAATCCTCGCGTTCTTCCAGGTCTGATGATGCCCGAGTTCAATCGATGACTCTAAGATTGTTTAAAATAGAAAAAACATCCCATATCCTGTTAAGATCGTTTCTGAGCATACAGTATAAGAAACATGTTTCTATATTACAAAAATGGTATCTTCCTTTTTCCCTTTCAAACAACCGAGAGCGCGAAATCCTTAAAATGTAGATGGCTTCCATCTGATTGGTCTAGATAAGGGCAGCAGAATCTATGGCACGCAGTAAAATAACTTTGGCATGGACTTTTGTTGCAATTATATATTTTTCTTCCAAGTGTGCCCTGAGAGATTGACATTCAAAGCTGATGGTCATTATTTTCAGAAATTAGCTTGATAAAAGATTAATTAAGATATCGCCCATGATAACCACTTACGTGTTGTTAAAGTTACTATTGACAACCTGACGTCAATTATTGGAGTCTAGATGCAACAACAAAAGTCACATTGTAAAGTTATAAGTCATTTTTTGTTCGGGTTATTTTACAGAAAATAGTTTTAATTGTCTTGATTATCTCTATGGTAAAACTGAATATTTTTTTAATTCTTGGTCCCTATTATTGAAATTTTTAAACACAACAAAAGTGAGAAGGTTTGCTAACCCTGGTCTAGATACTACAGTAACATGCGGTAATAAATACCTTTAAAGGTGTACACATAATGTGATTCCTTGTTATATTATAAATTACATAAATAATAAAATGAATTATCTAGTCGTTCTCGAGATAATGGACTAGGGATGTAACGGGTAGCCCTTTTTAGGATCCGGCCAAACCGGGTACCCGGTCAATTAAGACCCGGCAAAACCGAGTACCCGGCCGGGTACCCGGTTTTGGCCGGGTAGACCGGGTACCCGTTACATCTCTAGTGTTTACCAGTATTGCCGACAGGCGAGATACAAATAGAAAATCATCTGCTAAAGAACCAAACATACAACAGGACGTGGAGGTTGAAATAAGTTCATATTTGGCGTTGCCGTTAATTGATAGACAATTAAGCCCATTTCCGTGGTGGAACATAAATTCAGAGAGCAACCCTAATCTAGCAAAGCTTGCTAAAAAGTTCCTTTCAGCACCTGCCTCAACAATATTTAGTGAACGGTTGTTTTTAGAAGCGGGTAATATTTATAAAGAAACCCGAAACCGACTATCCTCTGAGAATGGTGAAATGTTAATTTATCTTCATCACAATTTGCCATTAACTGATTTTAGATATTAATTGTTTTATTTAACAAAGTTTGTTGTTATAACCTTTTAAAATCTGTTTTTTTTTTATGTATTTTTTATCATCACAAAAATACACTGTTTCAGTTCTTTTATGTTTTATTTTACCAAAAACAGAAAACAAAATAAAAACCCGGGTACCCGGCCGGGTAACCTGATACCCGGCGAAACCGGGTATCCGGCCTACCCGGCCGGGTACCCGGTTTTGGCCGGGTACCCGTTACATCCCTATAATGGACTCAAATTTGGATCATTATATTACTTCCTATATTAGCTCTAAATTGGGTGCGCTAAATTTAGAATTGATGTACTTATGTGAAATAAATTTTCATTATTAGCAGTAATACCGTTAGAAATTTAAATAAATGTACAAATAGCTACAAAATCATGCATTATACAAAATGTTTTTAAAAATAAATGCCTTAGAAAGGAACAATGATGCTACGTGTAGTACTAAAAAATTCAGTGTCAAAACAAAAATATAGATAATTTCTACACCCACTAGGGGCAACACATAGTTAATATTGAAAATATTACATATATAAAATTTAGGCTGAAAGCCATCTCGTGAAAGACCATAGAATAAATAAAATAAAATCCAAAATTTTTTTTAACTGAAATCCTAAATTTTAAAAAAGTAGGACGTATACGAGGGTGGTTTGATAAGTTACTAAGTACTTTTCTACTAAGTAAAAAATCGATGTCCTGAGGCAGTTTCATTTAGTAGATGTTACCGGAATAAATTAAGTATTATATCAAAGCAATATACATTACTATACAGGGTATTTCAGAAGTACGGTACGTAACTTAAGGGGGCGATTCCTAGTGATATTTTAAGAGAAAAAGTTCATATGAACATGTGTACGGAGTTGCCCCGTTTTTAATATACATTATTAATCTCTCTACTTCTCCTCGACAATTATAATAAAAAACATCAAAGTACACTTTTGACCTAAAATTGTACCACTTAGTAAAGAAATATTCCTGTATATGTAATATGGGGTTTTAAAGCTTCCTTCCAAGAAATTAAAACTCTGTAGTTAGAAGTCATTCCGACAGTAGTTCAATGTTTTGCAGTTGCAGTGGTAAAATTTAATAATTTTTTTCTGGATGGGAAAAAAATAAGGAAATTCATGAGGATTGAGCCTACACTGGGTAACTCACGCCCTTCCCTGTGACTGTGCGAGGCAGGATAAGCACTGAACAGGCACCATGTCCTGGGGCTCTAAAATCTGCTGTGACTACAGAAAATATTGACAAAATCCATGAAATCGTTTTAGCCGACAAAGGTCACAATTACCTCAATTGGCCGAGGACACTTCACTTTGCATGATGAATCGCAAATGAAAAAACTATGCGAAAGATGGGTGGCGGGTTTGCCCACTCCGGAGCAGAAAATAAATCGTATGTGAACACCTGGCGAATTTGCAACACATCAGCGGATTTCTTGCGGTATTTTTTAAAAACAGAAGAATCTTGGATTCTTCATCACTATACGTCGGAAACAAAACAACAATCAACACAATGGACAGTATGAGAACTGCTACAGAAAAATGCGAAATGCATTCCCAGCTGTAAAGATGATGGTGGAGAAGCATCATGGGTAGACCAAAAAAAGTGTTGTCACCACCACAGGACGCCAGTGGCAACTAACAAAGAAATTTACCTCGGAATAAAACTACTTTTAACCTATAATGCACCCCAACGTCTGCAAAAATATTGTAACGGCTTAACGTAAGATAAATAAAATAAATAAATAAATATTCTTTATTTAGCACTTGGCTAGTAATGAATACAAAAAATATACAAATTCCACCATCTTACAGTTAGTTACAGTATTTCGAATATATTTGTTAATATAATTACAATGAGAATAACCTAAAGGGAAAAATACAAAAAAAGGAAAAGAAAAATTTACTAACTACTAATTATCCATTAAATATTTATGTACATCCCTACTAAAAGAATGCAGGCTCGATGCACATTTTACCACCTCAGGCAAGGCATTAAACAGGCGAACCCCCTCATAAAACAAAGATTTTTGCAATGTAGCTGTCTTAACTGACTGGATGTTATAGTTCTGCCTAGAACGAATATTATAGTCATGAAAATTAAGTCTCTTTTGAAGAAAATCATGTAGGTACCTTGGCAGTTGACCATGTTCTATCTTATATATTAAAACAAGGTTGTCCCTTTCAATGCCCTGTTCCACTGACAACCAATTTAAGGTGTGTAACATGGTCTTTATTGGCGTGTACCTATTACAGTTCAGTATTATACGCATTGCCCTATTCTGCTGTAGTTGTAATCTATCTATATTTTCTTTTGTACATGATATTAACAAGGAAGAACAATACTTGAAGTGTGGTTTGATAATTGTGCTATAAACTAGTGTTTTGGTCCATTGAGATAAACAATCAGAAATCCGATAAAAAAAAACAATTTTCTTACCTAATTTTTTACAGAGATAATCTACATGATTCGAAAATGTTAGCTGAGGATCCAAAAAGACCCCCAGATATTTTATTTCATGTACAAAATTTATTATATTGTTATTTATTTTAAGATTGAGGCCCAGTTCGGAGTATTTTTTGCAATTTGCTTTCGATCCCAAAGCCATGCACTTTGTTTTCGAAGCATTTAACTTCAATTTATTTTGACATAGCCAGTCATACAATATTGAAAGTTCGTTGTTTAAAGTATCGGTAACCTCAACAAAATTGTTTCCCGCTACACAAATGAGAGTGTCATCTGCAAATAAATTGACAAAAGAGTTTTTTAATGATAAATGAATGTCGTTGACATAAATAATAAACAGAAGAGGGCCTAAAACACTTCCTTGGGGTACACCCCATTTACTTTCCCTGCTATTAGATAGCTTATGTTCTACTTTTGTTCTGTGATATCTGTTACCTAAGTAATCTGTAATCCAATTTAATACACTACCATTTATTCCGTATAACAATAATTTTTTAACAAGAATATCACGATCTATAGTTTCGAAGGCGCGTTGTAAGTCAACAAATACACTTAGCACTACATTGCCTTGGTTGATGAAGTTTCTCCAATTTGCGCACACATATTGTAGAGCTGACTCACATGAATGTTTACTCCTAAATCCAGACTGTCCGGCAAATAATAATTGCTTACATTCAAAATAACTTCTTAACTGCTCACAAACTATCGTCTCAATTATTTTATCTACAACAGGGAGTAAATTAATAGGTCTCAATTCAGAAGGAACCTTGGGTCTCGACACCTTAGGAATAGGAATAATTACACTAATTTTTAATTCACTAGGTACTTTTCCGGTGGTCAAGGACATATTTACTAGGTAAAGAAGCGGATACCCTAATACACAAAACAACTCTTTAACTAATTTAATATTTAGTGATACGTCACTAGTACTTTTATTTTTGAATCCGTATATAACTCTTCTTAACTTTGATAGACTGACAGTTTTAAAAGTTAGCAAGTCGTTATTGTCAATTTTATGAATACCAGATATCCACCGCTTGTTTTCTATGCTACCAGAAATTTCTTCCAGACTGTCCGAATAAAAGTCATTCAAATTATCCTCCACAGACCCATCATATATCCCGTAATTGATCTCTGTAAAATCTATAGAATACTTCTTGTTCCCTATTAAGTCTTTTAGTGTTCTCCACATCTTTTTTCCGTCACCTTTGCATCTCTCTATATTATGTTCATAATATTTTGTTTTCTCATTTCTAATTAAGGAAATCACTGTATTTCGTTTTACTCGGTAGTCTTCCCAGTCCTTTTCATTTTTTGTCAAACAAAATTTTTTGTAAGCGTTATCTCTGCTTGCTTGTGCCACTTTTACTGCCCCTGTTATCCATGGATATTTTGGTACTACATATGTTTTTTTCGGGGCAATTTTATCCATTGCTACCTGGATACTTTCCATAAAGTCTGAATACACTCTATTTACGTCAGTTGATGTAAAGTTCCAGTTTGCACTTATTAATTCTTCGGTAAGTTTAAGTATTTCTTCGCTGCTGAAATTCCGATTATAAATACATCTTTTTTCTTCCTTGACACCATCAACCTGCAAGTAAGTGCCGATAATTTCATGGTCACTCATGATAGGAAAATTCCTTAAAACCTCCGTGGCATTAAAATCATTTGTAATAATGTGATCGATCAGAGTCGAAGAAGTATTCGTAACTCTTGTTTCCTGGGTGACAATCTGTTTAAATCCTGCTGCTTGAATAATTCTTATCAAATTTTTAGCACCATAGTCGTTTTTTAGAATATCTATATTCAGATCTCCCAAAAGTGCGGTTTTTTGCTTATTAAGTAAGTCATCATTCAGCAGATCTTCAAGATAACTTAAGAATGCGTTGCTATTAGAGTTTGGAGATCGGTAAAGAGCTCCCACCATTAAAGCCTCCTTATTCATTTCGACCTTAATCAAAAGTGCCCAAAAACCAAAATTGACAGCGTCATTACGTACAACAGTAAATTTCAGATAGCTTCTTAAATAAATAAGGGTTCCACCAGTGTGTCTGCTATGTGAGTAGCATATCACTGTATTATATCCAGGTACAGATACTTCTTCGACGTCGATTTCAGGCGTAGTGTGCGTCTCACTTACGCAAACAATAAAAGGGCTTCGGTCCAATAATAACTGTTTTACTTCAGTCATGTGTGATGTCAAACCTTGAACATTCATATGCAAAATCAACGTTTTTTGTTGTATTGAAGAAAGTTTGGGTGATCCTTTTAATTGCTATATATACTGTATCCTAGATTTAGCCTGTTCCTGAGCTCTCTGGAAACAGATGCATTTCTTATCAAAAACAGTGTGTCTGTAGTCTATATTTGGAATTTTTAAAACCTCATGAGCGTGTTTACAATTTGTACATTCTTGATCGGCTGACCTACACTCCTCACTTTTATGGTTTTTATTACATATCGGACAGACAACATTTGGTTGTTTACAGTATACAGCTTTATGCCCAAATTTCCAACACTTGTAACAGCGTAGGACACCAACGTATTCATATATAGGAAAACTTTCCCACTCCATAAACACCTTTTTAGTTTGGACAAGGCATTTAAAAACCTGTGGGTCTACTTCTAGAATTATATTGTTTAACTTTTTATTCTTTGGAACATATTTTCTAATAATTTTAACGACCATATCCTTGTTACATTCCGACAGGCAACTTTGCTGCATAATCCTGTCAATAAAGTCTATTTCGCTGTTCAAGTATTTGCCCTGTATACCAACAACAAGAACTTTTGGATTTGCTATTTTTGGCGTTTCTATTGTATAGTTTTCAGAGAGTTCAGCGACCGCCTTGTTTTGCAATTTTTTAAGGGAATCCTTATCATTACATTCAATAACAATACTGCCTTGGCCTACGGTTTTAAATCTATTTACCTCAACTGATATTTCCGATGGATTGATTTTTTGTGTGATGACGTTTTTTGTTGTTGCACTGTCCTGATTGGAATTTTTGGGTTTTATCATTAAAGGTGGGAAATAATTTTTCTTAACAATATCTGACCATTGACCTTCCTTTTTTTCCACAGAAACTGTATTTTCAAGTATGTTTAGTATCTCGCCTGTTTTTAACGTACTTTCTGCCATATATCGTTCAATATTTTCAATTTTTTTGCCAATGTTTAGTCGATCCTGGACCATTGTAATACAACCATCACAAAACCAAAACACATTTTTACAATCGTTAATTACTTTATACATCTGATCTCGTATCTGCACACATTGTAGATGATATCTTTCATCACAGAAACTACAGGTAACCAACTTCGAGCTTACTATAAAATTATCGGAGCAACGAGCACACACGTGTGCACTCGCCGACATCGCGACTCAACTGGGGTACAATATTCTAAAGTAAATTGATTTATAACTTAGAATCCTTTGTCCGACATTATAATATGCTAATAAGGGCTTTTGTGAAACGCCGACACATCGCAGTTTCAGCAGTTGCTTCTACAACTTTCTCTACTTTCTGATTGCCCGTGGATAAAGATGGCCGCCACCGTAGTGACGACAATGGACTACGTGAGCCGGCACGCCACATGTTTAATCACTTTTAAAAGGTCCCCCACGGTAGCGCCGGGAAAAGTAGGTTAGCCACTTCAATGCATCGGTTAAATTCGGCAACAACTCGCTAGCATCATCTTGACGAGAGGTGTTCGCTTCGCGACCGCGTTCTACGGGACTCCTTCTATTCTGAAGGCACACAAAATGTGTTGTTACTCCGCTCTGTAATAGAAATTCTCTTAGTGCTATTCAGCGAGTAAGCTATTTCTCTCCTGCCCGGTAGTGGCAAAATTCTCGCGTGTGTGTAACGCAAAGACGCGTTATGTTTCTCTAAGACTTTCCTAAAAAAGTAAAGTATTCTTTTTCCGTTGGCTTATGACAATAATTTGTCTTGTACTGAACGAAAAATGTGTTTCTCAGTTTTTTCGTCGGGATAAATAAATAAATAAATTCCTTTATTTGCCAACAAAATGTATAAAAAGACATAGCAACGTCAACACTGAGCCATATTGATGCTCAAACTATAGTTGTATAAAAAAAAATTATAAAAATAACATAATACAAAGTGATGTTATTAATATTACGTTCCTAAAAAAATTGATTCAATTGACAATATCAGATACAAACAGAAATAAAAATAAAAACAAAAAATGTTAAAATGTTTTAAAATGTATGGACAGTAAACAACATAATAATGATAAAATTTCGTTAAAAGAAAATTAGAGAAAACAGCACTAGTGAGAACACAAGAATTCCGCCTCATAATCGAAAGAATACAAACATTTTTGCAGTAGAAAGCCTGTGGTTTCCTTTTTAAATTTTGTTAAGCTATTTATTGACTTTATGTGGGCTGGAAGAAGATTAAAAGCTCTGATCCCCATATAATGGGCAGGGCCGGATTAACCCTATCAGGGCCCTTAGGCAATGTAATTCTCGGGGCCCCTTTCCTTTACCCTTTTCTTACTTTTTAAAATACATTTTTTCTATCACTAAAGTCGAGTCGCTCAGATCGACTCCAAATTTGGTATCCTGTTGTTACTTCCATGTCTTATGTGATATTGCAACAACATGGTTACCTTGACTTGATGCTACAGCATCACCTCACAGGCCTGACTCATTGCTATTTGCTTTTATTGACATGATCTTAATGAATAGGTTATAGTTATAGATAAGTGATGATCCAGGTCTCATGATGGAGCAGGAAAGAGAAATGAGACGCGAGGGGGTTATTTTAAATTTAATCTTGTTAACTGCAGTAAAATACAATAAACGAAAGGAAATAGTTTTGTGAAGTACAGTACAATAAGTTTAAATATCAACTCTTCTAACTTTTTTAGATACAAAATCGTTTAAAACATCTTGGAAGTTGACCTTTTTCATTTTCAATCGATAATATCGATAATGAATTTAAACGGGCTCTGTGATATTATTGAACGAAGTTTTCTATTAACTTTAATTTTGAAAAATTTCGTTCACCTGTGGCGTTTGATATCATCAGACTTCTATATATTTGCAATGCTGTCATTACATTCGGGAAAGTTGATTGTACCATATTATCAAAAATCAATTTAAACGATTTATCGGCAGGTACAATGTTATCTGTCCCCGCATCCTCTAATTGTAAGTTGAAGTTCTTGAAATGCACCATCTCGTTTATAAACTCGGACTCAATGTCCTCGGAGTAATGTTCACAAAATTTTGTACTAGCCTCTTCAATTTCATCATTGGACTTTGTCAAGAAATCTGTTAGAAATCCAAACAGAGAATTAATTTCCCGATAAGCTTCTAGTCGCCGCGACAATTCTGCATGCAGTATGTCTAGTACAGGCAGATATGTTTCAATTTTTAACTTCTCTCTTCCCCTGAGCACAACTTCTTCTGCAGATCCGTCATCGTAATGCCTTTTCTTTCTTCGCACACGCAGATTTTCATCATCATCACTATATTCGGTATCATTTTTCTCATTTGCCTTCATGTCGTAGTCGTCAAATAATTCTCGCTGTAAAAGCAAAAAATCTAAAAGCGATTTTAAAAGATCGACTTCCGCCCGAAGTTCAATGGTTGGCTTTTGTAAAGATATACTGACTCCATTGATTCGATACAGTATGGCAGCCCAGAATATTACCATTACGTATTTCTTTTTTCTCGGAATTTTTTAATAGACATCTAGCCTCGTGAATCGCTTGCGATGTCTGAGTCTCATCGTCAACAATGGACTGCAAAGCTTTCTGAAAACTCTTATAACCTTTTGACAAAGCCTTAGTCGCATCGGCTCTTGCACACCACCTCGTGTCGGACACTTTTTTCAGAACTAAAGACGAAGATTGTTTACATTCATCTTCTTTTTCCAGATTTTTGAGCATAATTGCCCAGCGATGAGTTGACGCCGAAAAAAAGTTGTACAGTTCCTGTACAAATCCGAAGAATGACATTGCTCCAACGCAGCTCTCCGTACGTACTCCAACCCAATTCAGTGAGTGCGCTGCACATGGAATGTAGTGTGCGAGGGGATTTATTTTCTTAATATGCGCCTGAAGACCATTGTAACAACCAGACATATTTGAGGCATTATCGTAGGACTGACCTCTCGCATTTTTTATATCAATGTTATATTGATTTAAAAAATTTAAAATTGTAGCGGCTAGTTCTTCCCCTTTGTATTTTATATAATGTTATATAATATTTTAATAAGTTCCTCGCAAATTGTTGAAGACAAATAGGATTGTCTTCCTTTCCCAAAACTACCATATTTGGCCAAATGCGAACTAAGGAACGGATCGTACTCCACTAGTACTAGAAGCCATCAACTTTAAAAAATATTATTAAAATATTTCTAGTTAAGTATTATTTATTTTCTATAAAAATAAACAGGTAAGTAGGTACCGCAACCTATGAAATTGTTATTGAGGAAGTAGGTATAGAAATTTGCAAAAAAAAAATTTCGTTCGATGAAACGTTTTTTTTTTCTTGGTGTACGGTACGTGCGCGGGGCCCCTAGTCGATGCGGGGCCCCTAGGCCAGTGCCTACTCGGCCTTATGGATAATCCGGCCCTGATAATGGGGACCCCTTCTAAAATATGTCGAGCTGTGTGTTGGTATACTAAGGTGGTCTCTGCCTCTGGTAACAATCGACATACTATCAGAATTATAAGTAGAGTTTGGTAGGAAAATCTCTGGAAGCTATTTTGCAAAAACTACAAGAGAGAGGAAGTACAGTGAGGGGACCGTTAAAAATCCGAGTTCAGAGAAATGCTCTCTGCAAGAAGCTCTAGGTTTTAGTCTCAACATGCATCTTACAATCTGCGCTACAAATATGTCAAGTTCTCCCTGCGATTTACCCCAAAACAAAACACTGTAATTTATCAGGGATTAAACACTAGCAAAGTAAAATTGTCGTATTGTATTAGTGGTTAATACGTCACGAAATCTACGAATTAATGCGCAATAACTATTGAGCTTGGACTGTAGCTTTTGGAGGTGAACGTAAAGGTAGGGTCAAGTTGAAAAATTTATGCTTTCGACCAATGGCACAGATGCATTGTTGAAATTTACGTAAAGTGATTAATGTCGGTTTGATACTTTGCTAAATGATATGAGTCCGGTCTTATCAGAATTTAGTTTAAGGTAATTTTCATCGCACCACTGCTGCATTTGTCTCGCCGCAGTGGCACACGCCCCAGACAGCCCCGGCAGGCCCAGGGCTGACAGCACCACCGATGTATCGTCGGCATACTGACAGAACAGAGCCCCCGGAAACCCATCACATAGCGCATTGACATAAAGCAAGAACAGCACTGGCCCAAGTATGGAACCTTGGGGCACTCCCTGTTTAACCTCTGAAGCTTCCGAGATATATTGATTACCACTATTTGTTATACATACAAGCTGACGTCTTTCAGTGAGATAGGATTTCAATAAGGAAACACAGTTGCCCCTTATTCCATATCCTTGCAACCTATGCAGCAGCAGTTGGTGGTCAATTGTGTCAAAAGCCTTCGAGAGATCAAAGTACAATCCAGCTACTTTTTCATTATTATCAATTTTTTCTACGATATGAGTAATGATTTTAAATATTGCAAGCTGAGTAGATCTATTTGGTCTAAAACCATATTGCTGATCAGCAAAAATGTTATATTGAGTGATGTAGCACATGAGTCTGGTGTATATAGCTCTCTCGAAAATTTTGGACACAGATGGCAACAGCGATATGGGTCTGTAATTTCCCAGATCGTGCGCGCTACCTTTTTTTGGGACAGGCACTATTTTTGCTTGTTTTAGCTGCAGCGGAAAACTGCCCGAAATGAAACATTCATTGATGATATTCGTAAGGGGTTTACAAAGCCATTGCGACACATGTTTTAGGATAATAACTGGAATTTCATCTAGTCCTGCTGAAAATTTGTTAGGAAGGTTCATGATTAATTTAAAAACCTCATTTGTGTCTACTGGAGTTAAGAATATCGTGGGTAGATTACTGTTATGGGCTACGAAACTGCTGCCTTGCCTTGGACCAATAGGTATATTAAATTTATTACTAAATAACTCAACAATAGTGTTAGGGTCAGTTATTATTTGATTGTCTAGTTTTAAGGATATATCTACGTGTGTCTGTTTTTTGTTGGTTTCTTTGTTAAAAATATTTCATGCAGTTTTTACCTTGTTTGTGGAGTTTGTTATTAAGTTGTCATTTACGGTGGTTCGATAAGCAGAAAAAATCTCACGATAAGCTGCTCTTTCACTCTTGTAATGTTTATATACCTCCTGACTATAAATCCCACAGATAGGTAAAGTGCATTGTATTTAACGTGAAAAGATTTTTATTCATAAAATGCAGAAGGTCCGCAAGTTAAGAAGTTGAAAGGTTGTAAAATCCTGTCAACAAGTGTTTCAATGTAGTAAATGTATGTTATTTTTGTTCAACGCATACAATTCTATTTTACTACAAAGTAGAGATATGCTGCTAAATTAAATAAAACCTCAATAAAATTCAATACGCAGTTATAGATAGATGGTATTTTTGTTAAACAGAGTGTCAATTGAATTCAAATTCAAATTCAATTCAAATTCAAAACATGCTTTAATGTCCAAAATACATGGTATTCATTGACAAAGCTGAACTATAGCTATTTAAAAATGAAATACTTAATCTAAGATAAGACCAGACTAAACGATAACAAATAAAACAGTAAAATAGTTAAAATCTTAAAACACTTAAGCAACTAATAGATGCTACGTAAAAAAAAACAACTCCAAAATGAAATGAATCACTGAAACAAAAATGTCATCACAATACATATCCTAGTCAATATAAAAAAAAAACAGGAAAAAAAATTAAAAATTTAAATAACATTTAGATGTAAAAAAAATCCTAACTAACTTACTTAATGTCACAACTGATCCTCAAAATACTCAGTAACAGTATAATAGGCCTTCCGTACAAGCAATCTCTTGGTCTCCCTCCCAAATTCAGATATATTCTGAATACATCTTATATTCACCGGTAGATGATTGAACATTCTCTTGGCATTATAAATAAATGATCTTTTTACCTGGCTTGTTGCTGGAATCGGTAGAGGGATGTTGTAAATTTGTCGAGTATTATATGGACCCTCAGTAATGGTGTGTTTATACTTCTTAAAGATCAGGTATGCACTTTCTGCTATATATAGACATGGAAGGGTCATTATACCCTCTCTTATAAAAAAGGGCCTACAAGAATCTCTTCCTTGCATTCCAAACATAAAACGCATAGCTCTCTTTTGCAAGACAAACACCGAGTTAAACAAATACTCACTGCAGCTGCCCCAAAAAGGAACCCCATACCTTAGGTGAGACTCAATGAGAGCAAAATAGACCATTCTACTAGCAGATGAGTCTAGTTCCTTTGCCACAGATCTTAAGGCATAACAACCAGAGGACAATTTTGCAGTAAGCTTTTTAATGTGTGTTGCAAAAGTTAGTGCCCTATCAACATGAACGCCCAGGAATCTAACACTATCTAGGTTGTTAATATTTAATGTCCCAAGCTGGATGTCATTTAAGGTACATTTAAATGTCAAAAGATTTGTTTTCTTAATATTGAAGGTCAACAAATTACTATCAAACCAGTCCTTAATCTTTATTAAATCTGCAGTAATCAGCTGATTTAGAGATTCTGAATCAGTCCCGTGCCAAAGAATGGTGGTGTCGTCAGCAAAAAGTGTAAATTTGCCCCTAATATCCAGGGTAGGTAAGTCATTAATATATAAAAGGAACAAAATTGGTCCAAGAACTGACCCCTGGGGCACTCCACATACCACACCACCGATATCAGACCTCTGGCCCACAAGAGAAACCACCTGAGACCTTGCTGAAAGATAGGACTTAAACCACCTTAAGCATACACCCCTAAAACCATACAACTCTAGTTTCTGTAGCAGTATACTGTGACTGACGCAATCAAACGCCTTTGTCAGGTCACAGAACACCGCGCCAGCGATAGCATTGTCATTTAAATTGATATACAAGCGCTCCAAGAATGCAAAAATGGCATCGTTTGTACACTTCTCGTTCTGAAAGCCGAACTGGTTTACATTAAGTATATTATACCTCAACAGAAAGGACATGATTCTACCTTTAACCAGTTTTTCAATTATTTTGGATAATGTAGGTAAAAGAGATATTGGTCTAAAATTGGAAGGAGTGTTATCCTCCCCTCCCTTATGTAACGGAATTACAATTGCTTTTTTCAGAAAACCCGGAAAGCATCCATTTACAAAGGAGTGATTAATTGCATCAGCCAAGGACAAAAGAGCAATGTCAGATAACTCACAAAAAATCTTAACTGACATGTCATCCCATCCTGATGCATTCCTGTTTTTTATAGCAGAAAAGACTGATTTTAATTCTTGTACATCAGTTGGGTGCAGAAAAAATGTTTCGGTGACAGACCTCCTAGAAAGATAATTTAACGGATTAGTTGGTGGATTTATCTTAGCTGATAGATTGCCACCAACAGAACAGTAAAAATCATTTAGCTCATTGGGGGAGAGAGTAGGATTGAACTGCATATTGTCTCTTACATCCCGTCTTAACTCATCAACAATAGACCATGTCTCTTTAGAAATATTTTTCGAGTTCTCCAGTCTTTGATTATAGTAAGCTTTTTTTGCAAACTTTACCACCCCTCTGTAAATTGTTCTGTATTGGTTGAAATAAGATATCAAAAAAGCATTATCAGAAAAGAACTTCCTGATGTAATGCAAAGCTCGCATATTCCTAGCAGATATCTTTATAGCTTTAGTTAACCAGTGTTTCTTCGCCCTATTCTTTATTTTAACAACAGGAAATGAAACATTAAAATTTCTAGTTAATTTGTGATAGAAACATTTAAGTGGAGTATTACCAGTTACAGTCCAGTTTGTTCTTCTGCAGTTGTCACGAAAGTTGCGAAAATTTTTTTTACTGTATATTCGACCATTCTTTGGGTTGGGCTTAGATTTTTTCAAATTAAGTTTGAAACCAGCTATTATGGCCTCATGGTCAGAGAGGGCCGAATTTCTTACACAACAGTTTACAACTGCTAGGTTTGAGCAAAAATAGTCAATAGTAGATGCTGAGTGCTTAGTAATTCTAGTGGGTTCTAACACATGCATTTTTAAATTAAAACACGATAATAAATTTTTAATTGGGACATCAATGCAGTTATAAAACAACCAACTTTATACTATGGCGAATAGTGTACAAATGCCGGCAAACTAGTTAAACCTTGTTCGTTCACGACTATCTTGAGAACTTTGAAGAAAACCACTTCGGGACAGGAATCGGGTGCATGGAAAAGCGTTGGGCTAAGTACGTTCAAATTCGAGGAGATTATGTCGAAAAATAAAGCAAAATAAAAAAACTGAAATTATTGTCTTTCATATCGAACCATCCTCGTATTTACATAAACTTTTCCTTAGAGAATCACAACTTGCATTTGTAGCCACCAATTTAAAAACACCATGTTCAAAACTTACGTAAAAAGCAGAAGCGACAAGGTTATATCCTAATTTAATAAAACTTACCGTGCATATATTCCACCGTATCATTGACATAATCTTCGATCTCTCCAAATATGTCATTGATTTTCTTCTTGGCTTTGACGAAAATCTGCAACGGAGAGTTGTCAATGCCGTTGCTTCGTAATACAGCTGTTACATTGGGGCGGTTATGGGGTCCATCACCGGACATCAGAGACATTGTGCGGTTTAAATAAGCGGCCATTTCAATTCATGCAAGTGTTCAATATATTGTGGAGTAACTCACAAACATCTAAGTCATGCACGGTGTAATACAGCGAAACTGAAAAAAATATACACATGTTACGCTCAAACATCAAAATCGCTCAAGAAGCAAAGCGGTATTGTTAAATAACGTTGTCCGTACTATGTGGCATTATTATGAAAAATAATTTCTAAAAAAAACTTGTATTTTTGTTCAGGTTTCAATGGCCTGTATTCTGCTGAGAAAAAATGGTTGAAGTGAACGTCCAGATAAAATTCGTAATGTTAAAAATAAATAATATATTACGCTGGATAACCTAGTCACACAGGAATTCAAGGATATGAAGAAGCTAGTAACTAGTCACACAGGAATTCAAGGATATGAAGAAGCTAATAAGCCTCCCTTAGGAGGGAAGAAGCAAAAATTCATGTGAAATACCAAGAGGATTAGAAAGGTTTTTGGCTTAGGGCCCAAGGTCGGGATAGTGGTAAGTTACTTCTTGTCTCTAGTTTGAAACAATGCAACATAGTTTACAAGCCGGTGACTTAATGCTACCCTTTACTAAATGAATGTTTTTAATGTTGTGCATAACAAATACAATTTAGGAACAAAAAAGCTACATAATAAGCAACAACACAGATAAAAATATCTGATAAAGACGAACAATGTATTATTATTAATAAAATTCTTTTTCTACATCCGTCCCGAAGATAGGTAGCTACTTTTGGTACAATCTATCATTCTGAAAGCAGCTATTTTTCATAACCGGTGCAGTAATAGCTTTTTTTACGAACGTGTCAAAAATTACAGCTTTTTAAACTATTTTTGATGTCAAAAATGACTTCTTATACCACTTTTATGTTTATAACACATCGTTCTTGACAACGTGTTATAAAGATATAATAAAACACGACAGTTTAAAACTTGTATTCAATGTTTCATTTATTATAAAAATCAACTTAAATGTACAATATCATGGTAAAGATTACTCTAATAATATTTCCTTTGCAGCTGAAGCAGTTTTGGACGTTTATTGTTACTGGGGTAGTGGATGTTGATGCTTTCAAATTGATGCATTGTGTGTAATATTCATTCACATTTTGCACCATGCTAGAAGAACCACTATTACTTTCTTGTCCTAGAATTTGATGGCCAATAAGGAACCTTCAACACAACCCTCAGCAACCGTGGATGACCGCCAACCACTATGACGCTCGACTAAAAATATCTGCACCAGTGTCAGCTAACAGTGCGGATGACCTTTTATATACAGGATCTTGAGGGGGTTTTTATGTCAGGTAAAACCTTTGACATTTATTCTTTCTTCGCTTGCTTATTTAGCAATTTCATTGGAATTTTGAATTTATAACTCGGCAAAAGCTTTTGTTGGTTGTGTCGTGTGTGTTTCTTTGGATTTTTTAATGGGGCTGCTAGCTTTGGCGCCTTTAACCATCTTTTAGACGGTGTTGAATAGTGCCTCTCCACTGTTTCCAGTGCCTCTTGTATGCGAGTCTGTTATTAGTATGTTCGTCGAAACGTCCGTTCGTCTGTAATAGTCTGTTATAATTTTTAAGAAATATTCGTTTAATGTCTGTATTCTAAAATCACTATGTAATACTCTATTCATGGAATATCTTGATGCACCTGCGATCATTTTCAATGCTCTATTTTGAATCACCTGAAACTTATTCAGCTCCGCTCTGGTTATGTTGCACCACGATGGCGCACCAAAAGCCAAAACCGGCCTGACCAACACTTTATAGAGGTTGACTTTAGCTCTGTTAGTTGTTAGTCTACTCCGTCTGTGAAGCAGGGGGTAAATAGAACTTAATTGACCCAGAGTGAGCTTAACTCTGTTGACTAAATTCAGCCTCCAGTTTAGTCTTTGATCAAAGATAAGTCCCAGGTATTTCACTTCCTGGCACCAATTCACCTGAACCCTGTTGACTCTGAGCCTAGTATCAGGTCACTTTACGTTACTTTTCGAGAAAAAGATGGCCTTCGTCTTGGCGGGATTCAAACAAATCCTCCAAGCTGAAAGCCACTGTTCAAGCTCATTTATGTGGCGTTGTAAACGAGTGACGACTAGCCACGGGAGTTTGGAAATAGCAGTTATTGCAGTAACATCAGCAAACAGATAGAGCTGCGTCTGTCCATCTCGCGGTATATCGTGTGTAAATATTATACAACACCGGGGACAGACATTATTGAAAGCTTTGCTAACGTCAAAGACCGCTCCCGTGTGCGCCCTTCTATTGAAGCCTGGATGATTTACGATGTTAGTCTCGTTGTTTGCCTAACTGTCCAGTGTTCGGGCCGGAACCCGAACTGTTCGTTAGGTTTAAAATATTTTGCGTAAAAACAAAATCATTTATTCGAGACAAAATCGTCTTTTCTGCTATCTTGCCTAGATTTGATAGCAAGCTGATAGGTCTGTAACTTGCCGGCGCCGTAGGGTCCTCCCCCCTTCTAGTGAATTAAGATCATTTTGGCGTGTTTCCAGGCGCACGGGAAATGGCCTTCTTTGATAATAGCCTGGGATAAGCTTGCTATATTCCCCAAAGCTCTGTCTGGCAGGTTTTGCAACGCCGCATTTTTTATTCCGTCGAAATTCGGAGATTTCTTATGCAAAGGGCACTTATAAGGGATTTAATTTCATTTAAAGTTATTCCAGGATGACCTTTTAAAACAGTGGCCGGTGTGTGACTTTTCCAAATGAAGCAGGCTCTTTGCGATTTCCCCTGAAATCGCTCCATTCTATGTTACAGGCTAAGATTGGCTTAATATTTCTAAAAAATCGCTTTAATATGGATTTTATAAGAAATATCAAAGACCTCACAATTGTACCCTCACAAAACTCATAAATAACTGTATTACAAAGAGCATTTTTTCAGATATTCTTAAGTATGCTGAAGTGGTCCTCATATTTAAGAAAGGACCCAAGTCACATTTTATATTACAGGTCTATCTCTAGTGCTTATCTTCTCGGAGATTCTTTCATCGAGAATATGTAACCTTTTTGAGTCTAATAATCCTTTTTTATGACCATTAATCGGCTTCATTTCTATAGTACCTATGGTTGCGCAGGAAACGGCCTTGAGATGGTTTTACAACAATGAACTATTTCTAAATAGAGATCCCATAGGATGGTATTTTCAACAGTAATATACCGATAGAGGAGGCGTCTTATCGGTAATACCGATGTTTTTAACAAGAAATCGATTTTCTGATAAATTTTTACGAAATGTAATTTTTACTTATAATCTGATATGATCCCGAGAGCTTTAGCTCGAGGGTCTTATCTTTGATTATAAGTAAAAATTACATTGAGTGAAAATTTTCTTGGAAAATCGAGTTTCGAGTGAAAAACGAAGGTATGAAGATAAGAAACCGCCTCTAGAGGTGTATTTTATTGGATAATTTACTGAACATAAAAATGAAGGCCGTCTGATAAAGGTAAATATACAAGTTAGAGGTGTTACTAATTTTTTATTTAAGTAAAAAAGCTACAAGCGTCTTTTCGAAAGCGTCTTTTCGAGCTAGCGGTAGTCTTATCGGGTAAGACGACCGTTACCAAGGTGGTTGCTATGAAAATGAGCGTTTTGATTGGTTCAATAAAAGTGAGGTGAATTATCAATGAGAAACCTGGACGGCGCTGGGGCGGTTAGTTTTTTGGCTGCAATGCAGAGCGGTTCGTATGCTGGTTGGTCTGTCGTATAGGGCAGACTGCAGATATGCTAACGCCAATCTAAAGATCATGACCCTTCCGTTAATATCAGTTATTATAAAAAATTACATATTTCCTAATGATTTTCGACAAGGAAACTAAATTTATTGTCAAAAAGTATATAGGTTCATAAATTTGACAGATACGACGCCATTTTGAATTTTTTTAAATGGCAACCCTCATAAATAGCCACACGAGTGAATTACATTTGGCGATCCGATTTTAAAAACATATAGTTGTTGATATATATTCAGCCGTTTCGTAAATATGGGGATTCCTAATTTGCCTTCATCGATTTTGTCTTTTAAGTGTCTCATCCCTTTAATAAATAGACCCTTTAAGCTGTAAACCCCAATTTTTTTCACAGTGACATAATTTCCCGTGACTAAGCTATTTTTACGGTATAATCAAATCCCACAGATGTCAAAAAGTGACAGATACGAAGCTATTTTGATTTTTTTTAAGTGGCAACCCTCATAAATAACCACACAATTGAATTACACTTGGCGCTCCAATTTCAAAAACCTATAGTTGTTGATATTAATTTATTTTCAGCCGTTTCAAAAATACTTTAATAAATAAGCCTTCTAAGCTGAAAACCCCACTTTAGGAACCCCCGTATTTCCAAAACGGCTCAAAATAAATATCAACCACTGCAGGTGTTTGAAATTGGATCGCCAAGTGCAATTCACTTGTGTGGTTGTTTATGGGGGTTGCCATTTAAAAAAATTATAATACTCGACACCGAAGAAATTTAATTCCGAGTTATTAATAAATGTATCAACTATGACTCACAGTTAATTGAGAGAGATTGCTTAAGGCTTTCGGTTGATGAACTTCGATTATCTTCGAAAACTCAAACTCTCTCTCAATTGGTGTAGTCCTGATTCGGGTCTACACCAGTTCATCAACTGGCCGCGAAAGCCTTAACCAATCTCTCTCAATTAACTGTGAGTCATAGTTGATACATTTATTAATACCTATTGCTATTCTGTACACAGCAACGTTGATACCAACAGATTAATTCCAGTGGAGTTCTCAAGTTTGCTATCGTCCCACTGTTTCACTGTATCCTTAACAAGCTGAATAGTTTAGATACATCCAAAAAGAGCGGCCCCGATGGAATTCACCCAATTTTATTAAGGAACTGTAGCCAATCTTTGGCTCTGTCCTTGTGTAAGCTGTTTCAGAGGTCCTTCCTTTGACAGCGGGATCTTTCCTAGCGTTTGGAAATACACAAACTTAATACCAATTTTTAAAGCTGGCGACAGGAGCGAGTTTGAGAGTTATCGTGGAATTTCATTACTTTCTAAGTATCATTCCCAAGGTGTTTCAATCAATAATAACTGATGAACTTTTCAATGCATACAAGCATTACATAATGGCTGAACAACATGGTTTTTACCGCGGACGCTCAGCATCCACCAATTTAGCAGTGTATCACAATTTTCTAGTCACCTCACTGGAAGCTGGAAATCAGATCGATGTCGTCTACACCGATGTGTCGAAGGCCTTTGATAGTGTTTGTCATCAACTGCTCCTGAGAAAGCTCTCTAATGTGGGGGTCTGCGGAACCTACTTGAAGTGGATTGCATCATACCTGACATCTCGTAGTCAGCGCGTTACTATATGCGGGTCAGTCTCTTGTGAAGTGTCTGTAACATCTGGCGTCCCTCATGGGTCGCATATGATCCCATTTTGTTTGTTCTTTTCATGAACGATGTTTTGCGCTGCTTTCGAACAACACACTGTCTCTTGTATGCGGATGACCTAAAGTTTTACTCAACTGTTTCGCCTGGCGAGAACCATCTACAAACGGACCTTAATAGCTTAGTAGATTGGTGTAATGTGAACTATTTGAGACTTAATGTAAACAAGTGTAAGGTTTTAAGATTTTTTAAATGCCCTAACCCACAAACTCAGACCTACTTCATTGATAATGTTAGCTTAGAAGAAGTAACGCATGTTAATGATCTGGGAGTCATATTTGATAGTGGTTTAACATTCACCTTGCATATAGATAGCATTGTTTTGAAAAGTTTTAGGCTGCTAGGATTTATAAAACGACATACAAGGCACATTTGACACTAAGGCATTAACTGCCCTCTATAACTGTCTCGTTCGCGGTATCCTGGAATATTGCTCTGTAATATGAAATCCTTACTATCAATGTCACATAAATAGACTAGAAAGGGTACAAAATAAGTTCGCAAAATATCTGCTATTTAAATTTAATATTCCATGTCAGGAAATTCCTTATGAAACCAGAATACTCTTGTGTGGGTTACAATCATTGCAGTACCGTAGGAGGAAAGCCCTCTTAATGTTTCTTTTTAAACTTATTAACGGTCCGATAGATTGTGCAATCCTCCTTGCTGAATTGTTGTTCCGTGTACCGGTGCGGCGGACCAGACAGTTTCAATTATTTTTTGAACAAACACATAGAACAAACTATGGCCGTAACGCCTTTGTGGAGAGAATGCTTAATAATTACTTACAACGCCAATTTTTCCAACTGTGATATATTTAAAATTACTCTTTCAGCACTGAGGAGATTGTAAAAACGTTTGTCATGTTTGTTAGACTGCGTTATTTTTTTATTTATGTTTGTTTGTTTTTATTTTATTTCTGTAATCTGTAGGTGTACCATTTAGAATTTATAGATTCTGTAGTGTACTGTTGCTAAATAAATAATAATAACTCGGAATTAAATTTCTTCGGTGTCGAGTATTATAATGGTGGATGTTTTCGTGGGCTGCATAATGACTGATGTTATTTTTTATGTACAGGGACATTTTTTTAAGTGTCTCATACGATTGGCGATTTTCCTGCCGGCTATAATAAAAAACAAATCGAATATTTCTCAATGATTTTCGACACGGAAGCCAAATTTATTGTCAAGAAATATATAGGTTCACAAAATTGACAGATACGACGCCATTTTGAATTTTTTTAAATGGCAACCCCCATAAATAACCACACAAGTAAATTGCACTTGGCGATCCAATTTCAAACACCTGTAGTGGCTGATATTTATATTGAGCCGTTTTGGAAATACGGGGGTTCCTAAAGTGGGGTTTTCAGCTTAGAAGGCTTATTTATTAAAGTATTTCTGAAACGGCTGAAAATAAATTAATATCAACAACTATAGGTTTTTGAAATTGGAGCGCCAAGTGTAATTCAATTGTGTGGTTATTTATGAGGGTTGCCACTTAAAAAAAATCAAAATAGCTTCGTATCTGTCACTTTTTGACATCTGTGGGATTTGATTATACCGTAAATAGCTTTGTCACGGGAAATTATGTTGCTGTGAAAAAAATTGGGGTTTACAGCTTAAAGGGTCTATTTATTAAAGGGATGAGACCAAAGAGTAGCATAACCAATTGGTTATGCTACTCTTTGATGAGACACTTAAAAGACAAAATCGATGAAGGCAAATTAGGAATCCCCGTATTTCCGAAACGGCTGAAAATATATATCAACAACTATATGTTTTTAAAATCAGATCGCCAAATGTAATTCACTCGTGTGGTTATTTATGAGGGTTGCCATTTAAAAAAATTCAAAATGGCGTCGTATCTGTAAAATTTTTGAACCTATATATTTTTTGACAATAAATTTAGCTTCCTTGTCGAAAATCATTAGGAAATATGTAATTTGCTTTTTATTATAGTCAGTAGGAAAATCGCCAATCGGGTGAGACACTTAAAAAAATGTCCCTGTACAATAAATTTTTATAATAACTGATATTAACGGAAGGGTCATGATCTTTAGATTGGCGTTAGCATATCTGCAGTCTGCCCTATATGACAGACCAACCAGCATACGAACCGCTCTGCATTGCAGCCGAAAAACTAACCGCCCCAGCGGCCCCAGCGCCGTCCAGGTTTCTCATTGAAAATACTTGTATTGTTCAGATAAGTTTTATTAGATAATATTAGGTTTCTTTTAATTTTGTCCCATAATCTTAAGATTTACGCATTTGAACACAAATTTAATAATATTGTAAATAATTTCAAATAAAAAAATGTTTTAAAATCCTACTAGTGTTTAAATACAACAATAAAAACATACATATTTTCGATAATGTGCCTATTTTCATTGATGATGTGTTTTTCTATATCAAAACGTCTAATAACTAATAAGTGTGATACACCGTTGGATTTAGAATAAAACGTAGAAACTATTAAGCATAAAATAAAATTTTCCGACTATTTAAAATAACAAAGTTGATGATGGTTGTGAATAAACGAAACGTCGGATCAAAAATGTAATTAAACCATCTTGTAGGGGAGAAAAAGTGGCAATGAGAATGTAAAATTTATTTTGACATGTCTTTTCAAATAGAATCATAAATCAATTAAAACGAAATCGCAAAAATTCGGTTTTATCCAAATATCTTCGGAAGCATTCAGAATTTTTTAAATTTAAAAACATGACGTTACAGGATTCAATTATGCGCAACTTTTCTTTAATTTAACCATCTCTGTATCTCCTATGGTTTACGAGATCCCTGTTGAGTGCATTCTTATCTGGGACATCCTGTATATTGTCATGTCCAGGATAATTTTAATTATAATTACCAAATTATTATATTATTGTTACAATAAAATCGCTTTGTCGATGAATTATTCTTAGAATTTCTGACAATAAAGCATATGTAAAGTAAAGTAAAAAGTATCATCGTATCATCGTCTTGAAAGGTGCAGAGTTTGCTCCGGCTGATGATCTTAATTTTAATTTTAATATAATGGACCTTACTTATAGTATACCTATAATACTTAGGTACCTAATCTATAGAATGCCTAAATTACTTTGCAGTAAACTATGTATAACAAATCACTTTCATTAAGCAATGTTTGTAATGTTTTAAACGTAGGTTACCAAACGTTTTGGGTTTAAATTGTCAAATAACGTAGACAAATATACCTACCATCTAATTTCCTCAGGCTAAAATTATTAATATCACATTGACAATAACAGTCACATAACTTCCATACCAATAAGTGGTTCAACAATAGTATCCTTAGAAGTTATTGTGTGATAGAAAACACTAGGTTCCCGAGTAGGTTCCTATATTAATAATTTAGGCCTAATGAAGTTGAGATGAAAAGAATTTCCCCTTGATTTTGGTCACACCTATTTTAAAAAATTAGGTTACTTGCATGGTTCAAACTAAAAACTTAATTACTAAAATTGTACCAAGGTTTTTAAATTTATTTATTTTAACATACTGACAGAGCATAGAGGACAGTCGAGTATCTTTTGATGAATGACCGGCAGTGTGACCAAACCGCTTAACCATAATGCAAGGTAATAGTTGTACAAGCTATCTATTAAAATTATATAGCACAATTTAATACATATAAAAGTCATGCGAAAAACTAAAAAAATTTAACCTGGTTAGAGGGCATACTATTCCTTTAAATTCCAATTTTCTAACCTCAAAACCCTTAAATAAAAAAAAATGCCTGTTAAAGATAAAAAAATATTTTTAAAACTATTACAATAACAACTTACGTAAGTCCAGATATAAAGCAAAATCCTTTTCCGCCTTTCAAGTAAAAGATTTTCCTAAAAATAAAATTTTCCAATAATCACTGACGTTTGTCACTTGACTGCTGTCTTTTCTCTTTTTGGCATTAACTTTCATTTGTTTGGCTAGTAGATCTTGGTTTTGTTTTGTATTATTCTCGCAAACAATATTTATTTACATTAGAATTGTATATTATGTTGAACTAACCCAAACTAGAAATTACAGAAAATTCATATCCAAAAGCACGAGTTTTCTATTATTTGACGTTTAAAAAAATTAGAAGCACAAATCACAGAATACTCCGTTCCGTAATCTGTGATTAGAAGTTTGGAATGTGGACAGTTCTGTGGTGTGGACGTTGGTGGGAAAGGATGAAGGAGATCAATGAGGAGATATTCCATGGGAAAATCTTGGTTTTCTCTTATACATACCGACTAGTCTAAGCTAAGGCTCTCCTTTTCAGGCTAAACTAAGTAGAAAAGGAATAGTAGTGATTCCGATCGCTATAAATTACCTGGGGATTGTTTATGCTTAAATGTTGGTATCTATCTTGGTACGGCTATTTGCGCCGAGTTTACAGCTAGCAAATTTATAGAAGAAAATATGTCAACATGTCAAACTAACCTTTATTTTTACTTGTACCTTTAACAATTTTTTAAGTTCTTTGTTGGAGTTCTTTGCCTGACCCCTTTTTTTCAAGAACATGAGTTTCCTTAGTCTAAGGGGAATTTTACCAACTTTGCAAAATGGTAAGTTGCCTCTAGTAGCATTTGTTTATTTGTTAAAGGAAATTTACACATTTTTTTTTTCTAGTATTAGTGCGGTCATGCAGTTCGAAACCAAGCGGCACTGGCCTTCCTCATGACGAACCAAGCTTTGATATGGAAAATCCCTACGAAAGAGAGCGACGTAAATGTATTTTATGTAAACATGGTATTACCACAGACTACAAAAATGTAAAACTATTATCCCAGTTTCAATCTCCTTACACAGGAAGAATTTATGGGCGACATATTACAGGACTTTGTAAAAAACAACAGGAAATAGTAGAAAAGGAAATTCTAAAAGCACAAAGTGCAGGACTTATGGCAACGTACCTTAAAGAGCCTTGTTATCTTGAGGATCCTAAATTATTTGACGTAGAGAATCCCATACGACCACACAGGTTTTAAGCATGATTATAATATTAGTACTTAGGGAATAGAATAAAGCTATTTATTTAAGGTTATTTTTGTATTTTTATTTCCAAATACTATGTTGGGATACAGGCAAGTGTTTCTTTAAATGATTGAACTCAGGGAAATAACATTTTACTTGTGAAAACAAGCTCCCTAAATACTTTTTTATTGCATTTTTTTATTAACATAATTATTGTTTTTACACTGTGGTTAAACAATCTTTATCTACCTTTGATATAATAACATTTAACTGCTCGTTTGAAATTTTGTTTTGAAAATTTCTCAGATACCCCCTTTCTGAGTCACTATGATTGCATAATATTACACTTATTCCTCTTTGGGTAGCTTCAAGAACGTCATGATGTAGCATTTCACCAGTTAAATAGAGGTCAGCTTTAATACTAGCAAGTACGGAGGCACCAGAGCCAGCACACAGTGCTACAGTTGATATTTGAGAGTCTAAAATATAATATACAATGTGAAATATTTAATTATTACGTTGGCATTCTGGGAAAAATCCTTAAGTTGAAGTTAAGTACTAAAAATGGGTTTTAACTTTATATTTTAATAAAGCAAAATTTGTAGGTTTAAGCATGTAGTCACATCTGTCACTAATAATTTGTTTCATACTATGTCATTTTTTAGAGTTAAATTAAATGATTTTTTTGGCCAAATGTTATAACTGCTTTTCTTTTTACTTATTATGACACTTGAAGAAAAATTAGTACACACTCGTAGTAGAAGGCTTTTTATCTGTTCCCCTGTTTGCATGTACTCCTAGTAATGTGATCTGGACCACTGCACCCACTGATTGATACTTTGGACTGTAGAGACCTATTTCAATAAAATATTATGTCTTCCTGATGAGCTAGTTTATCTCAGTTTTTCCTCTTACAGTGACACTTTTGTTACCCCGACGACTTACAGGTCACATTTATATTAATACAACGTTTTCTACTGTTTACAGTTTACAAAAGTTAGAACACCTAGTAACATAATATACCGAAATTACCTGTACTATTATAAAAATATGTTGTATTTATTAGTGTAAAAATTACCTAAACTCATTCCCTTCCCCAAACCTAATCGTAAATGAGGTATTCCTACATGCTGTTTCACATCGTCAGTAATTTGTTTTAGTGTCAATGGTTCTTTAAGACTAACAAGCCGACCCATTCCTAGAATTGGATTCTCAGTATTGGGTAAAATAGGTTTAGTCTCATTTACTTTAAACACTGAAGCCAACCAATCATTTACTCCATTTTCCATTGCATCCCATGTTGTGTGTGGGCTAAACACTGCAATGTTATGTCTAATGCATTGTAAAATAATTCTTTCTTTCCATGTTCTAAAAAGAAAAGATAAATAATGTGATGTTCTTCTACAATATAAAACAAAATTGGGCTAGCTCTAGGAGGAGGAGGTGCCTAAAATCTTCTACTCTTGATGTAGCTAGATAAAGATAATAAAAATATAAGGCAATAAACTGAACTAACCTTTGTGTAATTGATTTTAAAGGTTTAAATATATTGGGGTGATAAGAAATAATTAATTGTGCCCCCAAACCAACTGCCTCCTGCACAACTTCTTCTGTAAGGTCAATTGTAAGCAACACCGAAGATATATTCACATCATTATTATCAGGCTCAATTAAAAGCCCTACATTGTCCCAGGATTCAGCTAAGCTTAATGGAGCAATAGTTTGCAATTTTTCCACGACTTTTGATAAGGGTAAGCTCATAGTTCTAACTAAATTTGGGTTTTGACGAGTACAATAATAATTACCCTGTTTAGCAGATTGAATAGTCAAAAAATGGGATACAGCTAAAATATGTTTACCAGTGTGTCGGGAAACTATTTTCATTACTTTTGAAAATATCAAAAACAAGAAAAACTAATGTTTATTTTAGTTTTTATATTTTTTCTAGGTTAGAAAGCGATAATCTTACTAATCTTAGGATGCAACCAAACATACCGTCACAAACTCACAAAACTAATAGAGGTTCTAAATGTATATTTGGTTACATACATACACTGATTTTACAGCTGGACCAACTAAAAACAGCAAAAATAACTAGAGAACGTCAAAGTCAGCTGATGCATATGTCAAAGTGACAGCAAGACCGACGCCAAAAAAGATAAATTTGCCGAAAAATGTCAGTCCCATCCGGAGAACCGAATATGTCGCGCATTTTAAAGCTAGCGCAAAAATTTAACTGTTTTTATTTGTCAGGTAAGATAAACTGTTTGTTAGGTAAAATAGGCGTAGAAATATTAGTTTTTCATTCAGGGGATTTCGTATATCTGCGATTCTTTGGCGTTTAGGGAAAATATTGATCTGTTACAACACCCAAAATTAACAATTTCGGATTTTTTTTAGGCTTCAATTCTCCTGACTGTAAACCCTTTGTTGTTGAAGGATTTCAAGTTGGGCTGGTTAGGCCTGATGTGATGAAACAACTAATTAATTTTCCTGAGGTATGTTTATAAATTATAATTTTAGTCATTTGTTGGTACCTACCTACCTACATTGTTTTTGGATATGTAGACATCTACACTATACAACGACTTTAAGCTTCTAGTTTTAAATTGCACAATCTCTAAGTTTGCTGTGGGAAAAAGGCTTAAAATATACATCAACTAATCAAGTCCCTTTTTCATAACTTTTTTGTGAATGAACTAACCTGAATCCCTGTATAATTTAAGTATAGGTACCTACTAAAACACCTACTACCTGAGTACTTACTTACCTATCTGCCTTTTGGTCATTATAAATTTGAAATGGAGACAACAAATTGCTTAAAAAAACACCCTGTGTTGCTTTACATTTTATTTATTTTTATTACCTAATTCAACTCCTAGAGATTCTGTGTCATCTGTGTACAGTGTTTTTGTTTATATCTAGAAGAAAGACTTAATTGTTTATAGAAAAGTTTCAGGTTTATACTTAATTTTCAGAATCTTAGCAAAAAATTAACAAAAGCAGACTATCATAAACAAAACAACTTAGGTATGTTTTTTTAAATGAAAATGAAACACACTGGAGGTATTTTATTTTATTAAAATTATAGATTCTTGTTTTCCCACTTGTTTTCTGATTCCCCCTGGTGTAAACCAAATCATTGTACAGAGCACCACAGAATTAAGTTTTTATTGATAGTACGTCGACTATTATATATTTTTCAAGGCTTAAAAATAGCCCGATCAAATAAGAGAAAAATATACAGGGTGTACCATTTAAAAAATCATATGTTTGCTTTTAATCTCGAAAAAGAAGACTCCCAGAAGAAAAGTAAGCACAGCACTGAATTCTACTTAAAAAACTCTCTTGGAAACATCTTTCGATTTTTTGATAAGTTAAAGGGTAACCGAAATACAGGGGGTGGTCAAAATACAAACATTTTCGAAAACACCCTGTAGCTTAAAAACTAAGAAAGCTATGACAATTCTGTTTGCGGCGGCATCTTTTGTTCCACGAAAAAGTAGCGCAGTAATGTGAAAACCGCAAGTCCCTATCTTTACTAGTTACCGAGATACCCTGTAATTACATCAAAAAATGGACACCCTGTACTTTCCTATTCTTATTACGCCGATGGCAACCCTAAAGGGGAGGCAAGATATAAATCATCTAAATTTAATATAATAGAATAAAAAAAATAGATATAAATAAATAAATAAATAAATAAAGCCTTTATTTAATTCTCAATAAATGTGTACAATAACTATACGGAAAAAGACGGCGAGATCTAGCATAGGCTATTCTATATAAACTTCTAAACTAAAGTTAATGAAAGTCACAACATTAGTAGATAAGTGTCAGGGTTGGCAAAACAAAACCAGTGGTTTTTGTTGGAAAATAACATAATTTATACACAATATAAACAATATTGTACTCAAGTCTTCAAAAGTACTGGGGTTTGTTCTGCGAAATTGCAGAGAATTCTCTATAGAGACCTGTAAGAGAATATATATGTCACTTGTCGTATCATTGTTAGAATATGGGTCAATGGTTTGGTCTCCTTTTTATATGTATGGTTGCTTATTGCTTAGCTTTGGAAAGGGTACAGAATGAATTCATTAGGTTCTGCTTGTTCAAACTTAATATTAGGATCCCGGAGGACCATGTTTATGATACTGCTTTAGAATTGCTGGGAATGAAAACACTAAGGCAAAGACGTATATTTCTGGATCTAATTCTTCTATTTAAATTATTAAATGGTCAAATACTGTGTCCTGAACTGCTTGGTACAGTGTCTTTTAATGTTCCCTCCCGAAACCTTAGACAAAATCGCATCTTTTCATTGCCGATTCATACCACAAACTATGCAGCTCACTCACCTGTTGAAAGAACGTTAAATGTTGTAAATACTCTCGTAAATACTAGAGGTGTTGAAATTTTGGGTATTTCCTTATTTCAATTTAAGAGACAAATTAGTGAAATAAATTGATTATATTTTTTATTTGGGGTACTAATTGCTAAGAATTGTATTGTTCATCAGCTCCTGAAGTAGTAATTAGTGGTTAGGTTTAAGTACTGTATTAATTATTGTATTATTATTTTCTTTGTAATGGGGTTGATCCCGTATAATAAATAAATAATTTTATACAAAAAGCAAGGACAGAAAATAAAACATTTAAAACAGGGTAATAAAAACAGATTTATTGTTAGGTGACCAGGCCCGGCAGGTATAGTGGGTGGAGTGGGTAGTTCTACCCACTCGAAATTCAATCGTAAATCATTTATTTATTTATTTATTTATTTAATATTCATCTCTCAAAAGTGTACACTTTTATAGATACGTCTAACTAATTACTAGGATAAAAAGTAAATAAAAAATAAGATAAAATATAGATGTACACTTTTATAGATACGTCTAACCAATTACTAGGATAAAAAGTAAATAAAAAATAAGGTAAAATATAGAATTAATAAATGAAACAAAGTGAGACATACAATGTATAAATGACTTGGACCAAGATACAATTAACACAATAAAATATTAAAGTGAACACAATACAATACACTAATCAAGCAGTACACACTAGACATTATTATTATTATGATTATTATTATTATTATTGTTGTTGTTGTTATTATTACCGCCTTCAATTGGGTTTAATCTTAAAGCCACCGTAAAATCCGCTATACTATAAGGAGTAATACAAATCAGGTATTTTTTCAGTCTTTTCTTAAATGCTCCATTATTCAGTGACTTAATTGATGTGGGTAATTTATTAAATAACTCAATTCCCAGGTAGTTGTGTTTAGATAGTCTGTGTTTTGGAATAAGAAGGCTGTCCTTGTTCCGGGTATTGTAGTCATGTACGTTCGAGTGTGTCTGTTATGTGTTAATGTGCAGTTTGGTGTTGGTAATGTTGTCCAATATTATTTGACCATATAACGTCAGTATGTTCAATGAGGCAAAGTGCGTTTTACAGCTTTTAATTTGATTTATGTTTGCCAGTATCCTAATAGCTGCCTTCTGCTTGCGAAACACCCGCTCCAAATGTGTTTGAGCAGCGTTACTCCATGCAAGCAAACCGTAAATCATCACCGAGTGAAAGAGGGAGTGATATGCAACAGTTGCTGCTCTCGCACCTATATTGAAGCAGACCCTTCTCAGAGCATACAGGGCGCTCGACAGCCGACCACACAGACCATCAATGTGGCCCTGCCATCGCAGGCTTGCATCCAGCAAGACACCCAAGAATTTTGTGGGCTGGCTCTCACCACCAGCCGCTGCTCCGGTTTGAAAGTTCAATACAAAAATATATTTTATATTCATATTTATAACATTTTTATAACAAAATTAACAAATAAACATACAACTACATATAAAAAAGTTAATCTGAATCTAAAGATAAAGAAATGTCACTTTCAGAATCTGAGCCAGAATCTGACACATGAATTTTCAGTGGCTTAACCTGACCATCCAGAATGTGTTTTTTTTGTCAATAATCCCTTATAATATTTATTTATTTATTTATTTATTTATTCATTCACAGTATCAACAGCAAATATTGCCAATTACAGATACTCTCTTAACCTAGAACTATGAACTATGTACTATTTATATCAAAGAGACGAAGATATAAAATAAAATTAAAATCATTCCATTTACACATGCATGAGCTTGCTTATTACTATTTTCCTAAAAGTATGAAGACTCGTAGTGTCAATGTCCATATCAGATGCATACCTGTTGAAGAGCTGACACATCCGATATATAGGGCTGCCCTTGTACAAATTTGTCCTCGGGAAGTCCAGATAAAAGACCCTCCTGGATCTGACATTTACCTGTTGCACTGCAAAGGGCAGTTGTCCCAAAATCTCAGGCGCATCAGTACCACTTTTAAGTATTTTAAATAAAGTACACAAACAGATTTGTATTCTACGATCTTTCAAGGACATGCGGTTAAAAATACCCAACAAATATGCATTATCACACCCACGTTGAGGGTAGTATCCATATTTTTTAAAGAACATATGTTTCATAAACCTGCGCTGAACCCCCTCAACACAGTCCACCCATACACTGTACTGGGGGGACCAGATTGCACTACCATATTCGATCTTCGGCAGCACTAATGCATCAAATAGTTTAAAACTAACCTCAACACTGAAGTGTTTAGAATTTCTGACCACGAACCCCATTACCCTCAATGCATCTTGAATCCTCCTAGCCATATCGGTCGTAAAAGACATATTCGAGTCGAACACTACTCCCAAATCTGTCTGGTTATTCACTCTATTCAAGTCTTCGTCATAAACCTTATAAGTGTAATCTAAAACATTGTGGTTAAGAGTAAAGGACATACAAGAACACTTACTTACATTCAATTTAAAACCATTTATCCCACACCAGTTGGCTACATCACAGAAGTCAGACTGTAACTCATCACAGTCATTCATGGAGTCAATATTTAAAAACAACTTAAAATCATCTGCGAAAAGTAAAGCCCTTGAGTGCTGCACAACATCAACAATCCCATTAATAGCTACTACAAAAAGTAATGGTCCCAGATTTGATCCCTGTGGCACCCCTGAAGGACTTTTATAGGTAACAGATCTATGGCCCATAATTTCCACATATTGGATTCGGTTTGTCAGATAGGATTCTATAAGATATACAAGGTTAGGAGTGACATTCATATCAGATAGCGCTTTCAGGATAGTACAGTGTCTTACCCTATCAAAGGCCTTCTCCATATCAGTATAGATCACATCTACCTGACTTTTTCGCTTGAGAGATTCATGGACATACTGAGAAAAACATGCTAAGTTGGTAAAAACCGATCTTTTTGGTAAGAAACCATGTTGCATAATGGTAATTTTAGAGGCAACAGTTTCATAAATACGATTAAAAAGTAAAGTCTCAAAGACCTTCGAGAATGCAGGCAGAATGCTAATTGGGCGATAATTCTTTACCTCATCTCTAGGACCATTTTTATATACGGGTATTACTTTGGATATTTTCCACTTGTTGGGATAAGTGGATGTCTGTAAACACTGATTAAAGATAATTTGTAAAGGTTCTGATAGGTAATCGCGACAGCCCTTAACAACATAACCGGGCACACCCTCATGTCCAATGGCCCTATTACCCTGAATCCCATTAATGGCATCTTTTACTTCATCCTTGGTAATATATGCATCACAGAAGTATGATCTGCGCTCCTGAGCAGTGCAGTTGTTGGAGCCTCCATCATGTTCATACACAGAATGAAAGAAAGAGGCAAATCCATCAACTACATTATTAGCGCCCCTAAATGTCTTCCCTTCGTGAGTCATCACATTACCAATATCATGATGCTCTTTTTGAGCCTTAAGGTAGCTCCAAAAATACTTTGGGTTGTTTTTCAGTGATTGCTCAACATCTCTAAGGTATTCAGTGTGGGCCAATCTAATCTTTAATTTAATATCTTGCCGAACAGAATTGAATTTGTACCTCCAAAATGACATTTTGGTTTTCCTATATCTCGCTAAATATTTTTGTTTAAGTTTAATTTGCCTTATAATGCGGGAGTTAAACCATACTGGGTATTTACATCCAATCTGTTTGGTTTTAGGGACACATTTACCAAACACATCAAAGAGGGTATTATAAAATAGATCAACAGCCAAATCAACATCCTTAGCATTTGCCATTATTGCTTCCCAATCTATATCCCTTAAGTTGCAGACCATATTTAAATAGTTAGCCTTTCTAAAGTTTAATTTGACCGTGCTTAACTGCTTACATTCCTCAGTCAAGCAGTCATGTGCCACAGTCACTAGCAAACCCGGATGATGCGGATCCAAAGGCAGCAATGGGTCATCATCAACATCAACAGTCACATTTTCTGTTGAGCTCAAGACAAAATCCAGTATGACACCATTCTTATTCTTAATATTATTTACCTGCTGCATGTTATTATACGCTAGGAAGCTCCTAAGATTCAACAATCCCTCATTCATGGACTCTGCATCTATGTAGCTTGGAATATTAAAATCGCCTAAAATTATATACACACTATTATTACTCTGGCTCATATGCGACTCAACAGCATCATAAAATTTATTATAAAAATCAATTTTGCAATTCGGAGGAAAATACACCACAATAACATACAGGTTGGTTACGTTATTTACACGCACACAAACACAGAGTGCCTCCAAGACTCTATCAAAAAGATCAATCTCTTTACACACCAACCCATTGTTTATAGCAAGCAGAACTCCCCCACCCTGAGATTTTCCCGTTATCAACCTATTCCTATCCTTGCGGAAAATGTATCTATCATTGGGGCAAAACTCACTAGAATAAATCGAATCGTTGAGCCACGTCTCTGTGAGGGCTATTATATCATCATCCCTATTTAATATACCACATTTAAGTTGTTCCAGTTTTGTTTTTACCCCACGACAGTTTTGATAGTATATAGTTATGCCGGTTAGGTACTGTCGCATTGAAGACTGTCCAGGCAAAAATTTGTAGTTCCGGGCCCAACTATGTCAGAGCTAATATTGACATTGACACCTGAACTCTCTTTATGAACACATTCACTCAAAACATCATCTGATTTATAATAACATTGTAAGGACTTTAGAAGAATATCGCCACTGGCCTTAATATTGTGTATGTAATGCGCAATACGTTCACATAGTTTTTTCTTAGTATAAGAATACAAATTCCATTGTTTTAAGTTACAGAGCATGGTCATAGAAACATTATTCTGAGAAGCATACCAACGTGCATATCTAAGAACCTTAAAATAAACATTTGACAACCTAGAAATATCACACTTTAAACAAAAGACTACATTAGTATATCTACCCACTGCAAGCAGTGCCCTCAGTTGTGCAATCTTGACACTGGTACATAGGTTGAGATCCACACATATAACTGCAAAGTCATTATTTCCCAGTTCTCCACTACGCTCAAACACACCCTTAGACAACTCTGCTAGGTCAGTACCTGTTTTGACCCAGCCTTCAATATCGAAAATGTCCATATTTATATGTTGTCCTAATAGCAAAGCCATCTTTGAGGCAGAACTGTCTCCATACACTAATATTTTACGTTTTCTGGCAACCCTTGTAGTACTCCATCCATCATTGTTCACACCCTCACAGGACAGTTCCATATCCTTATTCCCAGCACCCTGCACACCTTTAGGTACACCCTGCAATGGCTCACCAAGTGATACGCTCATCCGGTTATTTTCTTGCATTTTGTTTCTCATTTCCATTAACTGTGATTGTAATGTGGCTATCTCGTTACGATAGGATTGATTGTCGGCTTCCAGGACTTTCATGGAGATGATCATATTTTTACTCATTTCATTAAGATCATTGAGATCATTTTGGTGTTTTATTAATGCTTCCCGTTGATCCTGGATAGTTTTTTCTAAATTGATCTTCTCTTCTTTACTGGCAGAAATGGCTGCTCGCAAGGACAATAGTTCATCTGTCTTAGTGTTCAATTGAGATGTTATATGCTTTTCAGACTCAGAGACTTCATCTTCAAAATCTTGCGTTTTGCAACTGCATGCATTATACGTCCTTTGCAAAGATGCAAAGTCCGTCCTGAGTGTATCCAGCTGTTGGTTAATCGCGCCAACAGCCTCCTCCTTGTCCGTCTGGGCCATCTCAATTTGGTCATTCTTTTCGACAATCTGAATTTGGAGAAGATGGTTATCCTCTCGCAGCCTGTCCACCTCATCCGCCAATGGATTTGGTCTGTTATCACTCTCATATTCATCTTTACACTGTCTTGTACAGTAAATACGTTGTTTACTCAATTTAATATGGTCCCTGAAGTCGCGTTCCAAACAGCTTGGATGGAATATATTGGTGCAATTCACGCAACAGTAATAAATATAAGACTTATTAGCACAGCATCTAAATCTAAATTTTGAAGTCATATTCCAAAGAATTGGTATTAACAAAAATAACGTATATGCGTGCTAAAACTCCTTTAGAACTTTTATGTGCGTGCTAGTGCTCTCTTTAAAAAAAAAAATTTAGAATTTTGATAAGATCATGTTTCCCTTTTTTATTTCTTTATTGATATTGAACAATGGGTACAGGACAATAGAAAATCACTCTTTCGGATCTATGGCTTAATACCGTGGTCCCTTCAAAATACTTTTCACACCACCGGATAGATTATCATTTTCTCATTACACAGGCACCAAACAATTTCCAATAGAGTCACTTTTTCGAATCAAAAACATCAATATTACAGTAGCCGATAATAACGTGCGTAGAATAATTTTGAATGATATATATATTATTTGTATGGCAAACACAATCGCACCAATTTTCGTAATGCCTCTTTTCAAACATCCAAAACGGCATTTTCATCTTTCCTGTCTTTTCCAATAATTTGTTTATTTAAAAATGTTTTGCTTTAGGCCCAGATTAATTCGATAACGTTGAAAATGCCGTGGTAGGGCGGCAATCTCAAAACTTGATGGCCCATAGTACAAATTAATTCATCCTAATTTTGCTTTGTATTGTTTTACTATTTGTAGCAATTCGGGTTTGAGTGCGTTTTCCATAAAATTGATATTTTTGCTTTGTAGCCAGGAAATGATGAGCCGTGAATGGTACCTTGCATTGTCCATAACAAGAAGCAAGGGTTTCTCGAGTCGAGGTAAAAGCTGTTCTTCCAACCATTTTTCAAACAATGTAGAGTTCATGTTGTCATGATAGTCAGTGCTTTTATTTTTTGTAGAAAAAACTAAGTCTGCCCCATCTGTAAAGCCATCTTTGGTGCCAGCATGCAAAACTATATATCTTTTGCCATCTGATTGTTTTTTATTTAAAACTGATTTCATGTTGTCATCATGCCATGTTCTAATGTCGCTACCATTTTGAAATATCCATGTTTCGTCTATAAATACCACATCTAACGGAGTTTCTGATAACAAGTTTTCTGTATATTGTCTCAAAAATTTTATACATTTTGAAACAGTATCCGGTTTCTCCATAATGTAGCGCCTGCCACTGTCCCTTTTAAATTTAAATCCCAAATGCTTTGACAAATGACCTAATGTGGAGTTGCTTAGGTCAATAATTTGTTTGGCATGCAATTCCTCTTTTAGCTTTTGCCGTGTGACATACTTATACGTGGCAATCATAAACTACGTTCCTTATTTGAGTTTTCCTTGCCTGAGTTAAATCCCTTTTTTTTTTTGGGCACGCTTTTCTCTATTAGCCTAAAAACATTTTGCACCAAAGATTCTAAATCGAATGTCGAATAAACCCCGAAATTCCTCGCCCATACCTGAATTTTTGGGTATCTGGGAAAAGGTTCTTTGTTCCGGTTAGTTAATTTCTCACACCTGACAAAGAGAAGAAGAAAGAAAGATGATTAAAAGCTGTAGCTTTCTTTGTTGCACGTTTTATTGCCCTTTCGGTCTTTTTAAATAATCTCTACTATAGGTACTCGCATACTGAAAATATATCTATCAACAATATTTTTCAATTTCTGACTTTAGCATTACATGACAAAAGCAAACAGCTCAGTTTATAAAAGTAGTTTTCTGGTGATCAACTGGGAGGATTTAGGTGGCAAGTTTTAAATAATTCTAGTTTTTTAATTCAACTAGGTAAAGGCACCACCTAAATTAAAAGGACAATCGTTTTGAAATAAATTATCAAAAATCTTTAAAAAGTGAGGTAGGTAGGTACTTGCAGTAGGTACTTACTGAATGGTGATGTCATTCATTTTGGGTAATTTATTTTATCTTACAGGATCACTACCTCATGCCTCTTTACTTGAGTGCTAATTGATAAGTTGACATTTAAGTACTTTTTGCTAACCAGTAGTTTTACCATAATATAGAGTAGAATAGAAAAATATTTATTATGCAGCAAGCTCGGCAGCAAGTTACAAAAATAGTAAAAAGTAAAAATCATCGTAACATTACATAAAAGGTAGCCTTCTCTAGACGTTCTTCCATGCTACCTGTACATACCTCATCCAATTTAACATTCAATTTAAAAGGCCTAACATAGGAACATTTCTCATAATAATAATTTACCGTTAAACGCAATTTTTAAAATTATATAAATTAAAATACCAGCAATAACAATAAGAACCCAAATGGGTATAGCGCACAAAGACACGGAACTGCGAAGGACCAAAAAATATCATTATTGGTGCCAATATTGGCAGTAGGCAAACGATAGTTCACAAAAAAAAAACGACAACTATAACTAATATTAGGTTTAGTTTCTCTCTAAATTCTTAAATCATGCACTCTACAATAGATGAGCCTTATATTTGTATCTGAAGCCATTGAGGGAATAGCCCATCACTAGGTCGTAAAAGGTTTTTATGAAGTGAACGGTCAGAAATGCGAATGAACTTCTGAACTTTGAGGTTTTGTGACGAGGAATATTGTCGGATCACGTTTCTAAGATTTCGATTGTGCAGGTCTGGTCTAGGCACTATAAATTCCCGCAAGTAACCCGGACATCCGGATTTGTATACTATATAAATAAACACCCCCAAGTGAAGCAGAACGCGATATTTATATTTAAGATGGCTATTGTTCGCGTACACGGGTGTAATATGTTCGAATTTGGGGATACCGTAGATGAACCGGATAAATTCAATAGTTAAATAGTTAAAATATATACTACGCTACAATAATCCAGCTGAGGGTAGATGAGCGCCCAATATCTGGAAATCAGGTTGTGTGACCGTAGTATTAAAGGGTGGCGACAGGGGTGACGTTAGTAATTACCGCCCTAGTTCTGGTCTTGATTGCATGGCTAAACCTCAAGTCTATTGTGGTCGACAGCCTTCTGCCGAGCCTATACAATGACCTTTCCGAGCATCAATATGTTTCACTACTTGTCGACATCAGTCGATTCTGGAGCTCAGGTCGATTCAATTTATCTTGACTTTAAAGAGGCTTTTGATAGAGTAGACCACACTATTCTTGTCAACATGTTAAAAATGGTTGGCGTCGTAGATCCCCTTTTATCATGGGTCGCAAGTTTTGATTTTGACTGAACACTGACAACATTTAAAACAAACATAAAACTACTCCTAATATCTTTAAAAAATCGTAAAATTGCAGCTTCAACGTACTTACACGTAAGAACAGTTTGTGGAACGTTAGTGTTTCTACTGTACTAATTTGTGTATATCGTATTTCATTGTAGTATAGTTAATTATTGTTTTGTTTTTATTTTACAATTTGGGAATAAATAAATAAATGTTTCACGACCTTCGAACCCAATCTCTAATTATTGGCCATACCTTTTAGGACACCCTGTTTGGCCATGCATATCCAAAATACTCAGAAAGATAACTTAATAGTAACTGGTTATACTGAAAAAAGTAACTCAGTTACCAGTAGCTTCGATACTTTTAGTAACTAGATACCGTAAAGTATCTTTTTTTGCAAGTTACTCACAGCTTTTCCTGTACCTATAAAAATAAACCCAACAGTTAATGTTCTACTTACATAATAATTACTACTAAAAATTTGTTCCATTTCTATCGATAAAAATAAGCTTTCTAATGATCCAACTCTTATTTCTTTACAGATATTCAATATATCTCAGGGCTGTGTTGAATTAAATCCCGCCTTCCGAGATTATGAAGAAAGAAGCACAAAAATAGATGAAGTGTTGCGGGAACTAAGAGCCAAAAATATTTTTGTTACACTTAAAGGTTGGAGAGACGAGGTACTTATATTCATATTATTATCTCTAATGAAAAAATTGCTTTAGATTTACAAAAAATGGTTTCAATTTAAAATCTCTCATATAACGGTTATGGCTTTTAAATGGCACTTTATAAAAGTGATACCACTTAAAACCTTTATATAGGTTTTTATTTACCACCCTGGAGCAACTAAGGTTTTATAATGTCTACATTGATTAAAATCGCCCTGTAGATAAACTATATTAGGTTATAGTCAGTCTTAGTTGCAATGGCCACCTGTCTTAGCGACAATCAGCCACCTATAACTATTAGGTTATAACGTTATAATAATAATAATAATAAACATTCTTTGTTTGCTAACCAAATCACAAGGGCAAACCAACCTCACGTTTAGTTTTGTGGTTTCCTTTATAATACCTACGTATTTTATTGCATTGTACATATATCAAAATGAAAAACAGTAGGATATGCATAAACACCTAACATTAAAATGTGCAAATTATTTTTTTTTCATTTTTTCTTTACCTACGCTTCTCCTCTTATTTATTTTTTTTATACAATATTATGTCTCACTTTTTATAACTCCCATATTATAGCTCCACAAATAGTGTCTCTAGCCACGGCGCATTGAATGGGCGGTACATATTTGATATTCTCATATCTCACGCTATCTTGGACAAGTTGTACGTGAGGCAGCAGTCCACCTGTCCGACAGCCGACACCATCGGTCGGTCTCCGGGTTCCGGGTAGTTCAGGATCTGCTTCACGGTCAACTCGCTCTCGCTTAATAAATCGTTCGTCGTCATCGACAACCTACCTCTATCGTCTCGCTCTCGTTCGCGTTTTGCGTATAGTACAAGGCTTTAGTTCGCGTTGATTCAATCTTTAAAGATCTATTGATTGAATCTTTAAGTTCAGTTGTCAAATTCGATCTTTTGAACTAGGTCGTTCGCAAACTACACACTTCTAACTGGAAGCCCTGGCGGAAATACTATCAAATCCAGCCGAACATTTACTCTTTATTTGCCTAAAGATACCTCGCAGATCCTCCATATCTGTAAAAGTCAGACAAAAGTCTTGTGGAAACCACATATCAGTTAGTTATCTTCGAGAGAATTCTCTCGCAAGGCAAGTCAGAAGTTAATAATAATAATAATAATAATCTTCTTTATTTCTAATCATGTTAAACACAAAATGAAATGACGGCATAAAAAAAAACAAATTTACAAATCTGGACAGAAGTTTCCTAAGCTATACGGTTCTAAATCTATTAGCAACTTTCTAATTTTACTTTTAAATGTTTTCTCCGAATTAATACATTTTAAGCTATCTGGGAGCGTGTTAAACAATTTTATACATATGTAGCTGGGAGATTTTTTAGTCAGTGAAACTCGATGCGCTACATAGTCAACAGCCAAAGTTCTAGTGCTATACTCATGTTTTGGTGTTACGTCAAAAAAGTTTTTATTTCTAAAGAAAAACATTAAACATTCATATATGTAAACAGCATGTATAGAGTGTCCCATTTTCGACACTTTTATAGGGTATCTCCGTAAATGTTAGGGCTATCAAAAAAGTAATAAAGGTGTCATGCGCTCTTTTTGGGTCAAACTTAAAATGGTAAAATTAAAATTTGAAAATCTTCGCTCGCTTAAGAGATACGGGGGAAAATCAAAAAATTGAAAATTTCAAAAGTACTTAGTTAAAAGAGATACAGAAAAATGTTTTATACAAAAGTTTCTTTATAATGATTGTTGAATAATCTGCCGTTTTCAGAATAAGTATACTGGGTTAAGTAAAAAAGTTATCGGACCTAACCCAACTTTTTTAAATGGAACACCCTATATATTTTAATCTAAAAATATAGCATTTTAAATTCTCGTTTCAAATATATAACACACCATACCATGGATGATATTGGTTTCCTAGGCGATTTATTTAAACTTTAAACCACAGTAGGCCATAAAACAAAAACTAATATGCGAGAAACAACTATGTTGACGTTCTAGTTGTTATAAACATTTAACGTCAATTTTATTCTTACATATTCGTTTGTGAAAATGACTTATTAACATTTTGAAAAATTTGATATGATATCAAAATTTATATTTTGTTCGCTATCCGGAAAGAACATATTCCGACGACTGGAACATATTTTAAAAACATACGGCTCTTTTACGATGCCGAGATCAAAAACTTATAATAAAGAAAACAAGGAAAATGAAGAAATAGGCGTGTTAGGATTTGTCGAGGCAAATAATCAGGTAATATATCCTGAGATAGCTTTGAATAGGAGTAGCTCAACTTTTATTGAAGTGGAAACTTCTTTAGGCGCGTTTAGCACTTTTAGTGGGTATAGAATGAGACTGAGCCGTCAGATTCGGCTATGCAACGCTCATGATGCAGTCGGGGAAAAAAACAAGATACTAAAATATGACCAAATATGCATAGTGTATTTGCTTTTTATGGATCGATTCTTTTATCGTCTTGAATTTGAGATTTGCGGATGTTAGATTGTGAAAGGTTAATAGAAAATCTCGTCTTGGTGAGGTTTTTACTTCTCTCTTGTGGTCTTAAGCACACATCCTAATTTTAATCTTTACAATCACTTTGTAATTTTAGTTGTCAAATTACAAGTTGCGGTATTCATAACCGACATAATTAAAGACATTAGAACTCCACAAATCCCCACATGGTACGACCTGTTCGTCAACAAGGTCGATTTGGGGTAAATATAAGTTGTTTTTTGTTTCAAAACAAACTGGTGTATCGCTTTTTTGAAGAAAATTTAAATGCAGATAGATATCTGGACATACTCCAATCAAACTTTTTCGATATCCTTGATGATGTTCCTTCGCCTAGAAAACCAATATCGTCCATGGTGTGTTATATATTTGAAAAGGGAATTTAAAATGCTATCTTTTTAGATTAAAATATACAGGGCATTTCATTTAAAAAAATGAGGTTAGGTCCGACAACTTTTTTACCTGACCCCGTATACTTATTCTGAAAACGGCAGATTATTCAACAATCATTATAAAGAAACTTTTGTATAAAACATTTTTCTGCATCTCTTTTAACTAAGAAAGTATAGGGTAATTTTGAAATTGTCAATTTTTTGATTTTCCCCCGTATCTCTTAAGCGAGCGAAAATTTTAAAATTTTGATTTTACCATTTTAAGTTTGAACCAAAAAGAGAACATGACACCTATATTACTTTTTTGATAGTACTAACAACTACGGAGATACCATATAAAAGTGTCGAAAATGGGCTACCCTATAGAGTCATTATACCGAAACCCTTAAACACAGAACTACAACAAATCTTCGCGCCATTATTTTTTAAAATAATCAGAAACTAATGATTGCCTCATATTTTTTATTTTATTTTTATAAAATTCAGATCCACATTTTAATAGCATCTCTCAGAGACTTCAGATAGGCTTGATATTTTGACACTGGAGCAAGTTCAGGTTCTTCTTCCTCTGTCTTAAAGTTGGGTTAGTTCAGTAGTTTCATCTGTTTCTTGGATCTCTTCAATACACTCGATGATATAAATCGTTATCAATAGAGGCACATTGTTTCAAGTTCACATATCTTAATGTTAGGAAACAGTTGTGCAGCGGAATATTATCTTTTTCTTTGAAGTCGTCAATATTATCTGTGTTGGACGCAAATCCGGCTTTCATAAAGCATTTTTTATTGTCACTGGGGACAAATTGCGCTAAGCCACCAAAACCCATATCAAGGCGTTGGTTATGGTAATATTATTTTCGATTTCTTGAAGAGGACAACCACTGTCTATACATGTTAAAAGCCTCTTAATAAGATAGCTTCTGTAGAGCATTTTAAGATTTTGAATAATGCCTTGGTCCAAAGGTTGGCAATGTGAGGTAGTATTGGGTGAAACAAAGATAAGTTTGACATTATTCAGTGTAATTTCGGGATAAGACGTTGCATTATCCAGAAACAATACCACTCTTCTATTCTGCTTCTTCATCTTGGTATCAAATCTGTGAAGCCATGATGTCTGCTGTCATCGACGCTTTTTTGTTCGTGCCCCATTGGAGAGGTAACTTGCCGATATGTGCGGTGCGCCCTTAATTAAACATCGAGGATTTTTGCTTTTGCCTATTACAAGTGGTTCGTGGTACTCACCTTTCATGTTTGCACAGAACAGAATTGTAAATCGTCGTTTTGCTGTTTTCTTTTTCCAGTACACTTGTCACCTTTCAATGCATGTTTTTGTTGGCAATGCACAATAGGAGAGATCTGTCTCATCTGCATTAAATACGTCCGTTGAGGCATAATCCTTTAAAATGGTCGATAGCCTTTCTTTCCGAGCAGTTACGTCTTCGATATTGATATCGGCTGATTCGCCACATATTTTCTTAAAGGTAATATCGTGCCGACGACGGAATCTTTCTAACCATCCATTTGATGCCTTGAAGTTATCTAATCCTAGACATTAAGCAGATTCGAGGGCTTTTGCTTGAATTATGGGCCCGGATATTGGTAAGTGCTTGTTTCGCGCCTTATAAAGCCAGTTAAAAACAACTTGGTTCACTGCTACCTAGTCCTTCGGTTTTACGGCAAGTGTTCTTTGTTCACCGTTGCCACCTTCTTGAAACAAGTTTCTAACTTCTGCTTTATTTTGAAGCAACATAGTCACTTGGGTCTTACCCACTTTACATTTTTCAGCCAATGTCCTGGTACTTAAACCAGTTTTTTTAACTTTCGTCGATTATTACAATTTTTTCTCTTAAAGAAATGTTACTCTCCTCATCCTGTTAAGTTGTACTCATTAATTTAAGACAACTTACATTGACAGTTTCACTCAACTCGATGTTAAGTAAGTCCCACTTAAACTTTTATTTTATATTTATTGGTCGTTCCTAACTCTGTACTATCCTTTTTAGTATACCCTGAGAATGAACTCTTAAGCGTTCGAAACGTGTAGGGAAATTTTTTTATTTGCTTTTACTAGTATTAAACTGTGGAGGAAGACTGTAATGTTTCATTTACATTATTTTGACTCCAGAAGGTATGGACTATTGCTTTAATTTTAAAATAAAACTGATCCACAAACAGCAATAAGATTCTTACCTAATTGTCAAAATCGTTCCCCATTTAATCACTTTGTTTTATTTCATTTAATTTCTGAGATCGATCGCAATGCTGTCATCGCCAATTTTGACACACAATAAATTTCTCAATCATTTTTAAAGATATTTTTTAAACTGAATTTTCTGCTTGGCGTGACATATTATAAATTATTTCTTATATTATAATCGACGATATTGTTTTATCAACATGTTTATTTTTCATTATAAATTGTCATAAGTGGTAACAACTAGTCGTGGTATTTGTTAACAAAGTGCATTATTTTTTATTGTGGGCGATAAGAAAAATAATTAACATTTTATTTGTTATGTGTTTATGCAATTTTATATTATTTTTTTGGATGCTGTTATCTATTGATTAAAGAATTTTTAATGCATACACCAATAAAGGTGACGATAAGAATGATCATTTATCAGAAGACCCTGAAAGTTTGTTTGTTGGAATATAATTTTGGGAGGCGTTGACCTGTTAAGTTAGTAGTGTTTGAAGATATTTATAAAATAAATAGGAATGTATAACTTATTTAAAATACACCATTCATGTACAACGTGATCTCGCAACCTTTCATTCAAAATAGTGGTTTGTCGAAAGATGATATTGCATAACTATATGACAATTCGTAGCGTTCATTATTTCTCCTTCATGGCTAGAACCAGAAAGAGAGGGTAGCAAATATCCTTATATTTAATAATATAAGGTCATTCACGGTGAGTGGCCTATTTGAAGATCTCGTGAACTATACCTACTAGATGTTTTTGAAATTGTTACTGGATATAAGAGACACTGATCTTTTTAATAAGGTCATTTTGACTTTTCTATCAGTTCTGGTTATACTGGAAGTTAAGCCAAACTTTGTTATTTTAAATGTGATGCTGTACATACATACAGGGTGTTTCAGAAGTACGGTACGTAACTAAGGGGGTGATTCCTTATGATATTCTAAGAGAAAAAGTTTATATGAACATGTGTCCGGAGTTACCTCATTTTTGATATACTATATATTGTGACAACAATTATTTTGTGGTTATAAATTATTAACGTCAATAACTGTCTATCACAATACCTAGGTAGTATTCAGTGGAGATTCACTCATAAATAAGTCAATTTTAACTTTGACAATTTCTTTTATTTATAAATCCAATATTCAGTCCACATGGATAAAATAAACAAAAAGAAATCCTTCTTCTAATCTTGGCCTTTTCAAAATGACTCCAATCTGTTCGTTGGTCCAGTCACTGAATGTATATCTTCTAATTCCTGTGGGTTCAGAACCAATATTGTGTCTGGTAAAGTATAGCTTGTGAGTTCTCTGTAGTCAAAATAAAATAAAGTTTTGTTGTTAAGGAATGTAAATCTAATAGCAATAATTAAATAAATCTCTACTATGATAAAGAATCGCACCCAGGTCAGGTCGCAGTGTACGATCTTTTATAGCCGAGAATAAAATAGGGCTCCGCTGTTATGGGATATAAATCCAACAGCAAGAATTAGATAAAATAGAATCTCTACTATTATAAAGTATCGCACCCAGGTCAGGTCGCAGTGTACGATCTTTTATAGCCGAGAATAAAATGGGGCTCCGCTGTTATGGGATATAAATCCAACAGCAAGAATTAGATAAAATAGAATCTCTACTATTATAAAGTATCGCACCCAGGTCAGGTCGCAGTGTACGATCTTTTATAGCCGAGAATAAAATAGGGCTCCGCTGTTATGGGATATAAATCCAACAGCAAGAATTAAATAAAATAGAATCTCTACTATTATAAAGAATCGCACCCAGGTCAGGTCGCAGTGTACGATCTTTTATAGCCAAGAAAGAAATGGGACTCCGCTGTTATGGGGTACAAACCCAACAGCAAGAATTAAATAAAGATATTTCTACTATGAAGGAGAATCAATCCACAATTATTGTGTCTAGTAATGCACAGCTTGTGAGTTCTCTATAGCCGAAATAAAATAGGGCTCCGCTGTTATGGGGTACAAACCCAACAGCAAGAATTAAATAAAGATATTTCTACTATGAAGGAGAATCAATTCACAATTATTGTGTCTAGTAATGCACAGCTTGTGAGTTCTCTATAGCCGAAATAAAATAGGGCTCCGCTGTTATGGGGTACAAACCCAACAGCAAGAATTAAATAAAGATATTTCTACTATGAAGGAGAATCAATTCACAATTATTGTGTCTAGTAATGCACAGCTTGTGAGTTCTCTATAGCCGAAATAAAATAGGGCTCCGCTGTTATGGGGTACAAACCCAACAGCAAGAATTAAATGAAATAGAATCTCTACTATTATAAAGAATCGCACCCAGGTCAGGTCGCAGTGTACGATCTTTTATAGCCGAGAATAAAATAGGATTCCGCTGTTATTGGGGTACAAACCCAACAGCCAGAATTAAATAAAATAGAATCTCTACTATTATAAAGAATCGCACCCAGGTCAGGTCGCAGTGTACGATCTTTTATAGCCGAGAATAAAATAGGGCTCCGCTGTTATGGGATATAAATCCAACAGCAGGAAATAACGAATTTTTATACTCGTTAACCCTAAATAAATAACCTTTCAGGATCTCACCTTTCAGGATACTTCAAGCTCTTGCTTCTCTGAAAGCTGGAGCTCGAATCATAGACAAGGGAGATGCGCTTATGGTAAGGATAGATAGGCAACTCAACATACTAAATTGGTTCCCTTATGGCGCCATTCGTGTCTGGTTGAAGAACTAAATGTAGCACTGGGGTCGAGGGGCGGGGGGGGGGGGGGGGGGGGTCGGCGCCACGCATGAAAATTTAAATTTTACAACTTTGAATTCAAATTTTCGTGCTTCTAACTCTGATGAAAAAGTTAGAAGCGCGAACCTTTTGAATTAAAGTCAATATATTTTGGGAGATTAAAAGAAAGTTGTAACTACGTTTCTGATATGACGACAAGCTTTATTAATATTAGATATTTACATAAATTAATATAATAACAAGGCAAGTTTTACCTAGGATTGTGCTGTAAAGAATTAACATAGGAACAGCGTTCAGCTTTAAATAGGATCCTCTGCTGCCATGCTCAATTTTTTGGTCATATCCAAAATGTGTGTGATAAACTCTATAAGTTTTTTGAATGCCAATCTGGTCTTTGCCACAGAGTAATGGATTTTGAATAGCATTTACCCAAAGTTTATGCGTCTAAAAATACACGGACATTATACTAAGATCGTAAACTGTCATAACTCTAAGAAAATCAGTATATAAGTAATGTTTATGATTATTCAGGATGAAACGGTGTCCTGCATACATTTTTTTAGATAGCAACAATATTTTGTATACAGTATAGGCGCAAGGTGCCTTTTTGGCTCTTCACGATGCACCCTTTTTATCACTTCGCTAAAACAACAAACAACTTACCTGGTAGCTTTTTGGAAACCTGTGCATTTTCACACGTTTCCCACTTTGTACTTTACATCCGGGAACCCAACAATAAATCACCATTTTAGCAAAATAAACTTAATAAACTTATACGTGGCGCCGCTTCGTTTAAAAATTTAATTTTAAAATGTCAATGTCACTTGGGTCCGACTCCGGAAGATATTTTTATTATGGATCAGCAAATACGTCATATTTTCATCTTTATTGCACCTTAGCTGGTACGATTGAATTCAGAGAGAGAAAGATAGAGAACGTTCCCCACGCTCATTATAAATACATGTTTTGCCGGTACCAACGTTAGGATATGAACAACATTATAAAACAAAATACCTACGATAGCGCCATCATCGTCTGGTTGAAGAACTTAACGAACGGGGAACGATCCTCACCATTTAAGTTATCCTAGCCTGGCTCGAATGAATGTTCCATCGCGCTGCATCTCCTTTTATACTCGTCGGTTGCTATCAAAATTGTTTGTTATACAGGAGGACCAGGAAAGATTGGATTTCCACATGAATTTGTCAGAAATGACGTTTTGTCAAAAGGTTAACAGATTAGGTTACATTTTCCTTACGAGGAAAAAGAAAACTATGAACGAATTATTAATCGTCAGAAGTGACATTGTGTCAAAAGGTTAACAGATTATGTTACGTGTTCCTTACGAGGAAAAAGAAAATTATGAACGAATACGAATAGAAAATAAAAGATTTGGGAGTATCGTTACAATATATATATATATATTAAAGTTTAAACAAAAATCCTTTTTTTTATAATTTTTTTAAATATTCTTTTCCCGATTTTATTAAAATTTGGTACCGTTATTCATAATGATAAGGGGCTTAATTAGCCCTAACTATATTAAATTTGTTTAGTCCAGTGTCATACAAAAAAAAATGCAACAGTTAATCAAAGCAAATGTTGAAAATGGCCACCTTCTGATAAAACGCACCATTGCAATCGTCTCACCATTGATTACCTACTCTTACACGTTCAAAAATGCATGTAATATTTCGTATCGCACTGCAACTTTCAATAATTCGAATTCTTAAGTCGTTTTCATCTAGTACAGGCGTCTTGTATACAAGAGACTTTAGGTGACCCTATAAATAATAATCTAGAGGATTCAAGTCGGGACTGCGAGCTGACCAACCTTGGGGACCTGCGCGTCCAATCCAGCAATTAGGAAAAGTGTTGTCAAGGTATTGACGAGCAACTAGGCTATAATGAGCTGGGGCGCCGTCGTGCATGAACCACACACAACAGAACGTCAAGTTCTTCAGATAAAAAATGCGTATAGGAGTTTCCATTCAATCGGTAAAAAATATGGTCCAATAAGATAGTCGCCAATGATCCCTACACATACATTCACCAAAAGTTGTTGCTGAAAACGATCATCTTTAATTTTATGAGGATTATCGTCCGCCCAAGAATGTTCGTTATGAAAATTCATAATGGTTTCTCTTGAAAAAGAGGCCTTATCAGTAAATAAAATGTTCGGCAAAAAATTGTTGTTATGTGCTACTTTATGCAGCAACCACCTACTAAAATCAAACCTTGACTGAAAATCATGAGGAATCAGAGCTTGCACACGTTGAATATGGTATGGGTATAGTTGATAAAGATGCAAAGCCCTTCAAACAGTTGATGCACTTGTTTGAAGTTGCACTGCTACCTTCCGGGCACTAGTTGAAGGATCATCTTTTATCTCTTAAAGTATAGCCTCTTCTAACTCAGGCATGGTTACTATTGCAGGTCTGCCAGGAAGTTCCGTACTACGTTTAAAACTCTCAGTCTCACTCAATCTTGCATGGAGTTGTCTAAATGTTTTGGCACATGGCAGTGTTCTGTTTGGATAATTGAAATGCATCTTGGCCATTTCAGCTGGACCATTTCAGCGTTAGTATATTGTAGTTCTTATTGACAAAACAGGTAAATTAGTAATCAAAACTTACCTTTACCTTATATTTTAATTACCTTTGAAATACATAGGTATTTGTACAGGGTTATCCAACCAAGACTAGACAAGGCGATTTTTTTACTTTTCCTGTACTTTTATAAAAAAACTGAAATAGCCATCTTAAGTCATTTTCTCCCGCGAATTCGAATATCTTCAGCAAAAAACAATTGAACATCAAACAAAAGTACTAGGGGTCACTTTGATATTTTTTTAAATGGGATGCCGTATTTTTAATGAGCTTATCCGATTTCTCATATAAATTTTGATCTAAAATGTTGGATTTTTAATTCAAAAACGCCTTTTTTCTTCAGTTTTAAATTCGGAAAATGTTCTTCTACCAAAAAAATTAAAAAATAAAAATAATAAAAATCCAACATTTTACATCAAAATTTATATGAGAAATCGGATAAGCTCATTAAAAATACGGCATCCCATTTAAAAAAATATCAAAGTGACCCCTAGTACTTTTGTTTGATGTTCAATTGTTTTTTGCTGAAGATATTCGAATTCGCGGGAGAAAATGACTTAAGATGGCTATTTCAGTTTTTTTATAAAAGTACAGGAAAAGTCAAAAAATCGCCTTGTCTAGTCTTGGTTGGATAACCCTGTACATGCAATAAAGTGGTTTTTATTTTTTCTCTCGAAAACGAAGCAAGATACGAAAACAATTCAGGAAACAGAAAAGTTGTATGTTTAGTTGGTAAATCCGAAAAAATATATTTTATTTCTGACCGGTATATTATTAGCTTATAACGTCTTAGTTACGCGGGAATTATAAGGGTCATAACTCCCTTGGGATATTAAGAAAAATTTGACATAAAATCAAACGATTGACATCTAATGTCAATTTGATTGTCATCTATTGAAACATTTATTCCACTTTAAAAATAAACAAAATGTTACTAAACTTTGCCCACGGTAGTAAAGAACATTATAATTCCCTAGATACATAAATAACTATTTTCTACTACTGTATAAATAAATTAACCTTCGGGCCCTAGCAACACGAAAGATCACGAAAGTAAGCATTAGAGTTACCTGAATATTATACGTTGCTAGCTACGAAAGTAGTATTTTTCTAGCTACGAAAGTACTACTTTCGGTACCAGGACAATAAAACACGAATTCTCCTAGGAAATTTTTATTGTATTTATTCAAGCAAACTTTGGAAAAAAACTTAATGACAAAATGCTTATATTTATTGAAAAAACAAGTGGTATAATAACAATAATATAAAACTTAAATAATAATTATTTATTGCCATTAAGGTTAATAGTAAAATTTGAACAGTTGGAAAAATAAATTGATGGAATATTATTCAATTCAATAGCTTCGCCGCTTCGTATTAGAGTCTCGTTATTATCCTGGACTTGGACCATATTACAACTCGTTCAATTTGTCACTCTCACGTCGTTAGATGGAATGAAAGTAGGAGTACCATTTAAGATATTTTTGGAAATTTCGATTTTATTAGTATACGAATCACCAATACATCCCTCCGCAACGGACGAAGACTTCCAACCGCCATGTCTTTTCCAATCCAAAATGTCGACACTTGGAGCATTTGCGAGAAACGTAAACATTCGAAATAGTGTGCTTTCCAATCACCTGATTCACACAGCTTCCTCGTTCATAGCGATAGAACAAGCGTTCGTCTTGTGCATTATTTGGCCGAAGTTTAATGTAATCTTGCAGTAACCTTACAAAAGAAACTGGATCTCCATCATCGGTTATCACAAAACTTCTTTAAACCCTGTTTTTGCTCTAACTCTAGAGGATTTTAACTATAGCTACATCATCCTTGATTTCGACGTCTTCCAACCTCATTTTATGGATCTCATCGGTGCGGCATGCTCCAGCTATTCCCATTACTGCTATCACTGTCATAGATAAATAGCTATGATTAGAAGCGTCAAGTGAAAACTTTATTATTTCTTCTTTTCTGAGAATTTTAGATTTTTTAGCTTCGTAACCGTTCGTAACCATCGTTTTTTCGTTTAATAAATGCAATGAGTTTCTTAAACTGCGAAATATCTATATTTTTGTTCACAAAAATAGTCAATTTGAGCATGGAATATTGTGACCATAGGGGGAGGTGATAAGGCTTCAGATTTATCTAAGAAGTACGCTAACATCACATTTTCGTCAATTTGAGAAACGTTTTTATCCGCGAACCATTCCAGAAACAGGTTGTACGTTTGATAGTATCTATCTTTCGACTTCTCAGGTAACAGTGAGGCACATGCCAACTCGGCCGCCTTCTGAAGAGCAACGTTTTGGTCTTGGGAGAACATTTTAGACTAGCGAAATTAAAAAATTCGATCTGACAGACTCTGACAGTACTCAAATAACTAGTTGTCATGGATTATTTTACAGGTGGAAAAACCTTATTTTATCATTATAATTTGAATAAAATCAAAGTTCATTACTTATGCCCGTATTTTCCGTAATGTTTTAAGCTGGCTTAAAAAAAAGCCGCTTTAAGATGCCGTTTTCTTAAGCACCGTTATTCTTAAGAACCGTAAGCTTACTTAATTTTAAGCCCACAATATTGGAGGCTTAACATCGGGCTTAAGATTTGCATCTGCGCATTTATAAAATTAAAAAACAAACAGTAAAATCCAAAACGTTTAACAATTATTTTCAAACAGAGCCCAAACTGTAATAATAGACCTTTGCTTTTGTAGGCTTTAATTAGCAGAACTTGGCTAAAACTATACTGACATGACAGTGACTTATAAACTAATAAATAGATTACAAACAGGTTACAATATACAACACGTAAATAAGGTATCAGGTAATATACATATACAAGTAATGCATACAGCAATTATATTACACAAAGCACATGAAACGAAAAATAAGGTTACAATGTTACAAATTTCTTCCTCTGTACTTTACCACTTGACGGCCTCAGTCTCTGAGCAAAAAAGAAGAGAAAAATGCGACGTTGCCAAATCTTAAGGAGGCTTAATTAAACCCGACAATAATTGTTTCGGTGCTTACCTTAAATTAGTTAAGTGAGTTTAAGAAATTTGGTCAACTTTAGTTAAGCCAGCTTTTCTACATAACAGAGAATACGGGCATTAATAATATATTGATCAGAGAACAGTAGTAGGAAAAATTTAATACATCACACGATGCGAAAGCCTTTTTTGATGTTCGGAGGTATTGAATCACCTCGGCTTCGCCTCGGCTGTTCAAAAACCTCCTCACACCAAAAAATTAACTTTCGCATCTAGGTAATGTAAATAACTAATTTAGAAAGAAAGTCAGTGGCGTACATTTTTGTCAATAATTATCTCGGGACGGCACTGGACCTAATAAATTTAATCTAGTTAGGGCTAATTAAACCCCTTATCATTATGAATAACGGTACCAAATTTCAATAAAATCGGAAAAGGGACATTTAAAAAAATGATAAAAAAACGATTATTTTAAAACCATATAAACTACCTAGGGACTGGCTGTTACCTCGACCTTAATGATTTGATAAAATCAAACAATTCAATAATTAAAAGTAGTTACTTTTCACGGATTTCTTTAGTTAAATAAGAATTACTTCTAAATCAAGCCCTTCTAAAGAAGATCTGCTTAAGACGTAGTACTGAGAAAAATAGAAGTAATAGACGTATGTCTCACTTAAAGAACTAACATGGTCCAAGAAACGTTGGACTGTATTTTAAGTATAGAATGTTTTTGTAAACTCTAAAAATATATTAATTTTGATACGTGGTATTGACTCCTGAGCGAAAAGAAAAAGAATGTTGTACAGTAAGTTTTTTGTGATTTCTTAAAATATGCGAATTTGAAATAAGGGGTTTCGACTTCTGAGCGACGATATCTGGTATAGTTTCCAAGATCTTCTAATAGGCCACTCACCGTGAATGACCCTGTATATTAAGTATATCCTTACTTTAATTATGTCACTCGATTAAATAATTACGGAGGACCCTTTAACAACAAGTTCATTTGCAAGCAGGTTCATTAAAAAGTTTTAAAAGTATCACCGCGACACCGGTCCAACTTGAAAATAATGGGTTTAAAATAGAAGACAAAAAAAAACAGTGAAATTATCTGGATTCAGTCTTGTAGTATAAAGAAACTTCTCAGTTTCTCCACAAATTGGGAATAAATCAGTTTAAATCCAAGTTTTAAATCACCCATAATAATAATCAGAGTTAACACACAACCTGCCAACTGGTGGTTTCAAGGACCATGGCAATTAGAATCGGACTAAATCTTAAAAGTATTTAGTGAATCTTATGGTTATATTTTATTGTAGTGATTCACAAGTATGAGCGCCCCTTCGATTTTTTCTTAATTAAAATGAAAAAATTCGTGTTCCGACCAAAATCCTGCCCTACAAGTTAAACGGATACTTAGTACAAAGTCACATTTGTAGCAAAAATTAAATTTTTACATTATTCAATTCGTAAGACATGTATCCGTTTACGAAAAAGTTTAAGTTAAAGTTATAGTTTCTATCCTGTGTAAACAAAAATGCCTAGTCTCGGTCCTCAATGCAGAACGTTCTATTCTATCTCAACATGCGGTTTTCATCCCATGTATAAAGCTTGAGCCACGCGCCTATTTACAACTAGCCCCCGACAACACACTAGCCCTCGACAACACCCTAGCCCTCTATGCTGATGATACCGCCTTTGTCGTAAGGTCACGCATAGTCACGCGAGAACTGCAAGAAGCAGCAAACGAATTTTCCAGTTACTGTGTAAACTGGAAACTTTGTCTAAACCCCGATAAAACCCAAACCATCCAGTTTGTTTGTAGAAGGCAGCCACCCTTCGACGTGATCAACCTGGATGGACGCAACGCCCCCTGGCGCGACACAGTGAAATACCTCGGTATCACCGTAGACAAAACCCTCCATTGGCGCCCCATATCCAGAACACCGCCAACAAAGCCAGGCTCTTCTATAGCCAATTATACCCACTGCTCAATCAACGCAGCACCCTCAGTCACAAAAACAAACTCCTCCTCATCAACTCAATCATCCGCTCCACCCTCACATACGGTTCAGCAGCTTGAGGATACGCAGCCCCAACCAACCTCAACCGTCTCTAATCCCTTGAAAGTCGTTACATTCGCACAGCCATGGACATCCCATAGTTCATCCGTAACGTAGATCTACACCGAGATATCAAACATACCCCCTCACTCAATATCTCCATGAAAGAGGAACTAAAATCCTCACGGCCACTCTCACCCACCCCAACCCGCTCAGACAAGCCTCCGACTATGGCATAGGTGCCCCGCACCGACACAAATGCCCCCGACACCAACTCCTTTAGGTGTAGCTACACACCTCCCCCCCCCCCCAGTGCCCCCCCCCCAGATATTTCTCCCAAAATCTTTCAAAACCCTCATACCCGTTTCCATGTGATTAGCGGAGTTTGCTGTTAATGGTGAGATCCTGCGGAATGGACCGCAGGGGGGCGCCTAGGGGGAGTAAGCGGGGATCAGAGCTCGTGATAGCTCTGGCCCCTGATAACTCCTTCAACGTGGGCTCACCTTACTACTACTATTTACAACTAGAACGAGTCGCATCATCGTACTACGATTTTAAGGTGATTCTTTGCTTTAAAGCATGCAGGATTGAGCGCTTTTACAACTGCAAAAGCCACATGTTTCTTCATCGAAGCAAAACAGACGAGCATCTTTTTAACTTGTACGGCGGAAATTCTATCGATGTTTGCCGGGCGAGACATGCGACATGGACGTAATTATATAATCTAATTATTAGAAAGTGAAATTAATAAAATGAGTCAATAAGAATAGAGCGCTCACACTTGTGCAACTCAAGTGCTGTATTAAATTATGCATAAACAAAACAATAAAACCATTTTTCGTTTAGTGTTATGAAGTTAAAACAGAATTCGGTACACCAAGTCTTCTAAAAATGGACAGATCGGCAACCTGCTTGTTCGGTATCAGAAACTACGGAGTTACCATAAATGGCTTTATAAGACATCCACAAAAAGGACAGTGTTTGTGGTTCCAAAAGAGGTCGGCTACAAAACAAACTTGGCCAGGTAAAATTTAAAATAGTATTTAATTCCGACCTAGTGAAGGGTTTATTTGGCTAACTGTATTCGTTTATTGCCAACCTAATTTTAGATATCGATAGGTATTAAGTTTTGGATTACACAATTATTTTTTGAGAGTTTGTTCTAGCACCAATAACGTCAATAGTTCCTTGGTTACTCTAAAATATGTAGTTATTTTTAATATATTCTAACCAGCTAAACGTTCAATGACCGACAATCACGGTTGTCGAACTATTGTGGGCAGTCCCTAATTTAAAAACCACTAAATGAGACTTTAGATTTAATGCACTTACCCACAGCCAAAGCTGGGCAAGCTACTGAAAAAAAAGTAGGTAGCTACAAACTCCAAGTTACTTAAAATTTAAGTAGTTAAGCTACCATTATTTAAAAGTAGCTTAGCTTCAGGTAGCTCTACAAACTACCTTTTTTTAAAAGCTAATTCTATAAGCTGCTCTGAAGGATACTTTACTTTTTGTCAGTAAATATAGTTTTGAGCAACTGCGTTCTTTTGTTTGTGCTTTTCAAATAAGCTCTCCGACAATCCATTTCGTCTTGAAGTGTTAATATAGGAGCAAATAAAATAATCTTTCATCTGGGGCTGAAGAAGCGAGAGAGGTGTTGTACATTAAGAATATTTGTTAAATGATTGGATAATCTTCTAACATATTGATGTGCTGTCTTTTGTCATCCAAAAGCTTTACAAATTTTAATTCAATTTTGTTTTTTAAAAAAGTCCGTTTGGTTAGCATCAGAATCTGACAGCATCTTGTCGGTAAAGTAGTTATTTGCAATAGGTAACTTAAGTTATTTATGGCTACTGAAAGTAACTTAAGCTACCAACAGCAACTTAAGTAGCTGTTTCGAGTAAGTAGTTACTTTTTAAAATAGCTTCACCATTACACTATGTAGAAGCTACAGCTAAAAGCTACTTGGTTTAGAAGTAGCTCGAATAAAGCTATTAGCTACTAAAAAAGTAGCTGGCTAGTAGCTCAACTTCTCAGTAGCTAGCTACTACCCAGCTCTGCCTACAGCATATCGCCGAGTGTGCAGAGAAAAGTTTAATTTTTATATTCGAAGGATCCACGGTCGGAAAGCTGGCCAAAAGTTTTCCAGGGCTAGGGTCAGCAGTTTTGGGGATATAGTGTCACCCTGACCTCAATGATGGAATAAATGTTCTTAATTAAGCTTAAAAATCTAGAATTGATTCTGCAGTCTCTAAGTGTGCTGAGTATTGCATATTGTATATTGTATTGCTTATTGTCTTAAGACTTTGTGGAAATATATAAATGCCATTAAGAGAGGTTTCTGAAACTCATGGATTTCTCAAATAAGATTTGAACTGTTTGTAGATGATCGGTTTGAAATCCTGCCTGCTCGCAAGACTGATATTCATCTACCTTCTTTGTAATCCTACTGCAGATATTATTCTAGTAAACAACATACAGTTGATTAATAGCCCAAAACCTACGTTTCAGCTTGTTCAAACGTAGTTCCAGGATAATAATATCATAGTTATGGACTTTCCTACCGAATCCCCGGACATACACCCTTTAGCAAATTTATGGGAAGAAATGGCAAGAAGAATATGGTCTGAAACCTTTGTAAATAAGCAAGCGTTGATTAATGAAATTATGGAAGTGTTGGAAAACCTTCAAGTTGCGACTCCACAAAATTTAGTGTCATGATATGTAATTGCTAATAATGGCTGCGCAATTGGATCATTTTAATGTTCGTAAGCTAAGTTGTTAAAATATTATACATTTTCAGTAAAAATTGATTTGTTGCATTACTTTTGTCGCTAGTACTTTCAGCACCTTGCCATGAAAAGAGTAGGGGCCTGGGATTACTTTAGTTTAATTAAGTTGTTTAGATTGTATTCAGTTATTCTTAAAATTGCTAATATTGTTTTTTTCTCTACTTCTGTCCAATAGTGTATGTCAATTCAATGTCAATCATATTAGCAATACGGAACCAGAAATTAAAGTTGATATTTATTTTTTTTATGCCTTTCTACAATTACACTATACCGGGTGTTGCATCGTCGAGCGGGACATGGGAAATCCCATGTAATTTTAAATGGGGTCAATTATTGGCTTCCCTAATTATTTTAGAGAAAAATTCTATTTAGTTTTATTAAAGAGCACTAAAACCCACATTCAAAAGAATAACTTTAGATATTTTGATGAGCCCGTTTACGGGTTATCGCCGATTTCTTTTTAACTATTTCTCCTTTTTATGGCCCCGTATTTGCGGGCACCAGTCAAGGTAAAAGATGACTGTCAAATAAAGTTGTCATTTTGAAATGTGTGCTTTATTGTTATAAAACACAAATCACCGAAATAAATTTAGATACGCAACTGGACTCTTAGAACTGTCAAAAACTAATTGGCGCTGATGTCCTGGTATTTGCGATCCGAAATACGCAAGAAAGAACGGAATCTGTTGGGGCAACTATGGGTAAAAATAAAGACTACTGTTTTACCAACTTTTGATAAAATCTGTTTTATCGGTAGGTATTGGTGCCGCTTTAAAATTTAAAATATTCCTTGCTTTAAATATTCATTATTTTCTGCTTTCATTTTTAGTTCAGGGATACACGTTATTTGTAACTCTTATTTTTAAGTTTGGAGTAAATACCTTATTGGTAAAGTAACAAATAACGTATATCTAAAAGCTCAAATAGAAAGCAGCAAAAAAGGAATTATTTAAATCAAGCAATACATACCTATTTAAAAAAATCCAGCTGACTAAAATAAAGCGAAATAGGTAATAAAACATTATTTTTATAATAAAAAATTATCGGATCTCTTTTTGGCAAGCGGTGTCGCATGCCATGTTTATTTAAACAATTTGGAACACAACATTATTTAGGTTTTAACGGAGGTGCGTAGTCTTCCATAACGGAAATAAATACGCGAACTTTAACTAAACAAACCGAAAACACACTAAAACTAAACAAAAAGTAAAAAAAAACTATAAAAAATCACGCTAATAGTATACACAGAGACCGAACGATCACAAACGGCATTAGAATAATTCAACAACACTTAAATGAAAATCGAGAATAGAAAATTGACAATACACTTCAAATTCTTGACAACAACGAAATCTGGGAGGGTGCTTCTTCTCGATCGCAAATGAACGTGGCGCCCTCATACGAACTTAAATTAACCAAATTGTGCGGTGCCACTACCGACGCCATCTACGAAATGCGATCCAAACAAAATAATAATGTTTGGCGGGAACGCCCAGCTTACGTATCTAAATTTATTTCGGTGATTTGTGTTATAAAAACTCGTACATCGAAAATATTAAAGGTGTATTTATGAGTACAAATTAATCTGAATAAAACTAAAATAAAGTATCCAATTACAAGGTTAATTATGACATTTTACATGTTTCAATATTTTACTAATTAATAGGTAGGTACTATTAAATTGTTAGAACTTTAGGATTTAAGAAGATGTTCAAATATTCCTCAAAATGACAACTTTATTTGACAGTCATCTTTTACCTTGACTGGTGCCCGCAAATACGGGGCCATAAAAAGGAGAAATAGTTAAAAAGAAATCGGCGATAACCCGTAAACGGGCTCATCAAAAATATCTAAAGTTATTCTTTTGAATGTGGGTTTTAGTGCTCTGTAATAAACCTAAATAGAATTTTTCTCTAAAATAATTAGGGAAGCCAATAATTGACCCCATTTAAAATTACATGGGATTTCCTATGTCCCGCTCGACGATGCAACACCCGGTATACTTCTCTTCCCTATATTAACTTATAAACCCAAAAAATATACACTATCGGACATAAGTATTGCAACAAATCGAAAAATTCTTAAAATAGTAAAAATTCAGAACTTTTTAAGTTGCTTATACTTTTATTTTTGTTTTCTTGAACAGGAGCACCATCGCACAATAAATCCTTTGGAGCAGAATTTGAAACAACATGCAGAATAAAAAATTCTAGAAATTATTTATTAAAAAACGGTGGCGATAAAAGTATTGCCACATTTTTTTTATTAGGGTCAATTGATTAAATATACAAAGAGCAAACCTAAAATACTAATATTAAATAACATTTAAAACTATTAACGAGTTTAATATCCGATAGCATATCCATTATTGGCTATAACTTTGAAACATATCGGCATGGAGTTGATTAAATTGTTTAAGATACGAAGTGGCGTGTTTCTTTAAACCTCTGTAAGTTTATTCATTATAGCTTGTACAAATGTACAGGGTGTGCAGTTTTCGGTGGTTTTACGGGGTATCTCCGTTATTAGTAAAGATAGAAGGATACGGTTTTTGCAGCAATGTGTTATTTTTTTGTGAAACAAAAGATGCCGTAATCAGAATTTTTCTAGTCCTTGCTTTTGATATACGGGATGTTTTTGAAAATTTTACATTTTGGGACACTTCCCATATTTAGGTTACCCTGTAGCTTATCAAAGAGAAAACAAATGTTCTTTTTGTAGTTTTTTACGTAGAATCCAGTGACGTACTCATATTTTTTCTACGTTCAATAGTTTCCGAGAAAAAAAAACAAACTTGCTTTTTTCAAATGGGTCACCCTATATATTTCTTAATAATATAATTTAGTTTATAACAAGCTTCTCAGAAATATATAATACCTCATTTTTATTTTTAATTTTATTAGGAAATATACATTTTTTGTTAGTAGGCCATGACGGGTATTTAGAAAAACTATTACTGTTATGATAATAACAGCTGCAGAAGACATATATTTTTTTTATTTATGTATTACTGACCTCGAAACAGATAAATCTGGTAATGAGGCCTATATATATAATAACAATACATTTTTAACAAATTCCTTAAATGGTAAAAGTAATAGTTAAAATTCTAATGTTTACATTTTACAGAGAAAGTAAAAAAAATGTCTAAATAACATGTTAAGTTTTCTATATTATATTAGTTTAATATATTTTTTCAGGTTGGCATGCAGTATTTTTTTTTCGGTGTTCATTAAGAAGTTCATCAGGAATATTATTATAGGTTTGAATGCTTCCCTCATATGGAGAGTCTTGTTTTTTCTTTGAGCGAGCAAATGTATTTCTTAATGCATCTTTTGATCTTATATTATAGTTGTAATAATCTTTGTTTTGTTTTAGGACTGTGTTTGCTTTAATTAATTTATTTTGTACGCTATGTATTAATGTCGTTTGCTCAAATTTTCTAAGTTGATTTATAGTAAGAAATGGGTATGTTCTGTACAAGTCTTCACTGGGTGTATAATAATTTATGGCAAATAAAGCTTTTATTGATTTATTTTGTAGTCTTTGTAGTTTCTTTATTAAATTTTCACTAGCATTACCCCAACAAGGTATTAGATATCTTAAATGTGGTTCAATAAAATTGTTATACAGAAGGTATCTTGAATTATCATTGAGTTGGTGGGAGCATCTCCCAAGTGCTCCAACAATAGGTGCCACCTTATTGATAATGTTATTTATTTGAGAATTCCATGTTAAATTGTTGGAAATTATGAGACCAAGATATTTATATTCTGATACTTGTTTTAGCAGTTGATTGTTTAATTTTATTTTTGGACTACCCGTCTTTTTTCCTTTTTATTTAATTATCATATATACACTTTTATTTACATTAATAGTCAACTTGTTGTAGCACAGCCGTTCATAATATAGGTTTATGTCAGGGTTCACAATCCGTTCCAGTTCTTCTTCGCGCCTTGCAGAAAATACTAACACTATCATCCGCGAACATATAATATTTGCATTGGAGTCCTACGAATTTAAGGTTATGCACATATAAAAGGTACTGCAATGGTCCAAGTACTGATCCCTGAGCTACGCCCACTGAAAGATCATTTATACTGCTAGTATTACTATTTACAACTGTGAATTGTTTTCTTCCTGATGAGTATGATTTCAACAAATCTCTACATTTTCCTCGAAAGCCTAAGTTACTTAATTTTTTTATAAGAAGATCAATGTTAACCGTATCAAAAGCTTTTTGCAGGTCAATGAAGACAGTTAGAACATATCTGTTTTTGTCAATTTCGTTAGCTATATAGCTCAGAAGATCCGCCGTGGCTCCTAGTGTATTGCTTCTTTCTTGAAACCCATACTGATTACTATCAGATTGAAATGTGGAGTTAATAAAGCTAATCATTCTTGACTTAATGACCTTTTCAATAATTTTAGAAAATGTACTAAGTAGAGAGATAGGTCTATAATTGTTTAAATCTTCATGCGACCCATTTTTATACACTGGTACTACTTTTGCTATTTTAAGCTCTTCTGAATAAATACCACATTCCAGAATTTTATTTATAATTTGTACAATTTTTTTCTCAATTGATTTCCATATTATAAGTAAATCTTTTTTTGTAATGTAGTCAGGACCTGGTGCACAATTGTTTTTTAGTTCCATTAAGACGTTTTTGATTTCATCTGGATTTGTTGGATTTAAAAATATAGATTCACTTACTTGTTCTTCTTGGAACTGAGCTGGTCGAGTGTGATCAATTTGTGATGCTAAGTATTGCCCTATGCTTGAGAAATTTTCATTGAAAGATGTGGCTATGTGCTTGTCATTATTTATAGTTTGTCCTTTCTTATTTACAACGTGGCCTACAATTCTCCGTTTTGAAAACTTCTTGTTACATAGTTCGTTTAGTACAGACCAAGTTTTTCTACAATCGCCACTTGCTTCTCGGAGTTTTTTTTAGCAGTTATATTTCAGTAAAAATAACAACAATGCATAAATCGAGTTGTGTTTTACTACGTAAAACATTTGAAACAAAAGCTGAAAATTTATAGAACTTTCTCATAAATATTGCTCAAACTGTTCTCCATTATGCCTTAGACATGTTTCACACATAGTTCTTATTCGCCTTAATGGATTTAAAATAATAAGAGGCCGCGTTTGTACCTCCCTAAATGCTCTTTCAGTGGCGTTTCTTAAATCTGCAATTGTTTGGTATTGAATAGAATAAATTTTATTTTCAAGGTATCCCCACAAGAAGAAATCCAAAAGCGACAAGTCGGGTGACCTTGGTGGCCATCTTAAAGGTACATTAGATCCAATCCAGTGGCCTGGGAAATTATTGTTTAAGTAGTCCCTGATAATTAGCGCTTTGTGAGCGAGTGCTCCGTCTTGTTGCAGATGCAAGTTATTGAGACCCGCTAAGGGCACGTCTTCTATTACTTCCGACACAACGTTTTCCAGAATTTCCAAGTATTTATTTGCAGTAAGGCTGCCTTCAAATATATTATAAATTATTTTGGTTCTTAGTATAAAACGTGAAACGTTAAAGCCAAACCTGCCTTGCCGTTCGAGTGAAAATGTTACATGCTGATTTTCCTGAAACCAAAACCTCGTATTGTGCCGATTAAATATACCAGCACTGGTAAAATGAGCCTCATCGGACCATATAACGGTTCTTTCAAAATTATTTTCCCTGTTGATATTTTGTAAATACCAATTTAATAAATAAAAATATAAAAACATAGACTCGACATCTTCACAACACATTAAAAACAACACTGTGTTGTTTTTACGTGTTGTGAAGATGTCGAGTCTATGTTTTTATCTATTTTAATTATAATACTTTATGTGGACCGTAGTAATAAGGTCTGATAATGCCCGATTAGGGTGAAACGCGTAACCAATACAAAAATTAGAACTTGAGACCGTGACTTTGATTTTTGAGTTACTCTACAATACTAAGCATGGGGGGGTGTCCCAAAATGTAAAATTTTCCATTCCTCATATCAAAAACAAGGAGGACTAGAAAAATTCTGATTGGGGCATCTTTTGTTTCACAATAGAGTAGCACAGTGCTGCGAAAACCGTATCCTTCTATCTTTACTAATAACGGAGATATCCCATAATGGAGTTGAGGTTGGTAGATTGCGCAGACCTGTCTAAAACTCTAAAATTGTTCTGTCTGAACTAAGCTTGCGCATGATTGGATGCGTGTTTTGGATCATTATCCTGTTTGAAAAATGAACCGCAGGGGCATTTCCCATTCTGTAAAAGGAAGCATACCATTTTCCATAATGTTTGCGTAGATAAACCTGTCCATTATACTATCGCTCAAGTGAGAGGACCAACTCCCCCAGATGAAAAGCAACCCCATAAAGTAATACTTCCTTGCCATGCTTAACTGTAGGCGTTACATACTTTGGATTGAAGTGCCGGCTTACAGGTTGGTCTCCTAACTCGTCTCATGTCATCTGAATATTGTTTCGCGTTTTATCACTAAAAAGGACTTTCTAAGTCCAGTCGATATGTTTTCGTACGAATGCAAGCCTGGCAGCTGTGTATTTTCTCCTACTATATAACCGTACCAGCACTAACCTTCTTTGAATAGTTCGGCAGAAAATGTTTGCATTTGATATTTCGGCTTTGAACTTCCACAAGTTGTTTTGATAAATGCGCTTTGTCAACCTGTCTCTGTAGGCATTTGTTTTTTTCGGCCTACCTGACTTGGGATTAGTATCAAATGACGCCTTTCATTGAAATATGAAATTATATGTAAAACTGTAGAAGGAATTGACGACAACCTTCCAGCAATAGCAGCAAAATATATTTGTGCAATACTTTTGACGCTTAAGAAACATAAAACTACTAAACGTGAAATTATAAAATCTCAAGTTTTGACCAAAGGTATCTTTTTTCAACCAAATAATAATACGAGATGACGTTAGGGGTTTTACCCGCAATAAATGTCGAAAAATACTTAAATTGGTTATTTCATGTCGTCTGACAAACGCCATCGCGCGCTCGACTCGCTTTTCCCTGTGCTATGCTTAATTGTAATATGGCACAGCGCCAGCGTCTTAATTCATTTTCTAATAATACCATTAGGGATGAGCTCTTCATATGCTTGACAGTCACCATTTAACGTTTAGCTGATTTAGACTATATCTTATGTACAGTAAGAAGTTGCGCGACTTATACATTAAATAGTTTCTTATTTTTAGGTAAATGGGATAATATGGTTAGCGGCGGATTGTCAGTTGGACACGGTATATTCGAAACAGCCCATAAAGAAGCCATGGAAGAAGCTTCAGTTCCCACAAATTTGTTACAAAACCTGATCAGTGCAGGCTGCGTGTCGTAAGTTAAATACTTTAAAAATCTATTAAATCTTGGATCCATCAAAAAAGTATACAGTATTTGACTTCGATAATCCGGACACATATTGTTCCAGCGATTAACGAGGTATCCGGAATATTGTTTTTTTTTCTTCTACTTTGTCCTGTCAGTTTATTAAATGTAAAGATAAGTGAGCCTGAAGCTGTTTAACAAGAGCAATCCCTAATACTAGTAATTATTTTAAAGGCAAAACATAAAATTAAATTAAGTCTGTTAAAATTTAATCTGTTTAACATGATATCAGCCCTGTAATAATTTTCCATGTTAACGTGACAGCAAGTCTTAAAGAGTTTTCTTAAACAGATGCAATAATATCTTTGTGAATCTGCTAATGAGGATACCACACTTCCCATTGAATCGAATTAGACAGCAATATAAGAGATTAACCACAGGTCGAGCAATATGGCATGAGCTCTGACCTTCGGGTGCGCAGTAGATAGGTAGGTAGATATCTCTGTCATACACTGACTCTCCTTTTCTATCATCTATGCATCTCGGAGCTCAAGCTAGAATGCACGACCTGTACAGGGTGGCCAACTAAGCAAGGTATATTAAAAATTATTAGTCGCACAACTTCCAAAAATAAATTTAATTGTCAAAAGTGGCCATAAGAAATAGCTGTAAAGAATTATTAAGTTTCTAGAATAGCCACCAAAGGGCGTAATAGCTATGGTCAAGTAAAAAGGGATTTCTTACGAAATTCATCCCATGATGCTATTATGAAGATATGCTCCTCATTCCTTATAATATTTGGGTTCTTTCATGTTTTGCACTTTTTCCTCTATCTCTAAAAATACGGTGGTGGGGGAATGTTAAACTTTCCTTCATTTAAATACTAACTCAATTTTGGCGTGACCAAATTTAAACAGCTTGGGCTCGTTTAAGAGGTATTTTTTTGCTCTATTTGCTATTAAATAATTTTTTTGTGACTTTTATTTTAACTGCTAGATGGCGTTCTTTGACAACTTACCAATAATTCCTGATTTTCTCGGAAAATTTAAATTAAATGTTATATATTTTTAACTTTACTAGAAAGACGACAGAAGAGCCTAAAAAGTGGTGAAAACCGCAAGTCTCTATCTTTTTTTTTAAACGGAAATATTATCATTACCATAAAAAATCACTAAATGGGGCCTCCAAACGAATCCCGGAAGGTAATAATAATCTGGTAAGTAGGCTTCGGAAACAAAAATATGTCCTATTACAATATTGGGAAGAAACGTCAAATCATTCAATTTGAGTTTTTTTGCATTGAATTTGAGGGTTGTGTTTAACTTTAAAAATGCCTTTTACAAACGGCGAGGCTGTTGATATGATTGCCGTTTACTTTGAATGCTTTCAAAATTCAGCAATAGCTGAAAGAGAGTATGCAGTGCGATATCCAAATCGTCATCATTATGGTAGAAGAGTTTTTCCGAAGTTAGTGCAACGCTTACGTATCACTGGAAGTTTCGCAGTCCTATATTTCAAAGACGTCGTCGTAATGACAATGGTAGAACCGAAGAAAATGTTATCAATGTTTTCTCCCTTACCACCAAACTGAAATGTGGCGGTGCACCATCATGCATAAACCACAATTGGTTTTTTAGTTCAACCTATCTCTTCTAACAGCACCGGGAGTTCCTCTTCTAAAAATTGACGATAGTATTGCCCCTTTAATCTTCTTGGCAGGAAAAATGGCCCTACCAGATAGTCTTGAATAATGCCAGCCCACAGATTTACTGTAAACTGATACTAGAAATGACTTTCGACTATCGCATGAGGATTCTCTTCTGTCCAAAAATTGTTGTGAAAATTTCTGATTGCATTTTTTAAAAAACTTGCTTTATCACTAAATAAAATTTTATTTCCGAGCAATGGATTTTGGGCCAACATTTAAATGAACCACTGGCAAAAATTTTATCGGGGTGGAAAATCGCGTGGGAGAAGAGCCTGGACTGTCTGGATATGGTAAGGATACATCAAATTATCTACCAAAATTTTCCAAACTAGCACAGATGTGATGTTTAAAGTTGCCGCAATTTTGCTTGTACTTGTACCCGGTTCGTTCTCTACAGCATTCAGGACTGTTTCCTCAATTTCGACAGTTTTTACAGTGGGATGTGCCCCTGCTATACGAGTGGATTTCTTAAAAGCTCCATTTTCGCAAAGTCGAATGGATAATGCTGCTGATAGACTCGTTTAGCTTCAAAGGAATTTGAAGAAGTAGTCCATACTTGCAGTGGAGTGTAGGTAATGTGAATTAAAACAACACTTCTGTCTTCCTTCACAAATGATATATTTTCTAAACAATATATTTAGCGATTTTCCCTACATGTTTCGACTACATATATAGTCATCCTCATGGGAACTAAATCGAATGTAGTTTAGGTGAATTTAATTCTTTTCACGTTACATGTGGTAGTGGATAGCACTAAACTCTATTATCTCTATTCCTACAAAGGTTTTTTGATCATTAAAATGCTCATCTATTTAAGCCTTAGAGAGGCTGAGCCCCCATCCAACCGAGGTTGGTTAAGTTAACCAATATTTAATTAAAAAATAAAAATAACATAAAAAACTAATTTTTCTTTTTTGATTTCTCCATATCAACCATATTATGTTTTAGAAAACTATTAATGTGGTTGGTAACTAAATAAAATAATAAAAAACCAAAATTTTCTTTTTTGATTTCTCCACATCAACTATATTTTCAAAAACTATTCATATGGGTATCATCATTCTTAACACTTATAACTAAATTTTCCTGCTTTAATAAATATAAAAAATTTAAATAATTTAAAAATATGCTTTTCTACAAATCACAACGTTGAGTAAATTCAAGTTAGTCTTCAACTAAGAAAATTTCACTTGTTATTATCTTAAAAATTGTACTCATTAATTTGAGGCAACTACTTTAACATAAACTACACCCGATTTAGTTCCCCTGAGGATGACTATATATGTAGTCGAAACATCTAGGGAAAATCGCTAAATATATTTTTTAGAAAATATATCATTTGTGGAGGAAGACAGAAGTGTTGTTTTAATTTTCAAAGGAATTGTCATTGGCAAGACCATAGATAAATTGCATATCGGCATATTCTTGGTTTGTAAACTCGGCCATCATTAAATAACTCTAACTAAATTTGTAAACATCAACTAACAAAATTTCTTGACACTAAACGTCAAAAAGATTACAAACGGAAAATAAAATATGAGCTGTCTTAGCCAACTACTTTTTTTTTAATTTTGTTACTTGGATAATACTGAGCTTTTTATGCTGTAAGGACGTTAACGTTGCTACAGAAATGTTTTAAACAATCCTCTACGTTGCGGCTGACTTGTTTGTTCCAAAAGCTAACTTTACTACTCTTAAGTACCCTACCTATTTTTCTAATAAGACAATTAAAACAATAAAGAAGAAAAATAAAGCTTATCAAAAATACCGTCGCTCACGCCTACCTTCCAATGAGAGTAACTACAAATCAACAAGATCCCACTCAAAAATTTTAATTAAAAAAGGACTACGCTACTTTTTTTCGGTCAACTCAAAACAATATCCTAAAAAATACTAAAGATTTCTGGTCTTACATTAAAAGTCAATGTAACTCTGTTGGGTATCCTACAGAAATCAAGTATAATGATATCTCGTCTAGTGACCCACAAGCAATCGCTGATTTATTCGCGAACTTTTTTCAGTCGGTGTTTACTGGCACAAACGCAACAGTCGCTGATGGAAAGAATATGCCATCTACTAATAACATGAATTTATCAAATGTTGATATCACTGGGTTCGTCGTATTTGAAAAACTCATCAATCTTGACGAAAACAAGGGAGCTGGGTCGGACGACATCCCGCCGCTCTTTTTAAGAAACTGTAACCCGACCCTAAGTTTGCCACTTTGTTATCTCTTACAGCTTTCCCTTAATTCAGGTTAATTTCCCGATTTCTGGAAATCAGCGTATGTCACCGCAATTTACAAAGGCAGAGATAGATGTAAGGTTAGCAACTATCGTCCGATATCTGATCTTAATTGCATGGCAAAAGTCCTTCAATCCATAGTTTTTGACCAACTTTTGTATAACCTAAAAGATACTATTTCTAAATCTCAGCACGGATTCCTACCTGGTCGCTCTTGCCAAACTAATTTATGTATTTTTTGCAATATTTGTCTACCGCGATTGATACAGGAGCTCAAGTCGACGCCATATACTCGATTTCAAAAAAGCCTTTGACCGAGTAGATCACAATATTCTAGTGAGCAAGCTGAGATTATAATGGTATAGGAGATCCTCTGTTGTCATGGATTTCAAGTTTTCAAGTTACTTGCGCAATCGTACTCAAACTATTAAAATAAACAGCGTCCTTTCTAAAGAGATTGATGCTACGTCGGGCTTACCCCAAGGGCCCGATTTTATTTTTAGTCTTCATAAATGACCTTACGGATTTACTCAAGAACTGCCAATTTCTTTTATACGCGGACGATTTAAAAATATTCCAAAGAGTCGCAGATGAGGATGACTGCACAAGATTGATGCATGATCTGGATAAAATAATGGATTGGTGTACAGAAAATAATATGGAACTAAATTCCTCAAAGTGTAAAGTTCTATCATTTACAAAGAAAACACCAATAATACACTCCTATTTCATCTCAAACTCCCCTATTCCTCGAGTAAATTTGATAAATGACTTGGGTATAATTTTCGATTCTGAGCCGAGATTTAACGAACACATCAACTATATTTTATCAAAATCCTTTTGAATGGCAGGGTTTGTAATGAGTCGTTGCTGAGAATTTTCGAATACCGAAGTCCTAAAGTCTCTTTACTACTCCTTGGTACGAAGCCACTTGGAGTACTGTTGTGTCATCTGGTCACCATATTACAAAGTCCATATAAAGCGAATTGAACGCGCCCAGTCGAAATTTGCTTCTCAAAGTCAAAATATGCTTTATTGTAAAAAGAACATTATTCTCATATACAAAGCAAATAAAAATACAAGCAAAAATATATAAACACATTAAACTAACTACAAGAATATAAATACATTGAAAACAATAACAAAATCTATCAGAACAATATAATAATACTAATTTATTAAGTTCATTTTAAATACACAATATCCCTTGCAAATCACAGTGAAAAATTTACAAACCTACAGTTTTCCATTAAAATTAAAAATTTGTTTTAATAGTCAAAATATTATAGCATTTCCAAATATTATACAGTATATGAATAAGGCAGCATGCAAAAATATAACGATGTAAATTGACTATATTTAAAGTAAGCTATTACTAATACTACAATTTGTCCTCAAAAAACTCGTTCAAACTATAATAGGCTTTTTCCAGTAGATTACTCTTGACCATACCCCTGAAGATCACCGGAGTAGCTGCCTCCCTCATAGCAGATGGCAAATGATTATACATCCTCAAGCCCTCATACATAAGAGAGTTCTTGGTTAGGGTTGACTTTGGAATAGGCAATGGCAGATCATTGCTATTTCGCGTTAGATAATGATGAGTAGATCGCCTGTCCCCAAAACGCTTATGAATAAGAAGCACTGTCTCCAGTATGAACAGGCAGGGCAAGGTTAAAATCCCCTGTTCGATGAATAGGGGCCTGCAGTGATCCCAGGCCCTTGCCTTACAGACATAACGAATTGCTCGCTTCTGCAAAACAAACACAGAACAAAAGAGAGACTGGCTGCAAAACCCCCAAAAAGGAATTCCATACCTGAGATGCGACTCTATCAGGCAGTAATAGGCGTTTTTGCCATTCCAATACCCAACTCGTTTGAAACCACACGAACTGCATAGCAACCAGAGGCCAGCTTGGCGTTGAGAGCCCGGATATGCGTATCAAACTTCAGCCTCTCGTCCATCCACAGACCAAGGAACCTCACACTGGGTTTACTAGCAACAGGACAACTCACACTCGAGGGGCTAAATTTAAAAGTTATTATATTGGTTTTATTTGTGTTAAAACTAAGGTAGTTAGAATCGCACCAGGTCCGATTTGCACCCATATCATGTGAGACTGTGCTCATAAGAGCCTCTGCATCTCGACCCATCCATAGGATCGTAGTATCATGGGCAAAGAGAGTAAATTTGCCTCGTATATTGATTGTAACCAAATCATTTAGATACAATAGAAATAGCAAGGGTCCTAACAGGAGCCCTGAGGAACGCCGTTTTTTATAGCCAGTGCACCGGAGATGCATCCCCGAGATCTCACCAACTGCAGTCTGTTAGACAAGTAGGATGAAAACCAATCCAACGCCACCCCCCTAAAGCCATAACACGAAAGCTTTCGTAAAAGGATGGAGTGATTTACGCAATCGAAAGCCTTAGAGAAATCGCAAAACACCGCTGCAGCAAGTTCGCCCTCATTAAGCCCCAGAAACAAACTCTCGGAGAAGTGAAACACAGCATCCGCTCTTATTGTATAGGCTGGGAATAGATAAGAGTGTTTATCTTACCTCTCAGCGATTGACAATCTCAACATGGACAGTCTGGAAAAACGGAAAATCTTGTTGTCCATAGTGTTTGGGTATAAAATAATTACAAACAGCATAGACTGCGCTGAACTTCTAGCATTAGTTATTTATCGCGTTCCTCCGCGCAATACGCGACTTACTGAGACTGAGGTATTTTGAATTAATAGAAGCCGAACTGATGTTGGCAGAAACGGTGTCATGAACCAAATCATGCACAACCTAAATACATATATCCCCTTTAACACAGTTTAATTGTTCATTGATGACGTTCAAAGGAAAACTCAATTTATTGCTAATTACAGTGACCTAATATTACTCATTGTTCACACTATGCAAACAATTGCAGTTCCGCTGTTCCTGACTTTTATGGGCGTATTTTATCTGTCCTGTTTGTCCCTATTTTGCAAAATGTTCTTTTATATCACACAAATTAGTTCTAAGTAATGTATACTATTTGGATTTCTTGATCTGTAATGTAGAAATAGATAAATAAATAAATAACTAATAAGTGTACCAAATTTGAAATAATTATCTCAGAAAATATTGCAGAAAAATGAAAACAAAAAAAAAAATAGAGCTACTCGTCGTAGATAGTCACATGGACTGAAAGCGTTTGCCATAGAAGAATAAACCCACTGGTCATCAACCCTTCTACATCAATCAGTTCTAATCATAAAAGCTTTTTGTTTCGCCGTGATTACCTTAATCAATTTTTTTTTAAATAAAAACCTTAGAACTTGACAGTTCTATATTTTTCATTCACCTTTACCTTTTACCTATTTCACCTTTCAAGAGTAATAATTCATGACATGCGTGGTTGATTGTACGGCATAATTTGAGGAAGTTTTTTTTAATCTTACGATATGTCGGAATTATTGTTACTTTCTAGAATCTTGTATGGGGTCAAATAATTCCTAATATTTACTATTTTTTTTTAAATTTTATAATTACATTCTAACATATTTTATGTTTTAGGTTTTATTTTGAATCAGAAAGAGGTTTATTTCCCAACACAGAATTTGTATTTGATCTAGAACTGCCAGTAGATTATATTCCCGAAAATGCAGACGGAGAGGTAGAGACTTTTGAAATATTGCCAGTCACGCAGTGCGTTGAGAAAATTTTGGCCCCAGATTTTAAGACTACCAGTGCACCTGTCGTGTTGGATTTTCTTGTCAGGCACGGGATTGTTACTCCAGAGAATGGTAAGCTTTTCAAAAATCAAAACTCAAATTAAATTGTCCAATTACATGGTTTTGGAATAGATTTAACCCAATCATAAAGTAGGCAAAAATGAATCGATTTATTTATTCGATAGCCTTCCATCCAAAAATTGGAGGTAACAGTTTTCTGTGCCACCCGGTATATAACTAAAATATCTACAGGGCGCCCACTGCCCACTCACCTTAACCTGACCCTGGCCATATATTAGGTATATAAAAATCCCGACCTATAAGTAAATGTCAAGTTAGTAAAATTCGAATACCCAATTTAAAAAAAAATGTGAGACAGTTTCAACAATCTTACAAATTTCTAATTTACACGCGACCCATCTAAAATTTAACAAAAGACACACTGATAGGAATATAGTCAAAAGTATTCATTTATACAGGGATAATATACCAGGCAGTATTCAATACATTTTTTATTTTTTTCAACAAAGCCCAACAATGTAATTTACAGGGTTGATCATTCCCAATATAACATAGCTTTTACAAATGTATTTTTAGAATAGGTATTCCCTATGACTATCACAGTTTTTAAGTACACTACACATCACAGAGAATTTGAGGACAAGCGAAGGAACTAGTTGTAAGTCATGCTCAAGTCGCATGTGTGCGATGTTTTATTATAGGTCGAACACATCTTCTGCACAGGTGATACATACATAATATTAGTGTTTGCTGCTGATAAGTTGAAATAATCGCTTTGCCTATTAGCAATTCTACTTACATTAAATTTTAATTCACCCAACAAGTAAGGATATCAGACTCTACCATTAACAAGTTTATGCAAGAATAATATCTTTTGAATATCTCTACGTTTTTCCAAACTAAACCTAGCCAAAAGGACATTAATATCTATACCGATTTGTGGGTATACCCCATCCGTTTTTAAGGCTAAATATTTCATGAGCTTTCTCTGAACCTGTTCATTAGCTATCACATATTTATTGTAAATAGTAGCCCATATAAGGGACCCATACTCAAGCCTGCTTCTTCCTAACGTTAGATATAGAACCTTAAGTGTTTCTATATCTCTAAAAGAGTTACAATTTCGAATAATAAAACCAAGCATTTGCATAGCATGGAATTCAGTTTCGAGTCCACAATGACGCCCAAGTTTTTGACATTCTCCACTCTTCCCCATCAATGAGGTAGTTAAAATTCACTGGTGATAATCTCTGACTAATCGTCAAAATGGCGCATTTTTTAGCATTGAGTAAGAGTCCTAACCGAAACGTACAATTGTAGATCGTCAGCAAATATTTGGTACTCTACATCAATTAAATTTTGAATATCGTTTATGAATATATGAAATAAGAGTGGTCCCAGGTTTGACCCCTGAGGAACCCCTGAAGTAGTTCCAAACAGCTGCGATTTGAACCCATTGTACTGTACATACTGCGATATGTTTTCTAAATATCATCTAAAGAAATTTATAAAATTGTTTGTCAGGCCAAACTCTTGTAATTTAAGTAATAGTCTTTTGTGGCATATCCTGTCAAAGGCCTTCGTGAAGTCGGTAAAGACCAGTGGCGTGCAGACAATGTTGGCAAAAAGGCATTGCCTACCCTGGCGAAAACGTAAAATCCCAAGGAAATAATTTAAAAATGTCTCAATTTAATTTTTACAGAATTCCATGTTATTATTCGTTTTCCTTATCTGCTTTTTCTTAAAACAATATATTGTATAAATATATTCATATCAAAAAATGTTCTAATAAATATAACATCAAGAAAACATCAATCATCCAACACAATAAAGGCATTTTAAGCGATCGAAACTACTGAAATCAGCATTAATATTTCCCATGTAGGTGGCCCATATGACCATGGCGAAGGTGTTTTAAATCTTTGCATGGACGCTTTAGCTTCATTTAAAGGCAGCACCTACAATTCTGATTAAAGTACGAAGTTTAAGGCACGGATGAAGCGTCGTGTGTTAAAACGAGATCGAGCGATTGGAAGATGTCTCAGCGTAATTCGTCAGTGTGTCAGGTGTCGTGTCGCAGGTTACAGGGCTTTTACGGGTTTGTTGTTTCTAATATTTTTATCTTGTTTATTAATAGAGTTTAATTAATTCACAATTAATTGTCTCGTATATTTTACTAGTACATACTTATATTTTTTATGATGACGTGTTAAATGCATTTGTAAAGAAAGACCCGTCGGCCTGATTTATATAATCTGTTTAATTCGAAACCTAAAAAGACATTTCCTAAGTAATAAATTTTACTTTATCTTTTTTGCCTACCCTGTTTACAACGTCACTGCACGCCACTGGTAAAGACCACATTAACCTGGCCTCTAGAATGAACTACTTTAGATGCAAAATTGGAAAAGCAAGCTAGTGTTGGTGGTCGTTGACCGACCCGCCAAGAAGCCGTGCTGACGAAGTGATAACTAAGCGAACTAAACGACCGGTTATGAATTCCCCATATTTAAAAATAGAAATCCCATTATTTTATACTCCTCTTTACCGATTCATGTGTTAAACGACCGCGGGCACTCATCATCGGAATGTTTAGTAAACATTATTGCTAAAAACCCCCTCCATTAGGGGCAGTAAAACCCGACCCGACAATTCTTAAGAAATATAGGTACAGGGTTATCCAACCAAGACTAGACAAGGCGATTTTTTGACTTTTCCTGTACTTTTATAAAAAAACTGAAATAGCCATCTTAAGTCATTTTCTCCCGCGAATTCGAATATCTTCAGCAAAAAACAATTGAACATCAAACAAAAGTACTATAGGGGTCACTTTGATATTTTTTTAAATGGGATGCCGTATTTTTAATGAGCTTATCCGATTTCTCATATAAATTTTGATCTAAAATGTTGGATTTTTAATTCAAAAACGCCTTTTTTCTTCAGTTTTAAATTTTTTTTTTTTTTTTAATTTTTTTTTTTTTAATTTTTTAATCAAAATTTATATGAGAAATCGGATAAGCTCATTCAAAATACGGCATCCCATTTAAAAAAATATCAAAGTGACCCCTAGTACTTTTGTTTGATGTTCAATTGTTTTTTGCTGAAGATATTCGAATTCGCGGGAGACTATGACTTAAGATGGCTATTTCAGTTTTTTTATAAAAGTACAGGAAAAGTCAAAAAATCGCCTTGTCTAGTCTTGGTTGGATAACCCTGTACATACACTAATTACTTTATTGCAGGCGAATCCATTCAATTTGCTTTAAAGGCTGTTAAATCGGTTGTTAACATTAGTTTTGTTTTGAACAGTTTTTGTGTGTTGTGGGACTAACGTGAATATTTGAAGATGGCGGGGAAAAGGAAATGTCTTTCTTTAAGCGAAAAAATTGAAATAATCGTGGAAAGTAAAAAAACTGGTTTAAGTACCAGGAAATTGGTGAAAAATTTAAAGTGGGTAAGACCCAAGTGACTATGTTGCTTCAAAATAAAGCAGAAGTTAGAAATTTGTTTCAAGAGGATGGCAACGTTGAACAAAAAAGAAAATTTCCAAAATTCGAAGGAGTGGCAGTGAACCAAGTTGTTTTTAACTGGTTTTGTAAGGCGCGAAACAAGCACTTACCAATATCCGGGCCGTATTTCAAGCAAAAGCCCTCGAATCTGCTCAATGTTTAGGACTAGATAACTTCATCAAATGGATGGTTAGAAAAATTCCGTCGTAGGCACGATATTACCTTCAAGAAAATATGTGGCGAATCAGCCGATATCAATATCGAAGACGTACCTGCTCGGAAAGAAAGGCTGTTGACAATTTTAAAGAATTTTGCCCCAAGGGACGTATTTAATGCAGATGAGACAGGTCTCTATCGTGCATTGCCAACAAAAACATACTCGTATGCATTGAAAGATGACAAGTGTACTGGATAAAAAGAACAACAAAACAACATGCTACAATTCCGTTCTGTGCAAATATGGAAGGTGAGAAGGAAGAACCACTTATAATAGGCAAAAGCAATAATCCTCGATGTTTTAAGGGCACAGATATCGATAAGTTACCTCTCCAATGGGTCTCGAACAAAAAAGCGTGGATGACAGCAGACATCATGACAACATGGCTTCACAGATTTGATACCGAGATGAAGAAGCATAATAGAAGGATGGTATTGTTTCTGTATAATGCAACGTCTCATCCCAAAATTACACTGGATAATGTCAAACTTATTTTTCTTCCACCCAATACTACCTAACATTGCCAACCTTTGGACCAAGGTATTATTCAGAATATTAAAATGCTCTACAGAAGCTACCTTATTAAGAGGCTTTTAACATGTAAAGACAGTGGTTGTCCTCTTCAAGAAATCGAAAATAATATTAGCATAACCAACGCCTTGGTACGGGGTTCGGTGTCCTGACGCACTTTGTCCCCAGTGACAATAAAATAATTATTTATGAAAGCCGGATTTATGTGTAATACAGATAATATTGACATTTCGAAGAAGAAGATAATATTCCGCTTGCACAACTGTTTCCTAAGATTAAGGACACATTGGTGGACTTGAAACAATTTGCCTCTATTTATAACGATTTGCCAACAGAAAGTGCAGAATTAACTATCATCAAGTGTATTGAAGAGATCCAAAAAACAGTAGAAACTACTCCCAACTCTGAGCCAGAGGAAGAGGAACCTGAACTTGTCGAAAATATCAAGCCTACCTGAAGCCTGCGCAAGTTTGAGAAACTTTTGTAATAATGTTAAAAATCTTGAAAGTCTGCGCACATATTTCTCAATTGGTATTAAAATGTTAATCTGAATTTTATAAAAATAAAATAAAGAATATGAAGCAATCATTAATTTCTGATTATTTTAAAAAATAAGAATTGACGTGCGCAAAAAAAACAAATCCGACAAGAGCGTTTTATTTATTAGTATTTTGCGATAATTTATATGGGACTAGTAAATAAAAAATATAAGCATTAACAAGTGTAAATCCTTAATAGACATTTCCGCCGCGAACTTTGATTAATTTTACTCAAAGAAACTCGCGAGCGGAATTATGCACGAAGACAATGCAACATCATCATCGAAAACAAGCGATACTAATACAGAAGGATTCCAACCTGTAAAACGAAAAAAATGACCAAAACATAAAGAATTAAAAAAGTATAAAAAAGGATCGCCTACAAAAATGTCTGGGCCTTCTGAAGGTCATCAACAACTAAATGTAAACAAACCAAGTACAAGTGCACCTAAGCACAACAAAAACTATGCAACAAAATGGAAAGAAACAACAACAAAACATTACAAAAAACTATTTTATTTAGAACCAGCTGAAAATATAAATAGATTGGATTTATCGGATGCTTGGGAAAAAGAAAACTCAAACTCAGATGAAGTAATTTTAACAACAAAATTGGGGCTACTGCTAAAATCAAACTTAGATAAAAAATGTAATTTCATTATCCCTTAAAAACCTACAGGAAAAAAAGATAATACTGAAATTTCAAGCTACACAAACATCAACTCTACCTGCTGAACGACAAAAACAAAGTCAAGAAAATTCATACTCAGTTGTCATAAGCCAAGTTGAAAAGGAAATGAAAGATAGTGATATAAGCCAACATTTAACAAACAATAACATTACACATAGATATTGTAAAAGGATTACAGCCCGAGCCACAGGAAAACCAACCCTCCTAGGACGCATAATTACAGGCTGTGTGACATCATTTGAAAAGCCATTAAATGGAGGCTTCTTTTACAGACACAAACACTACCCAGTGCTGCCTAGCACCCCACCTGCACCAATCCCTCAACCTTGTTCACGGTGCAACCAGTTTACACATACCACAGAAAAATGCAACAATGAACCACCAAAATGTAGTAAATGCAACGGTCCACATCTTCAACATGCCTGTCCAACCAATCTTGTCCCAAAGTGTACTGCATGTGGCGCTGAGGACCACGGTGCCTGGTCCTTAAAGTGCCCTAAAAGACCAACGAAGCCCATAGAAGGAATACCAAACACTCAAATAAGGTCTCTTAATAAAAGATCTATAGAAATAGACGAATCAATAACTAAAAATTCCCGAATACATAGCCCAATAACCATACATGACATAATCCTTAACACATACATAACAAAACTGAACAAAGAAAAGAACATTGACAGGGAGATGCTGATAGCTAAACTCCGTAAACGATTTGAAGTACTTTACAACATTGATACATGTGCAAATTTCTCTGGAAATCGCTTATACACTCTGATGTTCGATTTGGAAAACCCAAATGATGTAGCCCCAACTGAACCTACAACTGGTAAGCAGGTTAACGTTCAGAATGCTTAGAATATTATATGCCAATGTAAACAGCTACAGAGCAAAAAAACATATAATTAATTACACCATTGAAGATCGTAAAATCAACTGTGCCATATTTGTAGAAACTAAAACCAAAGCAGACAAGCAACACAAAATATCGAGACTGTAATACTATCCCGAAAAATGGAAATATTGCAAATCTTAATGTTAGAGGAGGAAGTCTGGCCCAAATAGCCCCTAAACTTAACATGCGCAAAGGCAATCCACCTGCGATCAACAATCCGCTAAATGAAGCCACTCACTTTAGCCTGCCATTTTTGGACTATCATCTATAACAGGGTGGGGACTTTAAATGGAACGCTGCTTACAGCTGATCTGAGAATAAGATTTCACTAAAATACAAAAATACGTCCTAAAAGATTTTTTATATGCTTCGTTTTTGTCATCTAAAAAAAATTTGGGCCCCAAAGAGGGGGCGCAGCCCTAACCAACTTTTTTTATAAGATTGGAAGACACCACTTTTGACACCTTTTTGGAAAGCTCATTGAAAAAGGAGTTTGTCAGTCAATTTTTTTTGACATCTGTCAAACCATGTGCCAGAAATTTAATAAAATCTAATTTTAAACAATTTGGTAAACAATTATGTTAAAATACCATTAAAACTGTAATGTCATCTTTTTAGCTTAACAATTGTTAGAAATATGCCCCATTAACCTGTTGGCATAGTCAACCGTAAGTCAATTATTGTTTTGTTTCCTTGGTTAAAAATTTTAAGAATGTATTTAACTGAAGCCTTAAAGATTGAAATACTGATGATGGTCGGGTTTGGAGAAAGAAAACGAAGTCAAGAAGAAGTTTGTGAGTTGTTTCATGAAATTCATCCCGATTGGCTACCTCTGTCGCGAAGTACAGTCAGCAAAATTGAAAAGCAATTTAGGGAATTAGGTCATGTAAGACATGTTCCGAGACGAAGACCCCCAAGAGTAACAGATGAAACCAAATTAAATGTCCTATTGAGTTATCAAGAAAACCCAATTACTGCAGGAAGGCAATTATCTCGTGACCACAATATTGATCATAAAACGGTGTTGAAGATCACAAAATCTGCTGGCATAAAGCCATTCAAAATGCAGCCAGTGCAAGAGTTATTGGAGGATGACTTAGATAGAAGGGTCGAATTTTGCGAAGTTATGATGACCGCATTGGACAACCGACACATTGATTTAGAGTGGATACTTTTTTCTGATGAAGCAACATTTACTTTAGAGGGCCAGGTAAGTTTGAAAGTTAAAGGGAATTAACCATTGTTCTTGACAATCACTGGGCAAAGTCTTACTTTCTAAACCGATTATTAATTAATTTCCATTTTAGGTTAATCGTCAAAATTGCCGGTATTATGCCGACGAAAATCCTCATTGGATTGTTGAATGTCACTCTCAACGCCAAGGGAAAGTGAATGTTTGGGCTGGAATAATAGGCGACAGAATAATTGGTCCATTCTTTTTTGAACATAATTTAAATGGAGACGTGTAATTTAAATTTTCTTCAAACATTTTTAATACCAGAACTCCAAAGAATATTCCCAAATTATGGAAATCTAGATCGAAGGATATTTTTTCAGCAGGATGGAGCCCCTCCCCACTTTGCAAGGATTTTAAGAGATATCTTAAACACTGCATTTCTAAATAGGTGGATAGGGCGGCGAGGATTTTTAGAGTGGCCGCCCAGATCACCGGATATTACACCCTTAGACTTTTATTTGTGGGGGTATTTAAAAAGAAGGGTATATGTTACCAGACCTAACAATTTGGAAGAGTTAAAGGCAAGGATTCGGGCAGAGATACGTTTAATCACGCCAGAAGTTTTGGGAAGAGTAAGGGAAGAGTTTTACCATCGGTTAGGTTTGTGCCAACTGGTTAATGGGGCACATTTTCAACAATTATTATAAAGTTAAAAAGATGACATTACAGCTTTAATGTTACGGTTAATATAATTGTTTAAAATTAGATTTTATTAAATTTCTGGCACATGGTTTGAGAGATGTCAAGAAAAATTGATTGACAAACTCCTTTTTCAATGAGCTTTCCAAAAAGGTGTCACAAGTGGTGTCTTCCAATCTTATAAAAAAAAGTTGGTTAGGGCTGCGCTCCCTCTTTGGGGCCCAAATTTTTTTTACATGACAAAAATGAAGCCCATAAAAAATCTTTGAGGACGTATTTTTGTATTTTAGTGAAATCTTATTCTCAGATCAGCTATAAGCAGCGTTCCATTTAAAGTCCCCACCCTGTATATCTTCCTGTGCTACATACATCCTACTTCTGCAATAGAGGAAACAATATTTACAAAGGCTGCTTTATATAAATATTCCATTATTATAGGTGATTTAAACATTAACGGGCCCAAACTCAAACAAATAAAAACATTTTTGGACAACTCTACTTTTCAAAAAGCAACAACTCCGCCTACATTCATTATGAATAATAATCCAGATTCCACTCCTGATATAATTCTCTACACAACAAGTATTAGAAGCAATATTGTAAGTATGCAGACTGTTCCTGACATTTGATCTGATCACCTAGGATTTGAAATTATTGTAAACACCAAAAGAAAGATCCTAGAAGAGGAACACTTCAGAATAAATACTTCTAAATGCAACATGGCAAATTTAAACCAGAAAATTAACACGTTCCTACACATCAATAGAAATACACCAATGTCAGAAAATTTTATAACAGATTTCAATGGCACAGTTTCAAAAACTGTAGTAGAAGAGTCACCCAAAATAAAAATTAGACATTACCTCCATGAGTTACCTCAATACATCGTACTGCTAAATAAAGAACAAAAGAAAAATGTATAGAGAATACCTAATCGACAGAAACCCTCAATTTAAAAGATGCCTGAATGAACATAATAAATGCATTCAAAAAATGATACAACAATACCGAGAAAATAAGTGGATTACAACCTGTAACAATATAAACAAACAAAAGGGTAAAAATTATTGGTATGAAATAAGAAAGGTAACAAAATATAAAACAGAGACAATTATTCCTAGATTATCAATCAATGGACGACAAATCAACGATGATAAAGAAAAAGCAGAAGCTTCTGCTGATTATTTTTACCAAGCATAATCTATAGACAATGCCCCACAGTATAATACCGAAAACATGGACAATGTAACAAGATGGAGCGAACAGTTTTTTACCACCACTATTGAGGAAGAAATAGAAGATATAGAGGAGGCTACATATTTTAATATAATCAATTCTGGTAAATCGACGTCACCAGGCTACGATTTCGTCACAAAAAATATAATAAGAAATCTGGACCATGGCATACACCAGAAAATTATACAAATCTATAATTTTTGTATAAAACAACAAAAATTCTCCAACATCTGGAAAAAATGTCAAATAATAACCATCTCTAAACCCAACGCAGATCATTCCCAAATAAATGCGTTTCGACCAATCACGCTCTTGCCGGTACTAGGAAAGACTTTAGAAATTATAATTAAAAATAGATTACAACACTACTTAGAAGAACACATCCCTGTCTTATCAGTTCGGATTCAAAGAAAAAAGTTCCACTACTCTTCCAGTTACAATTATAACTTCTAATACACAGACCGCTAAACTCAAAGGCCAACGTAGTGCGGCTATATTTTTGGACATAAACAAAGCATTTGATAGTGTGTGGCATGGTGGATTGCTTTATAAACTCTGAAAACTTAACTGTCCCAAGTATTTAATAATATTAATTAAAGATTATTTACAACACAGAAGCCTTCAAATTAAACTACACAAACATCTATCAAAGTGATTCACTCCACACCAAGGTGTACCCCAGGGTTCCCCGTTATCTCCTTTACTTTACAACATCTACTGCCATGATATATATAACTATCAATATAACGATCCAGAACTTATGGACAAGAAACTATACATCCTTCAATTTGCTGATGACACTGCCCTAATTAGTCACAACACAAATATCAGATCCACAATAGATTCACTGCAAGTTTTAATGAATAATACTATGGCTTGGTTCAACTTATGAAGACTAATACCCGACCCTCTCAAATCTCAACTTATAATATTCAATCACGCCATAAACCAGAACTCTCCTACGATCACGATCAACAATCTTGGTGTAAAACCACAACCTACAGCCAAATATCTAGGCATCACAATGGACCACAAGCTAAATTTTAATCAGTACACAATGAGTGTTAAAAAAAAATGTGTGACAAGAAGTAAACACTTTCGAAGTCTAACCTACAAAAATCAGGGCATATCACTTAAACTGCAGCCCACATATATCAGTCAATCTGTCGACCACTCCTAGAATATTGCCACCCGCTGTATCTGAACTGTCGAAGTCCAGCACTGAAGAACCTCCAAATAGCAGAAACAACAACCCTACGTTCCATCACCAGGATGCGTCACCCAAACAACCCCCTACACAACCCATTCAACAATCAACTTTATGATGTAACCAAAGTTACACCTATTCCAACAAGACTCACTACGTTAAGCTCCAAATTTATGGAGAATAATCACAATATGTCCATTTTGCTTGCAATGTGCAATATTGAAGTACCACATAACCCAAGAAGAGTATTTCCTGAAAGATCATTATACCAAGCCATGTTACATCTGATACAACACTAAATTTATAACCTAACCTATCAACCTATTGAGATGTACCAACTTCATTTTTGTTCTGTATTTTTTTTTTCTTCTTTTTCCTTCTTTTTTTTTTTGAACAAATGTGTTGCAGTAGTACAGTAGTATCGTATAGTTTAGACATTCCTCAGAAATTTGTTATATTCAAGGCTGAAGGACTTCGGTCAATGGCCAGTTGATATGAGTTATATAAATATGATTTGTATTAATAAAGAACATTATAAATAAAAAAAATAAATAAGAATTTTAAATCAAAAATACAGTACATTGTATAATATATATGTTTGTATGCACGTGCAGTATAAAATATTGGTAAATTGGCTTCATCTCATAAAGACAAAAATTCCCTGACTTCCAGGTTAGTGGGCACCCTGATCTACTCTGTAATTATTTCGTTTAAAAATTGAATTAATTTCCCTTCTATTATTCTAGAAGCTGACTATCTGAAAATCATCGAACTGCTACACATCCCCCTTCAAAATATATATGGAAGGCGTATAAACCAAATAAAAGAAAACGGCATTACTCTAAATAATATAAATTAATATATATATTTTTTAATTTTAAATACAGGGCAACTTTCCATTTTTACAAAATGTACTTTTAATGCGAAGTATTGCCAATAGGAACATGTGTATCTTGCCTGAAGTTATATACATGTATTGTGATTTCTAATTTTCATTTAAGATAGTACTATAGTAATTTTAAGGGAGTTTACTGTACAGGGGCATCATAGTATACTATTAGCCCGATAAGGAATAGTTAGGTGTTTCTCCTTTATAAAGCATAGGTTAAAGTTGTTAAAAAATTATTCCTGGATACTGTAATAATACAATTTATTTACTATGATGCAGACTGTATTCAGTGGCGGTCTAATGGAATGTTTGCGATATGTTAGATTTTTGTAGTAACGCCGAGTTTTACAGAACATCTAAATCAACAAGGTGTTAAAGTCGATATTAGATGTGCAAATCTTCTAAAATCCTAGTCATAACACAAGTTTTAAGGAAAAAGTCATTATTTCCCATTTTCTGGGGGAACCGGTTTTAATTGTATTAACATATTAAAGGTATACATCGAGACGGGGCCACCCAAAAAAAAATTTGAGGAAATCAAACTTGTATTCCTACAACTTGTTTTATTACATTGTTATCCACAGGGCTTTGTCTATTCATAATTAGCTAGCTGGTGGTAAACATTTGTATATGATTTGTTCGGGCGGTAGAATTTGAAAAGTGTGAGTATCTAACAATAGGAAAAACTAATAACCAATTCTGCAATGACGTCATCTCTGCGTTTTTGATTTGATTGACAGTTAATTAGAAATGTGATAAAAAAGGCTCTAATATATTATTTGTTCGCTTTTGCCATTTGTTCTAAACATTGTTCGTCAGGCTATAACTTATTTAAGAGGGAACAACAAATGTTTTGTGTATTAAGTGTATAATCTTCAAAAATTTTTTTATAAAGAGCAGATCGCTCTCGGCTTTAAGCCATCTTCAGTGCTTCCTAAAAAGCGAGGAAAATCCAATTTGTAGAAATATTTATTTGAGAATGTCGTTTTTCGAAAATTAATTATAAAGTTATATGAAATCAATTAAATGTTGCTTATTTTTTGTTGAAAACTTGTTCTGTAAATAATATAAAAATGTATTTAAAAAAGTCAGGATGAGTTGTCCTGCATAAAAATATAACAGAAAGTTCCTATAAACCTATGTCCGGAAGTGCCGCAAAGCTCACCTCTGTCCCCTATGTTGTACAATATTTGCACGCACGATATACTGCGAGATAGACAGACGCACATCTATCTGTTTGCTGATGATACTGCTATAACTGCTTTTTCCAAACAACCGTGGCTAGTCGTCACTCGTTTACAACGCCACATAACTCGGCTTGAAAAGTGGCTTTCAGCTTGGAGGATTCGTTTAAATCCCTCAAAGACGAAAAATAACGTTAAACGACCTGAGACTAGGCTCAGAGTCAACGGGTTCAGGTGAATTGGTGTGAGGAAGTGAAATACCTGGGACTTATCTTGGATCAAAGACTGAAATGGAGGTTGAATTCAATCAACAGAGTTAAGCTCGCTCTGCGTCAATTAAGCTCCATCTACTCCCTGCTTCACAGACGAAGTAGACTTAGCAACAGAATTTTGAAAGAAACACGCACACACGGTCCATGAACATTCAAAGCTTCTGCCGAATAAACGAAAACGTATACGAAAATGCTGGAAAGTAAACGATGATTGGAAAAAAGTCGAAGGTTTTACCTAACTTAAAACCACAGACAAGAACCAGTATATGCTTTGTTTCGGAGATACAGGGCGTTAAAATTTTATTTTTATCTTTGTTTTTTCCAAATAATTTCTGCTATAATGTCGATTTTTGAAAATATTGGTATCTAGGAATTTTTTTAAAATGCAAATTCGAATTTGATAATGACTCCCCCACCTACATGTCTTTTTACTACTCTTTTGATGAGTCCTAACTTTTTTATACGTGCTTGTAAGCAAAAAAATAGATTTCTCTATCATCTTTACGTAGAAAAGGCATACTTGGTAGAAATCGCTACGTGTAACCGTTCGAGAAAAATAATTACAAAAAAAATTCATGACATTTAATTGCATATCACAGTTTGATAAAATTGCATTTATCTCCGAAACAAGCCGAAATCAAAAAATTATCAAAAGGTACTTGGCCATTGAACTGCCTACATAGTAGTGTTATCAAAAGAGAAAGCGGCAGTGGTGTACATATTTTTTGTTCCGCTTGAAAATTGTTACACCCTGTATCTCTGAAACGAAGTATTTCCGGATATAGGTTTATAGGGAAACTCCTCGGGAAACTCATCCCGAATTTTTTTCCAATATTAATGAAACACCCTGTATATAGCTGTATTTATTTGTGTTTTGCAAATACCTACTCTCAAACTAGATACAATAAAATGGTATTTACTTACCAAACTGCTTAAAACGCAAGAAATTTAATTTTAATATACCTACCTAATATATTTTTTTAACAAGGTAATTCGAAAATTACTATTCTTGCACTTTAATTCGTATTTCATCCATAAGACATAGTAAAACTATTTTTGGGGTGTATTCTTAAATTCACAAAATTATTCCTGGATAAACTATTTTTATATGGTAAACCGTCAAAAATAGTAATCTCGGTTCAAGAATACATCCCCCGACGCAAATTTTATATTGTTTTCGGGTTAAGCAGTTAAAAATACAACTTTTTTGTCCTTGACATTTTTTTGTATCCACGATCAAAGTTAACTTTATTTTATTTTATCAATTTTTCGACATACAATGAAGTGGGTTTTATTTTTTTTTTTGAAAACGAAGTAAGATACGAAAAAATATCAAGAGACAAGAATATTGTATTTTTAGCTGCTTAACCCGAAAACAATATGAAATATTTAAACAAGTCGGTGGCGTACAATTTTTTGTCAATATTAGTCATGAGACTGTCCCCCGGGAAGTCACTGGAAATCATAATTATCATCTAGTTAGTGCTAACTTAGCGTCTTATCACAACGAACAACACTGCCAAATTTCACCAAAATCGGCAAAAGGAACTTTGAGATGTTAATAAAAAACCGATTTTTTTTTTAACTTTGACACCCTATATCTTGACAACCAGACTTTTTAGGACACCTATTTATATGAACTTTTCTACTTGAATTTGGTTCAGAAATGCGCGCTTGGAATTACGGCCTATCAGTAAAGAGCACCCTGTAGTTATTTACGCAAATATACAAATATTTCAAAAAATCAGCATAGCAAACTTCTGCAACTGGTATTTTCTAGTTGTGGGTATAAAAACAAAGTACGAACAAATGACTTATTAGGGCTTTTTTCAAGTTTACAATTATTTTTATGAAAAACGTAGAGGGCTAGGCTTCTACAAATCATAATTTTGACATTGTCAAATGAACATTCAATGGAACGAACTAATGATATAGTAGCACTTTTTTTACAATTTTGAAATGTATTTATTAAGTTCAAAACCTACTTTGATCGGTTCGTTTCATCAAAAACTTCACTGCATGTTGCTGTTAGCGACGAACTAATCATATACCCATACTTCCACCACCTCCCTAACTATTAAGAAACTGTCGTCATTTTGACTTCTCAACAACATGATTTTTCGTCACTGAGGTCAGTTCACTAATAAATGACGTAACTGTATTGACGCTCACTGATGAAAGTGCGATATTGTTATTGGGCGAGTTTGTGTTTAATATAAAAGTGACACAGCGACTGTCTGGACTCTAGATCAGCGTTTCTCAATCTTTTATTGCTTACTTCTGACGTCTGGTCTGTTTCAATAGAAAAGATTATTGTAATGCAACTGAGAATCTTATTTGCGGCTATTTGCAACAAAAATGACAATTATTTCAAATAATATTTATTTACTTCAAAAAATCAACTTAAAAATATTCGAAAGTTTCTTAAAATCTCCAAAAATTCTCGTTAGAAAAGTTTGACATTTTAGGGGATGATTGTTGAAAGTTCAATATTGAAAAATGAATTCTCTATAAAATATCTATAGGAAAGGTCTCTTGATATTTTGCTGCAATTCGCATAGCTTTCTCTTCTGGATCCTCCCTCTCTTACAAGTTAGACATTGCCTTTAACTTGGTCATTGGAACCTTTGGTGGCCAAACTCAGGGCCGTAGATAAGGGGGGGGTTTAGGGGGTTCAAACCCCCCCCCCCCCTAACAACGAATGTTCAGTTCTACCTTGTTAACCACCGTAAATTTCAATAATAATTCTAATAAATTGCCAGATTTTTCTTACCTAAACACCCCCCATGGGTAACGTCTAGCTACGGCCCTGGCCAAACTTCAAATACGAAAATGGATTTGAGCGAAGCCCTGGATCATTTAATGTGGGGTAGGAGCGTCTATTTGTACTTATTCGTCTTTTAGCTGAAAAAGGCTGGATTTGTCGAGGCTTCCATCGTTCCACTCTCCACTATTGCTGGAGCTATTCTTAGGGAACTTGTAGGTGGAATTCGATGGTGATTGCACATGTGAACTTGTAGTTAGTGGGTTGGTGGATACGTCAATACGTTTGTAGTAGTCTGTTAATATTTTGTCATAAAATTCCGTCAGTATCGGTATTTCGAAGTATCTGTGTAGTACTCTATTTACAGTATATCTCTAAGCGTCCGCAATTATTTTTAGCGCTCTATTTTGTAGCACCTAGAACTTGTTATGCCCTGTCCTGCTTATGGTGAACTATGTTGGCACTCCATAAGTCAGGACTGGCCTGACGAGAGTTTTGTATAAATTAACTTTTAGTTCTATAACCTATCTTGCTCCTTTTATTTAACAGGCTATAGAACAAAGCTGATTGGCAGCTTTTTTCAATCTCAATTCGGAGTTCTTTCTTCAATTTAGTCTCTCATCAAAAAAAGTCCCCAAGTACCTCCACCTCGAAAGCCACTTTTCTAAAACTCGTATGTGCCTCTGCAATCTAGCTACTACCACCCGCGGTTGATCTGAAACTGAAGTATCGCAGTGTCGTCAGCAAATAAAAACAACTAGTTAAATCTGTCCCTCGGGATATCATGAACGTATACATTGTACAGCATCGGAGCGAGAGGAGACCCTCGCGGGACTCCCGCCCTGATGTGTTTGGTCTCAGAAAGCGCGCCTTCTAACGAGACTGCAATACTCCTTCTCTCCAAAAAGGAAGCAATAATCTTAACAAGGTAATTGGGAGCCCCCAGTCTAATCAATTTTAAGGCCAGGCCACAGTGTCAGACTTTATCAGAAGTTTTGGAGACGTCGAAAATGACCGCTCCCGTGTAAGCTCTTCTATTGATTTCTTGCAAAATTCTGGTCGCCAGTCTCGTCATCTGCCTCACTGTCCAGTGTTCTCTCCTAAAGCCAAATTGCTCATTGGGGAGAACATTACGCTCGATGACAAAGTCAACCAGACGACTGAGTATTCTGCTTTCGATAATTTTCGCTAGACTTACCACCTGTGTCGGATCTTCGTTTTGTTTTATTCAGTTTTATATCGATATAACTTTTGCTTTTTTCCACACACACGGATAGTGGCCTTATTCGATTATTACCTGTGAAAGGTTTACTATATCCCTGATAAATTGGTTAAGGCTTTCGCAACCAGTTGATGAACTGGTGTAGTCCTGATTCGGATTTAAAGGCCGTCGTCGGTTAGAATTGCTTCCTAACATTTCGCTAGCACGAGTGGCGAGCTTCTTCAGAGGTCCTTCCATCTCCGGTGCTGGAAGTAGACTGACAAATTCTCGGGCGCAGGTTGTATTTATACTGGTTGGTAGGATGGTAGGGGACGGAGCTTGTTCCGCTTCAGTTGACTTCGGAATATCGATCGGCATTACTCGGGAGTGTCTGAGGATAGGATTCCAGATCTGGTTGAGCCTGAGGGTCTCCTCTTTTCTGTTGAAATTATGAGGATGTTTGTGAATCTCGATGGCTTCTCTGACGAGCCTGTTGTGATAGCCATTGACTGAAGCTAGCAACCTACAGTTCTCAAAGTGTATCCTGTGATCCCCGTTGCTCAGTGTGTGTTCGGCTACCGCAGACTTCTCAGTTTGTCCTACTCGACAGCTTGCTTTATGCTCCTTGAGTCTCGTTCCCATTGATCTTTTAGTGGTTCCAATGTAGACCTTTCCGCAGGAACAGGGTATGCGGTAGACTCCTGCAGCTGAAAGTGGGTCCCTCTTGTCCTTGGCTGATCTAATGGTCTGCTGGATCTTCTTTGTTGTCCTGAAGATTATCCCAATGTCATGTCTCTTCAAAACTATGCCAATCCTGTCCGTGACTCTCGGAGCATATGGCAGATATGCCCGAGAGGTGGTGGATCGCCGTTCGGTTTCCCGTGGCCTAGATGATCTCAAGCCCATTGATCTCTCAATGTCTCTCTTGCTGTAGCCATTTGCCTCGAACGCAGATTTTAGGTGTTCGAGTTCCGCCTGGAGGTTCTTAGGTTCGCAAATCCTTCGAGCTCGTTCCGTCAGGGTTCTAATGACTCCATACTTTTGACTCGGGTGATGGTTGGAAAGAGCGTGTAGGTATCTGTCCGTGTGTGTTGGTTTCTTGTACACTGTATGGCCCAGCTTGTCTCCTCGCTTTTTCACTAGCACATCCAAGAATGCCAGTTGTTGGTCCTTCTCAGTTTCCATGGTAAACTGGATGCTGGGATGCTGACTCTTAAGGTGCGGCAGAAACACGTTGAGCTTGTCCATACCATGCCCCCAAATTACGAATGTGTCATCCACGTACCTGAACCATGTTGTTGGCTTGTACTGCGCGGTCTTGACCGCCTTTTCCTCAAAGCTTTCCATGAAGAGGTTGGCTATAACTGGGCTCAGCGGACTTCCCATTGCCACTCCGGCCACTTGCTCGTAGAAGCGTACTACTTGGCGAAACACTTGGTATCGCTGCTCCAACCACACGTGGGGGAAAGGTACCAGCTACATAAAAGACTCCGCCGACTTCGTGCGCAAGATTCAGGATATCAACGTTGGACCCAACGACATCCTGGTGAGCTTCGACATCGTCTCGCTCTTCACCAAGGTACCCCTAAAAGAGTGCCTGGACCTGGTGACCAAGTTCTTCCGTTAGGAAGCAATTCCAACCGACGACGGCCTTTAGACCTGACTCAGGACTACACCAGTTATATCCCTGATGATGTTGTTTGGCAGATTGAGCAATGCAGTATTTTTAATACCATCGAAACCCGGGGCCTTCTTGACATTTAAGTTCGCAATAATGCCTTTTACCTCATCTGTCGTAACGTTTGAGACGTTTTGAGCAGGATGATCCATCCCATGATATATCTGTACCGTACCCTTTCATCTCTCTCTGGGTCGGCGGATGGGTTTCATTGAACTGTTCGCAGAGCCTTTCCGCGAACAGTTCAACCTTTTGCTTGCAATCCGTTAATATCTCGTCCTGGTTTTCCAGCCGAGTTATACCTTGAAATATGTACCTACGATATGAAGTCATGATTAATATATTTTTTTTTAATATATTAAAAGCTCACCATAAAAAAGCCCTCATGTGCTTTTTTCGTATCAGGCATAATTTCCGCGTTACCATGAAAATATTATGAAATTTACAAAATTATATTTTTTCGTATCTTGCGTAGTTTTTGGATTATATCCAAAATAAACCTGTTTATACAATTTTTCAACAGAAACTAATGAAAAGTAAGGAACAGGGCACATTTTACCACTTGTTTATTTTGGAGGCGTTAATTTTTATTGTTTTGAATTAATTTTTTTAAAGTTGTAAAAGCAAGAGCACCTGCGTTTGAGAAACGCTGCTCTAGACAAGCAAGTAGCGGCCATAAATTAAATGATGTCACTGTTACGTCAGGCAATTTCAGCGTATCAGGTGCTGGAAAAGTTATGTAAATATGACGTCAGTTTGCTAATGAGATTACATTTGCCTAAAATAACCGGAAATTTTTTTAAATTTGCAAATACCGAGTTTGGCGTGTCATTTCGATATTTCCTGATAGGAAAAACAACTAGGCTAAGACCCGTTTTGGTCTTGGTTATACCGATTAGACGCTATAGGATGTTAAAGTGTAAAAGATGGCAATATCTCGAATACAAAAGATGACAATTTTTTTAAATTTTAATCTTTTGAACCCAAAAATATGTTTGTTCTATTTAAGAAATTATGCTGCTGCATGCCGAGGAAAGAAATTGATTTTCATATCATCCAGAAATGTACAACCTTTCATAAAGTTAAAAGAAAGAAGTTTGCCCCTTTTCTTTTCGTCAGACCCAATTCTTGGAAGCGTTTCGCCGTATTACGGCTTATCGGCAAGGCTATAGAGTCTGACGAAAAGGAAAGGGACCTTACGGTGCATTTCAACACATAATGTAACGATACATATGGGAGATGTTGTACGTGGCAATCGAGCTAACCACCCAATCAGACCAGCGAGGACTAAGGGAAGACCAAACGCTTGAATGTAACCCGCATAAGCAGGCATCTAATGTCAGGTGGCGCGGAAAGCCAATTGTCGGTTTCTGCGAACCGAAAACGCGATGTAAAAGAAAGAAGTTTCCCTAAGTCCTCGCTGGTCTGGTTGGGTGTTTAGCTCGATTGCCACGGATGTCGCCACGTGCAACATCTCGCATATCTATCGTTTTATAAAGTTGTTTCATGGTCAAAAATGATGTGACGTGTTATAACAGATCTGATTTTTTTTGTTTATCTAGTTCTCGAGATCATGGCCGACAAATTTTGCATGTACGCCAACCCTTACTCTCAATATTAGCTATGATATCTTTAGAAACTAACATTTCTTCTACTGCAGATATTATGTTACACGATAAAATGCTGCTAAAGCAAAAAAAAAAACTTTATAGAGATCATGTTTCCCAACCAGTATAATCTCCAAAGATTCAAGATCTACGTGAACCATTCCATTCCGGCTCTCAAAGCGCCATAAAGGATTTTTGCTGTAAAGCTATTCATGATCATAATAAAAATCTTATTGACAAAGCACCAACTTAAGGCGAATTTACATATTTTCACTTTGGATGTGCATTGCGAGTGATTCATCGACAGTGAAAAGTTTAAACATTGTTTTTATTTGCATTTCATCCAAAGTGAACGAATTAGAACCAATCTCTACTTTTAATGGAATGGATGATTCATCTGAGTGAAGCGGCAAAGGCAATTCTAAACGTGTCTTTTAAAATGTGTACATCCAGTAAACCAACGTACGAAAACAAGTTTCTGTAGCAAGATAGTGAAGGGTGACTTGTAATTTAAGTTTTGCTGGCAAAGCTGGGTCTCATAAAAGTATCGGTTTTCTGTATCAATGGACTAACATTTTCCAAAAGATAATCAAACAGCTTCACTCATTCTTAAATGATTCCTGTAACTATCTGGGTCTTCTGAAGCAAGTTCCACTAACCATTGTGTCGATGCTCCCAAATTGTTCTTGTCGTCGAATCCAGGGTTTCACTCACCACCGACGAAGTCGACGTTTTTCTGCAAGAATTAACTATATCCCAACACTCACTTAACTCTGTCAACGACAATTTCAATACTGCTGAAATGAATGTTCCATCTTTCACATTCACTCGTAATGCACATCCACAGTGTAAAAATGTAAATTCGCCTATTAGTAATAATAACAGCAATAAAAATACAGGGGGTTGATAAAGTCTGGACTTTCCAGATAAACAAATCATCTGAAAATACACATGTTAAGGGGGCATTCCGATACGGGAGACCGCGACAAGCGACCGAGACCGAGCGACAAGCGACCAAAGGTCGCATGTCGCTGCGGCGACCAGTAGCGTACAAATACAGACGACGCGACGCGACGCGCGACGTGGCGACCTTGGCTAGGTTCATTTTGTTTAATTAAGTAATTGTGTACGTTTCAGAAAACCATGTCTAACAATCTTAAAGTAATAAAACATTCACTAAAACGTTTATTGGAAGACGAGGACGAAGATATAATTGTGTTGGCTTTACCGCAAGAAAAAAGACAAAAAATTGATTCAATATACACATCAAGATCAAATGAGGGGTGCTTCCAACTGCTTATAAAAAGACATTTAATCTCTTCCCAGTTATTATCTCTTACAATACTATCCTTATAAGCCTGGAGAGTGCTGTCATATAATGGTGGGTGAGTAGACACTAAATCGATGAACAATTCATCTTCCTGAGTAGAAAACGTCGCCATTCAACCCTCTCTAGGTATAAAATAATTGAAATAAACTATGCAGGTCGCAGCGTATCATTGCTTCCAGAGCAGTGTGGTCGCACGATGGCCACGCCTACCGTCTCGCGTCGCTGTCGCTTGCATCGGAAAGCACGACATACAAATCCGTTAAAGCGGTACGTCGCGGTCGCACGTCGCGGTCTCTCGGTCTCGGTCGCTGGTCGCGGTCTCTTGTATCGGAATGCCCCCTTTACAACCATTTTCACAAGGCACATTGGTTATTAGGTCTAATATTGATATACAAGGTGTTTGATTAATATTGCGAAAAAATTCAGGACGAGTTTCCCTGCTTAAAAATATGGAAAAAAGTTCCTAGGTGTACTATGCCCTGAAATGCTTCGTTTTGGAGATACAGGGTCTTAAAGTATTATTTTGATTTTGTTTCTTCTAAATATTGTTGATATTTAAACTAAAATTGGTATCTAGGGTTTTTTCAAATGCGATATTCGGATTTGATGTTAGTATGGCTTCCACTTGTAGAGGGCGTCACCTACATGTCTTATTACTGTGTTGAGTAGTCATAACTTTTTTATACGAGCTTGTATTACATTTCCAATCAAAATTCTCTATCATTTTTACGTAAAAAAGGTATACTTGGTAGAAGTCGCTACGAGCAACTGTTCTTGAGAAAAAGATGAATAAAAAATAAATGACATTTATTTGCATATTGCTATGCCCATATCGGAGTTTCATAAAATTGCATTTATCTCCTAAACAAAGCCGAAATCAAAAAAGTATCAATTGGTACTTCGCATTAGCCATTAAACTGCCTACATAATAGTGTTATCAAAAGAGAGAACGGTAGTGGCGTACACATTTTCTGTTCCGCTTTAAAATTGTAACACTCTGTATCTCCGAAACGAGGCATTTTCAGACATAGGTTTATAGTAACTTTTTCATATTTTTAATTAGGGAAACTCGTCCTGATTTTTTTTCGCAATATTAATGAAACAGCCTGTATATTTTAACTATAAATTTCTGTTATTTTGGCGACAACCGTAGAAAATGATCAGATTAATATAGTCCAGTTATCCAATACGGTGGTCAGAAATTAACATTTTGACAATGAAAATAACCAATGTACCTCGTTGATTATAATCCATTGAGATGTTGGTTTTTAATAAAATTTCACGGAATGCGACGGAACCGAATTGTCATAATTTTCCGCAACTCTTAAAATGCAAAAAACCACATATTTTCTAACTAACCTGGACTGGCGGAAACTGGATTTTCCAGGGGGTGGGCTAGCCGCCACCCTCGGAGCTCCTACCCCCTCTCGGAAAGTTTTTTTGCTCTTTTGTCATTTTATCAAATGTTAGGATGAAAAAAATGTTTTTTTTTGTAATACCCTTTATTCACTTGTATGTGTAGGCGTATTTCGCGGGGCCTATGCGTACTTATAGTATGTATCATGCGGTATACGCCGATACATTCAAGTTGTGGACGGAATAAAATATTTTTTCGTCGTATTCAGCGAAATTTAAGAAAAATTGAAAGAAAGAAATAATTTTTATTTATGGGTTTACGAAAACAAGTCTGCTTCATATAAAAATCTTATTCCCATATATTCTGTGATTGATACATATTACATTTTTACTTACTTTGATGTTATATTCGAGCAAAAGATCACCACAACGTCTAGGTCTCAATTAATATATTATAATAAGATTACATGTTTCGCCCGGCATTATCACACCTAAAAAGATGTCAATTCACAATTGTGGTGATCTTTTGCTTGATTTTTAAATTCAGGTCTCTTAGGACATCATTTCTGATTTTATTTTTTAATTTTACGAATATATTTTTAAAACCATGAGATGTACACGAAATAGGCTGTTAATAAAACATTTTTCCCAAAGTGGTTGGTTTTATATCTGGATCTTTATAGAATCTCGTATTATGTTACTATATTTATCACAAAACTGTCGTAGACTAACTTGATGCACCCCTCCCCTCCGTATAGCAATTACTTATTTGTAACTTGAAATTTTATATTATATTATTATTTTATATGAAGCATACTTTTTCGTAACTTTTTTTTGTAACATACATACATAGTACTTCATAATTGCATGCTAATACCAACTTAAGGTCGTAATTCTTGAATGATTTTAAGAGCAAAAGTTCATATCATATACACTCCCGGACAAAAAAAACCGGCACCCTGGATTTTTTGCTAAGTTTGAACCTTTATAACTTTTTTGTTTTTAATCCGATTTTTACAGTTCCTTTGCCATTTTATAGATAATTTAATTAGGAATGTGCTGAATTTTTTTAATGATGGATCATATTCGATAGGGCGATATTATACCGGGTGAATCAATGTGGGTTTTTTTGTTCTATGTTTTAAACGCCCTGTGGAGATATTGGAGCTGTTATTTTTCATACTAATAATTTCTCGATAAAGTTACATGTATTCCTAACATTTTCTTCTTTGACTCATTACGTTATCTCTATTTTTAGAAGAGATACGATTTTTTTAATAAAACTGTTTTTAAAGCCTATTTTATTGAATCAATTTTAAAACAGTATTAAAGTTTAAAAAAAAAAATAGCAACGTGTATGTCCTCCTCTAGCTTGACTGTTTGCATAGGGCGACGACAAAAAGCTCCTTTCAATTGTTCCCAAAAATGTTCAATTGGGTTTAAATCCGGAGTACATGCAGGCCAGTCTAACCGTCAAATTCCAACCTCATATAAATATTCATTTACCACCCGTGCAACATATGACCTAGCATTATCATGCATTAGTATAAATTGTTCACTGATTAAGGGAGCAAATGGGACTACTGCCTCTTGAAGAATATCTTCAATGTACCGATGTGTTAGTGCTTTATTATCCACAAATATTAGTTCAGTTCACGCATCAGTTGAAATACCCGCTCACACCATAACGAAACCACCATGATAAGATATTATCTCTGTTATAGTGCATTCAGCAAATCTTTCATTTCGTCTCCTATAAACACGTTTTTTTCATAGAAAAGATATAGTCTAATTCTACCAGTGGTTGCCGGGTTGATAGGAGATAGATGGGAGTTAGTAAACATGAGGCATTGCACGATAGAACAACGCGTCTTGTTCGTTAAACATTATTCTCAAAATGGTGAAAGTTTGATTGCCACGATTCGTAAAGTACGTCCAATTTTCGGTCGAAATAATGTTCCTCATTCTCCTCTACTGTGAAAAGATTATCGAAAAATTTGGAAGTACTGATCCGATTAGTAATGTAGAATGTAGAACACACCGAGCTCCTAGAGGTCGTTCAGAACAAAACATCACGGCAGTCCGCGAGAGTGTGGCCGAGAGTCCAGGGACGTCAACTCGTCATCGTGCACAAGAATTGAACATTACAACAGCCACTCTTCATCGTATTCTCACTAAAAATTCGCATACCCATGGCTACAAAGTCCAATTGATTAACTGCACGAGTCTTTTCCTGATCGTGTCATCTCCCGTTTTGTTGATCTGAATTAGCTGCCACGCTCTTGCTATTTAACACCTTTGGACTTTTGGCTGTGGGGTTATCTAAAGTCACAGGTTTATGCCAACAAGCCCGCGACCACCGAGACATTGAAGGTTGAAATTAGACGCTGTATCAACGAAACACCGCCACATGTATTCAACGCCGTTATTGAAAATTTCGCCAAACGGGTACGCATGTGCCAGAAAGTCTTGGAGGCCATTTACCAAATGTGTTGTTCCATACATTATTCCCAAATGTTTACATTATAACACAGTACATATGTAATACTTTGCTACAGAGAACCATGTTTTATTGAACCTTGAAATATTGCGCTCTTATCCTTTTATATATTTTGATACTTTTAACGAAAAAGTGATACGTCACTGTTTTTTTTTTTCAAAATAAATATTATTTTTATAATTACGCCTTATCACCGAGCAAAAATTGTTTCTAAACTTTTTTTTATTTGGCAAAGGGGTTTCGATTGAAAAATTAAATGGCATTTTTTTACATATCACTACGCGCCTATCTGAGTTTGCTAAAATTGCATATATCTCTTAAATGAAGTCAAAAGCAAAAATATCAAAAGATACTTTGCGTTAAGCATTGAACTGTTTATATAACTGTAGTATCAAAATCAAAAAAGGCAGTGTCGTACATATTTTTTGTTCCGCTTAAAAGTTGTAACACCCTCTATCTCAAAAACAAAGCGGATGCGGACCTATGATTATATTATTAGAACTTTTTGTCTTAAAATTTAGTAGGAAATATCATCGTGGAGTTTGACCACATACTTAATAAACACCCTGTATAGATATGAGCATTTTTCCTTCAAATCGTCTAAGAAATAACTTAAACCTCAAGTATTGGCATGCATCCTGTATCTGGAATTCTAGATCTAAAGAAATACCATGCTTAATTTTTGGCAAACAATTAAAACGAATCTTGTGTAATTTGTTGCTGATTGTGTTTTTAAATACTTTATTTTATCTGATAAACAAGAGCACGTCAGTGACTGTACAATTTTAATATTCATATTCCGGGAGGCAGTGATGATTTTTAGACCACTTAATGCTTACTTGCCGTTTTGTAATTGATTAATAGTATTCAACAAGCGCATAATGAAACTCCGGTCAGTTTGCTCGAAGCTTCACTCGCATTGGAGGTTGAAAATGCTGTTAAGTCGGTCGATTTAGGTCATCGGATTAAGTACAAAATTTCATGTTGGAAAAGGTGAGCTTATGAATCCGAGACTACAATGGCAATTCATTGACAAGAACTTTTTTTATGAGAATCTTCTATAATATAGTATATTATACTTTTATCTACAAACATTATTAAAAGTAGACTTTTTACCGCTTGGTCTCTATGTCTAAAATGTCATTTTATGACGCTAGTGTTAAAAAGTAAATACAAGGATCTTTTTAGCTTTCATTATTATCATTAGTATTTATTGTACAATTTTAGCAACCGGAAATAAGAATTCTTTCTGCAGTTGCACTGATGAGGATTTTGTTGTCATTTTGTATGTTTGTGGGGGAAATGAAAACAATAGTACTAAACGACGACATCGTAAGAAGGCTTTTGACGATTCTCTTCTTATTTTCTAGTGAGTTTTTAATATATCCTTCTGCCACTGTCGAGGACTTCCATCCATCGTGTTTTTTGATAGTTCTCAGGCTCGCACCAGTCTGCCAGTAAAGTGGCCGATGACAGACGGAAACTATAACCAGTGTAAAACTCGGATCTGGGAGCTTCAAGAATTCTGCTATAACAGCAGGCATTTTACTGAAACTATTGATACCAAGTGGATGTTAAGCACATTTTTGGTATTCATATATTTTATAAAAATTCGACAATGTCCGATGTCTGCTGGCCGAAGAGCTCTGTATTTTCTGTACTGCCTTCGACAAAAAAGTTTTGTTTTTTCTTGCAATACATACATTGTTTTTGAGGTGCAGTCATTTTCTCAATACGAATGGTATCGTAACATCAACTAAGTATACGCAAGGTTTCGACTACGTCGGTACAACAAGGCGAGTGTCAACAAAAACTTGCCAGCGATTTGTCACTAGTAACGGATTCCTAATCCCACCTGTACCCAACTAACCTACAAAAGGGGTGGGACTTGGAGCATACTCACCGGAGTTTCATTACCTGTTCGTTGGATACCAGCAATCTCTCACAAAATGACGACTCAACATTATGACGTTGATAAATCAGTACTGGCTCTCCCACTACTATAGCATTATTGATTTACAGTAAAGTTGGGAACAGTGTTACGAGGTCCTTAGACGATAAATTTTAATATTATTGCGCAAAGCGAAAACCTATTAAAAATGTGAAAATATAGCAATAAAATAAATCCCTTAAGGCTCTGCCAGACGGAAAGCGGTCTAGTGTATGACAGGCACACCGCTTTCTGTCTGGCAGAACCTTTCGACGGTCAATAGTACAACGCAATATAATTGGTCGTCTGAAGACATTTTAATGTATACTAATTTTTCTTATAATAGTTGATGGCCGAATAAAGTTGAATTTCAATAGTTAAATAGTCAAAGGCAGAGATTCGGAGACACTCTGTTAAACGTAAACAGGCCGATCTGCGTTTCACCGAACACACCTCAGTGCCGAGGCAGTGACGTCTCAGTGCCGAGGCAGTTCCGTCTCCGTCTAGTGTCAGGGATGTCCGGTACACATCAGTGATGCTTATTCAGATATACCCGTCAGTTTCTGTGATTAGTGGTAGCAGTTATTTACAAAATGGCTCGTTTTACAAACGATGAACTAGCTATAATTGACATAGCTCTGGATGATGAAGAGCAGGAATGGGATAGCGTAGTACAAATTCAATAAGTTTCTCGTCATTCGTGTTTTTGACGACCTAATCAGAAGTTTTGTACTTTTACCACCGAGACGTACCCTCCTATCTGAATCTTTCATTTACAGTAAAGGCAACGATGTTTCTTTTTTCACTTGACACTGATAGAGTTTCACGGAGCGAAATTGATGTGTTCAGGTCGGGTCCGGATTCATACATTTGAGCGTTTAATGGGTCCGGACCGTTTAACGTAACGACTCCGAATCTTTAGTCAAAGTGCTAATTAACGCCTGTTAGACCGCCACCACCACTACCTATATGTTAGGTTTTTTTTTTATCTAATGAGACAGATCTTTATTTTAATGCGTTTGTTTTATAATCCAAAAGCTTTAACTAGAAGAAACTATATTTATCTATCGTAGGATGGTCTAGCTTTTTTTACATACATAGCATTAGTTCTTAGAAAAGACTATTAAAATGGTATCTTATTTTTTCTTTTGGATTTTGAAGTGTAGAAAAATTTATTTATATTTTAGTTTCAGATGTGTAGTTTTTTGTACATTATTGTGATATTATTTATTAAATCAAATTTAATTTGTTTTGTTTCGATCTTGTTATTGTAACCAACGAATAACAATATATTATATTTACATTACGCATCTGTTTTGCCTGTTGCTCCTTAAAATATTGGGATACAGTTCCGTTATCGTTTAGTGCTTTACATTTTAGTTCTGTGCTGCAGTTACTGGAACGACAATATTAGTGCGTTGAAATTTAACTATAGTTGTCTGAGGAAAATACAAAACCACCGATTTAACAAATTAAGCAACCAGTTTCACTGCCCAAAATAAACTTTCGTTATCCAACACTTGCATATAAAGTGAACATTATTAGTTCGATTTTAGACTAATAAAGTAGCTTATAACTCACACGTGGGTTGTGGTAAAATATGCATTCATCTCAGTAATCATTCTACATTTATTACACAAATAAAACTCACGGAAATGAATGTAACAAAGCTTTAATGTTATAATATAAGAATTTAACATATGTAGGTATTATATTAAGGGGCCATTTTTTTTTCGAGATTCAAAAAATATGCCAATAAAACATCTTCGTTTACCACCCAGGCACATCTTTTTTTGCACCAGACGATACATTCTTTGAAGGCTTGATAGAACATGATAGAAAGGATAATGGACAGCAGCCGCCGTATCCCTATGGCAGAGGTGGAAACTGCAGTATTATCAACCAGGGAGAGATTGGAGTCGTGTATACAGAACGATGGGCGACAATTTGAACATTTAGGGCGCCACTGAGAATTATTGTCGTAACGATATATTTGCTTGAAACATACGTACCTTCATATTTTGTTTTTCCAAGGCCTATTTGACTCTTAAAAAAACCTTTACAATGGCAACTTGAAAATAAAATCATAATGTTCCGTAATTATGATTATTGTTGTTGATATCTCCGGATTGAAAATAGATATTAACTTGCGGTTTTCGCTGACTTCTTAAGACTTTTAATAATCCTTGTAATCAGGTAAAATTGAATATACTATTATATTTACAATTATGGAAAAAACGCGCAATGTTTATAAAGTTGTAAGACAGCGCCCCCTAGCGCCTAGTGTAAAACACATATTGCCGTAGTTCATAAGATGATATATAGAGTGAGATAAGCCCTTTTTAACAAAACTAAGTTTACTAAATTATGTTAAGCCAGACCGGAGTTATCAGCATTTATTACAAATAATGTTCAACCTTCCCCCACCACTTTATTTGAAAAGTGACGAACACGTTCTATAGGTGAATTTTATTAATAAATCTTCGAAATATACAAAAATGTTATTTTCGGGATACCTTAACTAGGCGACTTTTGAGGAAACTTCGTGATTCATATTTACCGTTACTGTTGCGCCCTCTAGCGCCAGTCTGAGATACTTGAAAATAATTTACAACAATTTCTCATGACCACTTTACCAAATATATTTTTTTTCCGCAAGCCATACGACTAACACTTTCTGAGATACGGCCGACAGCCATTCTCAGTGGGACACCCGGTACAATATGTCGTACCTCATTGTAATTTTTAATATCATGTCATATACATTGTAACTTTCTTACTCTTCATATTATTTATATTTTTTTTTTAACTTTCAGCTGCCTTTTTACGTACATGCTTTGTCAATGAAATTTTTTTTATGTTTTTTTTAATACAATAAAGCTAAGTTTGAGTTTTGAGTTTGGGTTGAAATAAGGGACCATTCGGTATAAGTTTTATTTAAAATTTTGTACCTCGACCCCTTACTTAGCCTCACTGCTTAAGGTTGAAAAAGTAGATTTGTTGACAAAAAATATACATTTAAAATTTTGTGGCTTTATCTTTACTAATAGCTAAGATGTTTGACCATATGACTTTTTGGACAAGTTGTGTAAATCATGTTAAATTAGCACATTAAAAAATATCCCTAATAGATATGAAATCAATAAGAATTGCATTCTTGTCACTGTATCCTTTGCTTTCTAAATGTAGGTCATTAAAACTAAAACTAAAATTTTAAAATCTTTATTTTTAAACTCTTCAACAAAAAATCTATGCATCCCATTACCTAAAGAAAGTTACAAATACTAGTAATCACATTAATTCCGAACGTAAAATAATAATCAGGTGTTGATATGAAACAATTAATTGTAATAAGATAATTTCTAGCAAAATAACACAGTTTGCAGTGTGTACGAGATCCGAGAGACAAGAGTTTTATTTGTGGAAATGACTTTAGAAAAACAGATGTTTAGCTTGAAAAGCTCAAATATTATATTAATTTCCAAATTTCACGCACATATATAACTCTCTAAATCAATAAAAATGAACAAAACAAAACATTTTGAACCATATGTTATATCGATGGTGTCCGATATCATGACGATTATCTGTATCATTATGCACACTCACAAAAAATGTATTACTAAAAGAAAATTGCCAATTATGTTTGTGATGTAAAAAAAAATGTTACTATAAATCGGAAGCATCAGGCGAAAAGAAAATGAAAGAGTAACCCAAAAGGTAAATATACTATTCTAATTAATTTCGTTTATATTAATCGCTGTTGCAGCTCCACCGCGTAATTTCTCATTCTAGTGACGATATTCACACGTTCAGCAAAAGGCTAGACACGGACGTTCTCTCACAGATTCGTCCAATATTTACCGAGATAGTTGAATATTACATCAAAATTAGTTTCATATCAAAGCCACCTAACGCCGTTTAAGATGCTATTATATCGCGAAACCCACATTTTTGCCAAAATGGGAGTTCAACTCTGTTAGGGCTGCGGGATGACGGGGGACTGAGTGAATGATTATTATAAATTTTGAGAAAATTGTCAGTGAATCTTTATGTAGGTACTTAAATTTCGCTCGCAGAGGGCTGTATAAATATAGGGAAAATGGGTATTCTTTCCTAAATATGTGACAATTTGACTGAAAGGTGCGAAGGAGAGTTCGACCAGCAATGGGATGCGGAAAATACATTTTTCGCACATGTTATGTACAATGTTTTGTACCAGCGTGAGAAAAATTGCGATATGTGAATATTGATCTATTCCTTCCCGTGTCAGTGCGGAAAAGTGTAATTTTCAGCAAGCATATGCTGCTAACCTTAGTTAATCTTGCAAATCTATATTTTTTACGCCTCCTGTACAACAAAGTTGCAGTTTCTCAACGATAATCGTATGTATACAAGCGAAAAAATTAAATTACAAGGTTTTACAAGTATAGTTAAGTCCATACGCGTATTGGCTGGAAGAATGCGAAGAGTGGGGCAAATCAAAACTACCCGAACGTGCGTAGCGACAGTTTGAGGAAACATCGACAAGTTTTGACACTTATCATAAAAATGGGAGGGTCAACTTGCGGCGCAGTCGATTACAAGGATAGAAACTAACTAAAAAGTAAAAGAAACTAATTTGATATTTTATAAGTTTCCGAAATTGATCCAACGCATGATGCAAACCGAACTTATAAAAGTTCAGAAGCCGGAGAGGGAACCTGCATAAAGCAACATCTCGATGTTCAAGCGCTATATGTTACATTCCCATTTGGTCATCCCCTATCTATCTGTACGATTAAAGCACTTTGCACTTTGTCGTCTTTTCCTTCTTGTCGGACTCGAGGCTTACTGATGAGCCGTGTTACGGCGAACAGCGTCTGAGGATCGGTCTGACGAAAGGGAAAACTAACTTTAGGAAATGTGAATTATTTACGTTCCTAAACTGTTTGTTTTGGTACAAATTAAAGTTGAGGTTGGGGTTTAAATATTCAACTTGGTAAGGTTTGGAACAGTTCAGTTTCATGGTATTTAGTCAGGAGCGAAGTTCGAAAAGTTCTTGTTTGATCGGTTGGAATTTGTGCCCAATAGATGATATGGAATATTTAATAATTTTTAATGGAGTCAATTAACAACAAAATAGTGTCATCATTTTGTATAACATCCATTTTTTTTTTAATTTTCCGGCACAAAAGCAAATCACAACAAATAGAGATAGCGCAAAAACTAATGATATTTGACATTTCGCTGTAACCACATGACTCTGAAAGAGCGTCCAACGAATTTTCTGAACTCAGATTATAAAAATTGGTTTTCTTGAACTGCGCGGAAACATGCTCCGAACTTTGCACGAACTGAGGTTATAAATGGAACTGTAAATTCAACTGCTAACTGAACCTTTACTTTGAGAACTCTTTTAAGTTTATAAATCCAGTGTAAATCTGCAGAAAAATGGATAGCTGGTTAAAATTGGAGTAATTCCTTTAACATATAATTTTACTTATGACACATCTTTTTGACATAAGACAGTTTTACTTTTGAAATAATAATCCTCATATCCACTACCCTGTAAAACATCCGCTGCGTGGGCTACGAGCTATTGCATCTTAAGCGACGTTAGGGTTATGGTATTTTAAAAAATAAATTCAAGATTAGTACCTGAATAATAAATGAATAAAAAGGGATACATTTAACATTTTAATAAACAATAATAAATATATATATAACAATAATTGGCTAAGCCAAAAAGTAATTTTATACAGCAATTATATAGAAAGTTAAAATTTGAAACAATGGTCACGATTATTAACAATAAGCTATTTGAAACATTTTAATTTTTAATATGTGAAAACAAAAAGTCTTAAAATTAACTGGTTGATTCTAATGAACTAGGAGTTACAAATTCAGATCCAATGATGAGTTTAACAATACTAAAACAAACATATTTAATTATAAAAATATAATGTAACAGCTTGGTATATTTGTACATTAATGTAATATCTAATTTAATTTAATGGTATCTAAAAGAAAACTAGCATAATCTGATCGAAATTAAATTATTTACTAATTTATGTATGTTTGTTTCAATGTTATTTTAAGTTCACAAGATTTGTAACAACCTAAATGTCTGCAAAATGTTTTATCTATAACTGTGCGGCAACTTTCAGTGTGGAAAGTGGCCATTCCGTTTAACAGCACTAAAATATACATCAACAGACGCTTATTTTCAGCTGATGAGCAACAGGTTCGGCGGAGTTTTTTTGACGTTTAACAGAATTTAAATCTAAAAGGTTTTGTATTTTGTCTAACATTTTGAAAGTATAAAAAATAGGTTTATTTTTCCAAAAATCAGTCACTGATGACAATTCTTTTTTCATAAAATAGTATATCGTTTAGCTATACGCCGCCATTTTTAACATAACAGCAGAGTCTCAAACGTCAAGAAAGTCTAAATTACAAATTGGTCGGTTTAGCGGATTGCTAGCTGCTGCAACTAATCGGAGTCGGCGCTTTTTGGCGTAACATTGTAATTACATCTTTATAACAATAATACTTGTTGTATCCTGGGGGTGGTGGCTGGTAATCAAATATCACTTTCACTACTTTATTGTCACAGAACTAAAATTGGTCAATACATGTCTTGTATATTGGACAAGGGCTAGCTGCAGACAGTGCAGATGAGCAAAATTGTGAGAAAGAGACGATAGGAAACGAACGACCTCCAGTAGATGTAGCTAGAATAGCTGATGCCAACCAATAAATACCCAATCAATTGTTAAATTTCAAACTAAAGTTCAGTAAATCAGATTCAGATTAATCTAGCTTCTTATCGCGGTGCTTAATCTCCCACATAAGGTTCATGCTGACAAACTACATATATTTTAGTTGTAGTCATAAATATGTTTCTAACGCCAAGATTTGAAATATATGTTTTGTTCGATTGTAAACGTAAACGTAACACATATAATACTGATATATACGTGGGAATATAAGTTGACATACCGGGTGGTTCTGGTTCATAAGTGTGACAAAGTAATATATACGCTCTCCGCTCTACCATATGAGATATCAAAAAAAGATTCTACAAAAGTTGTAGGGTATTAGCAAATATATATTCTTAAATTATTTAGAGGTATACAGGGTGATTCCAGAAAAAGAGGACAATACAAATATATCTTTTTTTAAATCACTCTATATCTTAAAATATTTTTGGACTGGAAGATTACAATTATTTTTTAATAAGTACATTATGGGTCTAAACTTCTTAGTTTCTGAGATATCGACTTTTGAAAAATAACATTTTTGAAATTTGACAGCTTCTAGCCGTCTTACGGTACGTCTTAGCGCAAAACGGCTTACACGTCCCTATTTTACTTTTTTATTATCTTCCTAAGAGTGTCAACTTTCGGTTAAACCGGATATAACTCGAAACCCGGAAATTAAGATATTTTTGGAAAGCTAATAAAAAATAAGATAGGGATATGTAAGCCGTCTTGCTCTAAGACGTACCGCTCGAAAGCTAGAAGCTGTCAAAGTTCAAAAATATCATTTTTCAAAAGCCGATATTTCGGAAACTTTGAAGTCTAGACTTGTATTGTAATTTTATGTAGAATCCAAAAAAACTGTAAGAAATAGGGTGTCTCATTTAGCAAAGATATCTTCTGGACCACCCGGTATATACAGGGTAAGACGACAAACAAAAGGACTAGCAATTGTATTGTATAGATTTTACTTTCAACGGTATGTAAGACTACTCACTGAGACTAGGAGTATATTTTAAAATTACTTTTATTGTATAACTTAAGACTTTTCTCGGCTCTGGAATATTAATTGTACTAACGAGTATTAGTAAAGTATCTCTTATTGTACAATCGTCTTAAGAGTGGGGGTGTTGTATCTGAGAACTAAATATGCAACCCCCGTATTGATAGCACATGTTTAAGCTTGGGACGTTTAGTATAAATACAGATTTATTAACTAGGCTTGTACTTCAGGTGTACAGCACACCTAAATAGAATGACGAGAGCACAAGACTCTCTCTCTCTCTCTCTCTCTGTCTAAAGCTAGCCCTTGCCCAATATACACGACATGTATTGACCAATTAGATCTGTGATAATAAAGTAGTGAACGTGATACTCTGGCTTCCTTTGATTACCAACCACCACTCACAGGATACAACAATACTGATACGAACATACATTAAAACGCAAGCCACAGCCTTGGCGTCAATTTTTTCTGATTTACGAAAGTATAGCCTTTTTTTTAAATGTCCTAATTTAAAACTACATGGTTGTAGATAAAATACTGCATACAAGACAGGAAGCACACGTAAAAATTCGTTAAAAATTTAGAAATTTGCTTCTCGGTAAGACGCTCAGTAGGAGCGCATTGACTCAAAAAGAAGTTATAATGTCAAATGTAATTTTTAGTCGAAAAACCCACAATATTAACGAATTACCAAGTCTCATTGCTTGGCAACGGTTAACAATGCTGGATTAATGACTTTTGTAGCATCAAAACACGTCAGAAAGATATCAGTTTGTGGACGATCGCAGAAAAATTGGCTTCTCAATCGCATTGTCTGAAAGTACCCTTGGGACGCGTTTATGTTGGAAGCTGTGATAAGAGCGGCAATACTGGCACCAATGCATGTAATAAAAAAAGTAAGGCAGTGAGCCCCACTCTGTTTATTACATGCATCGACTCTAAATCGTCGCTCCAACATAAGCGCCACCTTATTTAGTTGTCCGAAACTTCTATTCGTGTACCACAGTATCACATGCAGCAGAAATAGTTGTAGAGAGGTCGCCTACGCCTAGTGATGGCAAATTGACGGTAATTTACTTTTTGGTAAGAAATATTGCCGAAGTTACGGTAATATTAAGAGTTCTACTAAAACTGAGACATATTTGATTGCGTTCCTTCGAGAATTTATTATTTAGATTACTTCTTAATGTCTTATAATGGTAAAATAAATAATTTTCTAATTCAGTTTTTAAACATCAAAAAAGTCTCTATAAATAATGTTTAATAATTTCATGCCTTTAATAAGAATAAAAACTAATAAATTTAATGAAAACCTTTAAAAAAAATGAAAACAGTAGCTATGCCGAATTAGTATTCTAAGAATCAGAACAACAAATAGAAACAAAGCTCTTCAACAACTGAACTACATTTAATTAATAAAAAGTTATATAAATGTTAAAAAAAGGAACTAAATGCATGTTCATCTAATTCATGTTTATATTCCAGCATCCTCATCCTGCATATCTGTGAACGTTTGAATCAAATCTGATAAAAATTATACGTTCATCTAAAAGGTGAACAAAGCTCCCCATAAAGAAATTTGACATAATATTTTCTTTTTCAGCCCAACTAAGATTTAGTTTAAACCTGAACTAACCTGAACTAAGAGAATTGTTTTAACCTTTTAGTGAGAATTCAATTCTTGAATTTTAAACGAATTTATATCAACCTGTACGTATAAGAGCTTCCCGTATAAATAGAGAGGGTAAGGTTTATAGCTTCCTTGATTACATGCAAACCTCGTCTAAGGTTTTTCCGCAAGTTATACTCACATGTGCTAAAAATCTGTTGCTATGAGGTTTGTTCCAACCCGACTAAAGACCGTACCTAGTACCGTCATAGAACTGTCGCTCAACTAATTTACCACTACAACTATCGATTGCCAATTTTAAAATTTAATCAACAGGCTGGAAATCATCGTTCGGAGACGGTCCTAGGTACGGTTTTTGCTCGGGTTATCAAGGAACTGGTAAACAATTAGAGTACATTTACCATTTATTTTAATATATAAAACTTTACAATCTAATAAAACACTCAGCCACAAGAATAAATATAATAACCAGAAGGATATCCCGCAGAAAAAACCTATTGTTACCGATGCCGACAGCACGGAACCTTGGACTTCGATTAACAACTCTGATTCATAGGCGTACCTGTACTCTTTTGTACAGTTTTGGGCGAGAATTATGGGACAAATGCGCTTCAAGGTAAACGGCTGCTGGTGATGCGGTATTCAGAGAAATCTTTCTGGTTATTATATTTATTCTTGTGACTCAGCCATATCTTTTAAAGTCGCTATAAAATTTACTGATATTTTATCTGAGAAATACTTGCTGTATTTTGAAAATTGAATGGCTGTTTTTTTATTGAGTGTACTCACTTAATCCGCAGATGAAAAACTGTCAATATATTTTATAGTGACTTTGTTACTAGTGCAATTATTTGATTAAGTTTACTTTAAAAGTGCAATTCTATCCTTGCTGCCAATAATTCATTAATTTATATAAAATAGGTTGCATTGCTTTAAACCCCTAAATATAGGTATGGTATGTGATGGGCACAGCTAACAGTTTAATAAAACTAATTGTTGATGCTAAAGTACAAGAAAATTCATCATGCCAGGTTCTTAAGTTCTTGACAATGGAAGCTGTAAAGGGACTTCCAAATAAATTATAAAAAGGAATTAAAAATACGATTTGGTCGGACAGAATTGCCTAAGGACATTAGAGAGATTAAGCCACCGAAATATTCAGAGCTTAACGTTGCAGTAAGCAGTTAAATTTGACGTAGGGCGCCAGAAATTGAACCAACCAAAGTTACTTTTAAACAGACAACGGATAATGGAAAGGTCGATTACTTACAAACTAGTATAATCCTATTCGTAATACGTTTAAACATATGTACGTGACCTCGACTCGATCCTATCATCACAATCGTAAGGGTACGTAACCGACAACACCCCTTAACGCAGTGGTTAAGGATTGTTTAAATTAAGCTGGTCCCGTCTAAAGTTATTTACAAACCTTGGGCTAAATACGTGACTTAAAATCATTCAGAGCGACGGAAACCTCTAACGGTTGAGCTGAGTATAGAATCGTATTGTAAGTATTCAGTATATCGGTTTTATTCTTATAGTATATCTATCCCCTACGTCAACTTAACTGCCAACCGCAAACGTTAAACACTGAAAGTTTAGGTGGTTTAAAAACTCTTTCTTTACACGAAACGTAAACCAGAGCGGTGGCGATCAAATACTGTTCATGCATTGTCAGTCTGCGGAATTAGAGGGGAGGTTCATTTAAGGCCCAATTGCACCAAACAAGGCGAAGCATTATCAAGCCAAGCTTAAAGTTATTATTGTTGCACTAAAAAAAAAATGTCTGGGCCTTGTTAAGCCATAATATTTGGATGAAATGAACTACTTTTGGGAATACCGCTAACTTCATGGAAAATACATATTATCAGTTTTGTTATTATGATTTGTCATGATTCGTGCTCTGTTAAAATAAAATAGACACTTGAAGTGATCGACATACGTAACCGTTAACGTAGACGTAAATGCACAAATTTACACTTTATGAAGTCTTTATGCAGCCGTACAATTTATAGTTGAAGTGTTTCGAGCTCCACGTACGTGCGTGAAAATGCAGTCCGGCACTTGTTTCAGGGATTTTCCAATCTGAAGATAACTATATTATGTATAATAATTAATATTTACATTTTGGTCATACACAAAGTATTTATTGGGGGTTTTCGGGGTTTGCAGGTATATTGTTAGGGGTTATTTATTGTCATTTAATAATGCCTTCTTATTAACTGCTTAACAAACTGTATTTATATCGCGTTGTAATACGTACCATATCGCAAAACCGTAGACCTCGCCTACGGCTCGGCCTACAAACTTTTCGCTCGCTCGCGAGATTTATCCATTCCATACTTGTTATAGAATATACTTTTTTGCAGGGGTCCACAAATACCCTTAGTCACTTCATATACAAGATATCGCATAAAGTTATATTTTCCTAAATGGGACACCCAATATATTATCCAGGTTTTGGACTGTACCGAAAATTCTAAACGTATTTCATACGTTCCTTAACCCAACGGTTTTCAAAATATTCACATATAAAAGGGAACATATTTCCAATAAAAATGTCCCTGCGCTTTACCGGTTTCAATTGTGATGTTTTATATTAAATGCCAAAAATTAACGTCATTCGTCGAAATGCCATATTCGAAAAGAGAAAAACAGATGCATATCAAACTTACGGAAATAGTTTTCCTTGTATTACACGAAATACGTTTAGAATTTTCGGTAGAATCCCAAAACTGGATAATATATAGGGTGTCCCATTTAAGAAAATATATCTTTACGTGATAACCTGAACTAACCTGTATGTGAAGTGACTAAGGGGAAGTTGTGGACAGCCCTGCAAAAAGTACTTTAAACACCAAAAAAAAACAAGTTTAGGGGTGAATCACCATAATCACTGTACAACAAGATAAGACTTGAACCTCGGCTTTGAGATTTAAGCGGCACAGCTTGATGGCTTAATTGACGCCACGCTTTTGAAAGTATAAGACAGGTTTAATTAATAGTGTGGTTTCTCAATTTTAAGCTTGGCATTGTGAAAAGCCGAGCTATATTTTTATTGCTGCAATTGGGCCTTACAGTCCGCAATTTATTATCTTAAAATATCTAACGCGTCACGGGACCAGCGTTTCATAAAACAACCTTGGAACAGGATCTGCATTTAAAACAGATCCCGTTTTACAAAACCAACCCTGTTTTAAAAACAGTTGAAAAAACTAAAACAGACCCGGTTTTACGAAACATACCCTGTTCTAAAAACCAAGACTAGACACAAAAACAGAGTCTACTTTAGTTGTTTCAAACACGTCTGCTATGTTTAGAAAGGAGTCGGTTTCATAAAACTGAGTCTGTAAGCTGAACAGACAACGTTGGCCGTCGGCCGGGTCTGATTCTTGGAAGAGTGTCTGTTTGGGAAAAGGCATTTTAGTTTCTGGATGCTTCTTACAATTGAAATTGTTCTAATTTCTTCAATCAGGTCTGATTTTTAGAACGGAAGAGGGTTGGTAAAACTGCTATTGGAATAGACCCTGCTCCAGGAACTTGATCCTGTCTCATGAAAAAGCGAAATAACGTCGGCCCGATGGATGGTGAATAAATCAACAACCCCTTTACCCACGGAGTTTAATTCGTTTACATGAATCGCCGCCGCTTTGACTTGCGCTTCGCTTCTATACTTTTTTAAAAATATTTTGCCCTATTAAATATCATAAAAGGCATTTAATTCAATTTTTAAACCTTTACCGATATTTGTTTTAATAAAACCAATCCAATTTATGACTGGTTCCTACATAATCTTCTTTAAAAATACACAATGTTTTTAACTAAGACAAGCAACGGCGCTATCTTGTCTCGCATGGGAATGCCTATAATTGTTATTTGAGGTTCTGTCTCTTGGACACAATTCGTTTATTTCGGATTTTTCTGGTGGCCCCCAAAACCTAAAAATAATTATTATAACATGAGCATATCGACCGATTGATCGCATACGTTTCGTAAACTACAAATTTAATTTAAGATAATACACCAAATATACTATATTGCATCACTTGTTGAGCGAAGTTACATTTCTTCCTATGTCAACTAGTATTTAGGTAAATCATATTTAGGTGGAAGGAGAAAGTCCTATATTTCTTCACAAAATTTCGTGACCCCGGGGAATTATACAACTAACTTAGTATTTAGGTATCCAAAGCAGTCTCCAACTGATGAGCCGTAAAATAGCTGATGTGGCAAAGCCGCATGGTAACTAAAGGTTTGTGTTTGCATCTGACATTCTGCGTATTTTTATTACATTTTCGGTTTACCGGTAATATTCTTTATAAATATTTATTCCAAATTTTACTACATGTATGGCATATTATTTGTCTTATTTAGTAAATTCTATTGGCGCACGAAGCATTAAAATAAATAAAGAAGGTTTCTGAAGGCTGCACCAACCCGAGTAAATTTGACGGTATAGGCGAATGTTATAATGGTGCTCTTTCAAAATAAAATTTTCGCAACAAAATACCTCACTTAAAACTTACTCTGCAATAAAATTATGTAAATTAGATTTCAATTTCCCTGCCCTGATTTTAGCAATAATAGCATAATAATAATAATAATAATAATCTCAATAATAGTTGCCCTGTCTTCAGTGTCTTGCCATATAGAGGGATTGGTCGGACCTACATATATATGGATAACTATAGCTCGACACACGAGTCTGTGACTACCAAAGGAATGCGAGCAAAAATGTTCAGGGGTATACGATATTGCCACATACCGTTACTTAATTATAATTTAACATTTGTTGCAAGGAAACCGTGAATTTTATGTATTCGTTGGAAATAGATAATAATATATTTAAGAAAATAAGAGTATTTTATTATACAGGTTGTCCGGAAACTTCGATCGTATATTTTAAGGGGATATTCTACATATGAAAATATGAAAAAAAATTCATATGAATGTAGGTCCTTAAATGTCTTATAAGGAAGCTATGGCCGTCCAAAGGTGACATCTAAAGATTAGTTTCTCTTTTATATCTTTGCAACCGCTTGAGGTACCCATGTGCTTTTTGGCACACAAACTAATATTAACAATTGCTAATTTATGATATTGAGAGTTAGTATGAAATTTAGTCAGGGACGTTCTTACGGGGGGGGGGGGGGGGGGGGGGGCTTAGTATATTTATTCCTAATTTTTGAACACGATACGTTTAAAAAATTTTACCCAAAAATTAATTATAATTCCAGTGATTTTCCTATACAAAAAAGGTATTCTTAAAAAAAATTATTGGGCCAATGATTTAGGAGAAAAATCGATTTATTTAAATCATTGCTTAAAGTATTATCGAATTGTGTTTAAACTAAATCATCAAAGTAGTCTTATGACAAATACAAATTTGAAGTCAAAAAAACATCAAGAAGCCCATGGTTAGGGTTAAAATAAATTGACAATGACAATAATTAAGTCAAAACGTTGTTTTATTGTAATTTTTAAACAAAACAAATTAAGAGTTGTTGGTTTAACAATAATAAACTGAAAAAAGTAGAAAAGTTACAATCGTTAAAGTTACGGCCTATCTATCGGTCTGGATATGTTTGATTTAAATAATCTTGAACCAATCTACTAAAATGAGGTGGAGCCCCATCATGCATAAAATAGTTTGTAAGTCTTTGCTGGTACGGCACATCTTCAAGTAGAACAGCCAAAGAGTCTTGTAAAAAAACTAAATATGCAGGCCCATCTAAACGTTGAGGCATAATGTATGGTCCTATTAATCGATCGCCCAATATACCTGCCCAAACATTAATTGAAAATTTATTTTGAAATCGACTTTCGAAAATTGCATGGGGATTTTTTTCTGCCCATACATGGTTATTATGGAAATTTACGATGCCTTCACGGGTAAACCCTGCTTCGTCAGTAAACAAGACTTTATGTAGAAAAAAACGGTCTTGATGACATTTTCTCTGCATCCACTGACAAAACTGTGCACGAGGAAGTAGGTCTTGAGGCTTAAGCGCCTGAACTCTTTGTATATGGTATGGATAAAGAAGTTGTTCATGCAAAATTTCCCATGTTGTACTCTTAGGGATACCCTCTTATAAGGCAATTCTTCTTGTGCTTATACCCGGTTGGCTGCAACGCATTCGAGCACTCTTTCTTCTGCTTGTGGAGTCCTAGTAGTACGGCTTCTCCCAGTTTCATTCATATTTGGCCTAAAAGATCCGGTTTCTCTTAATCGTTGATGTAAATTAATGAATAATTTCTCACAAGGAATTTGACGGTTTGGAAAATATTCTTGATACAACCTGCGAGCTTCTCGAGCACAACCATTAGCTTTGCCATACATAAAATGCATATCAGCTAACTCAGCAAATGAATAATCTGCCATCTTTTAAAATTTGCACCATAATTAATCAAAAACACTTTGCACTTGATCAAAGATCACTACAATAAATCGCAAAAACGTCATTGTCAATATATTTTAACGCTAACCATGGGCTTCTCGATGTTTTTTTGACTTGAAATTTGTATTTGTCATAAGACTACTTTGTTGTTTTAGTTTAATCACAATTCGATAATACTTTATGCAATGATTTAAATAAACCTATTTTTCTCCTAAATCATTAGCCCAATAACCTTTTCTTGTGTAGAAAAATCACTGGAATTATAATTTTTGGGTAAAATTTTTTAAATGTGTCGTATACAAAAATTAGGAATAAATAAAATGTAGAATATCCCCTTAAAATATATGAACGAAGTTTCCGGACACCCTGTATATTCAACCTTATTCAAAATCATTAAAATTAATATTAATATTGAAATGGCGTGGAAATATGGCAACATAGTGTATAACCAAAGGAAACATGTGTTAGTTGTTACCGAACGATATTTGTGTGGGACAGCGCCGTCAGGAAAGTAATAATAAAACAGGCGCAAGCTATTCAGTTTTTATAAATACGTCGGCGCCGTGCAGCAAAACTTTAATTTATGTGTCTCTGATATTAATACGACCAAAACTAAAGAATCATTATCACTGAATAAATCATAAGGCTGTTTTTCTGTTCATGTCGAAACATAATTTCCTATTTTTATTACATTTAAAGCATATCGGTGTAGCACGTCCATGATTCCCATTCCCCTTACCGATTTCCCGTAGCCACAGATTGGTGTGTCGACCTGTACGTACGACTAGTGGTGGAAAAATATCGATAGTCATTATTATCGATAGCGCAACTTTTAATTATGGATCATTATCGATAAAGATAGTTTGAAAGTTCCAAACAATGAGAAATAATATTGTTGAGGAGAAATTTAAAAGATAAACTACATACATCGCTACATTTGTCGTATTAACATTTAACATTGTGTTCTGAAGCAAGTAACTACAAATCTTAAAAAAGATAATACCTAATGCTGGTATTACACTGACAATTTATTCGCGAATTAATTTAAGAAGTTGCTTTGCGATGAAATTCTCTGAAGCTGGCATTACACTTACAATTATTTATTCACACATTTATTCGCAAATTGGAATACTTTTTACACTGCAATGATACATTTTTTTAGCGATGTTTTGACGTTTGCAATAGTTCTGCCAACGATACTTTGCAGGGTATGTCGTAAAAAACACTTAATGAACTATTAAACCTAAAAAGAAAATTAATTAAAAACGAAATAATAAATAAAAAAAAACATGTCCTTTCAACAAATCAGAAATAAACAAATAAATAAATAATAATAACCCAACTTAATACAGCAAAATGTTACAATGGGAGGTTGGTAAAGCCAACTTAATGCAAAAGTTGACGGAAAATTAGAACCCGTCCTAATCCACGAAAAACCTAGTGAATCACGTCAAACAAAGCGTTTTATATTATCAAATTTTATTGTGAAGTGACTTTATAAATAAATTCACGTGGAAATTCATAAGCTGACTTAATGTCCCTACGCACGACCCAATCTGCAGGGTCCGATTTGCAGGGCATATAGGAAAGGAAAAATCGGATGCTTCTCTCCACGCCATCCGATCTCGTAGTGCGTTTCGGATGGCTTCTCCAAGTAAATTTCAAAAAATCGGAATTGCGCAGACGATGCTATTGGAATATAATTCGCGAAGAAAGAAGAGAAGATGATGGATTAGAAAGTGGCTATTAGAAAGGAGAAGGTTTAGCGATATAAATATTACTAAAGGACTATAACAAAGAACTGCTATAGCAAGATACTGTAATGAGAGACAGTGCGATTGTCCTCCTCGTGAAATTTCTCCCTCGGCAGAGCATAATAATATCCCTATATACAGTTCAAAAATCTCTCTCCTAACTTGCTTTTTTCTTTCTGACAATTTTGATTCAAAATACTAAATATTCGCGCCAATTCTCTGATGAAATTAAAACATCACGTGCCACGTCAACCCGGCAAATATCGATGAAAATCAACCCAACCGTGCTCCACAAGATCAGACTTGCAGGGCGTTGTAGTGGGGAGTCGGGAGATCGTATGGTCGTCTTAACCAACCGCCCGATCTGGATTTTGTCGGTCCGGCATGCCTACACACTACCCAGTCTGCAGGATCCCTGCCGATTGGGTCGTGTGTAGGGGCTTTTTAAAGCTAGTATTGCACTAGTGAATGTATTCATGGAGTTACAGTACAATTTGGCAATGTAAAACGCTTTTTTAATGTTAAATCAATACGTGACGTTCTTCGCGGATTAGGAAGTGTCAAATTTTCCCTTAGGTTGCTGTGTTAACTTGGGTTATGGTATTTTTGATTTCTAGTTAGTTGACAAGACGTGTTTCTTTTGTATGTATTATGTCGCTTGTAGTTTTTATAGTTCCTAATTAAATGTTTTTTACTTAGGTTTAAAAACATAACATCCAAAGTATTGTTGGCGGAAATGTTGCAAACGTCAGAAAATCGCCAAGAAAATGTATCAGCCGATTGTATTATGAAAACTAACAATATTTGTAAAGAACTTCATGAACAAATGCGTGAATAAAGTTTCAAAATAAGTGCATGTTAGTTCAGTGAAATTAGGATGACAAAACCTAGTACAAATAAGCGAAATGATATTTTTCCCATCTTTTTCTTTCTTTCATTATTTATTTGTGTGTAGTGTAATACCGGCAAACTAACATAAACTTAAACTTAACTAACTTTTGACTAATGATGGACGCTGAAATTGTTTATCGAAATCTATTGATAGTTAAAAAAGCTTAGATTTTATGTTTCAACAGGCGAAACTATCGATAGCTATCCACCACTATGTACGACTACGCATCCAGTGGACGTTTAGCCTTATCGCAGTTGAACAATTGTAATTTAAAACTTCTTGGGGTGTATTGCAATTCGCTGCATACCTCAGTTTCATCAATATCCTTTGAGTCTCACTGAGTCAAAGATTCTTCCAACCCGCCCGCGCGTTCCGTGTCCTCGCCATGCCACCACCCAAATTAGAGCGCCCTAGGTCATCGTCTAAATGATCGGGCAGGCTCTGCCTAAAGGAGTTCATTTTTATGTGTTTAACGTAGTGTTATGTTTGTTTCTAATGACATTATTTTGCCCCAATATATCCCATATAAATCAGTTCACCTGCGATGTTGCCTTTCCTACTACTATAGAATAAATAGGTACGCAACAGAACCTGGAACCAGAGCTCGGCTGGCGGCAGTGGAATTCTTAATACGATTTCAATGGCTTTGGTGCGATGTTTACCTACCAGAGGCCGTTAAATCGAGTCCATGGTCAGTACCATGTTGCCAAACTTACTGTTGTGTTCGTAAATTTTGGGAAAATAGCACGTACAAGTTTGAATAAGTACTTTGTAAAAAAAAGAACGCGGGAGTCCCACAAGGAGCAGTCCTATCCCCGCATCTCTTCAACATCTTCACTCATGGTGTCCCTAAACCCCCCGAGAGCACCCTGGCCCTCTATGCCGACGATACGGCTTTCATCGTAAGATCACTGCGTCCCCACCTAGTCACCAGAAAGCTGCAAACAGCAGCAAACGAATTTTCCAATTACTGCGTTAATTGGAAACTTCGCCTCAATCCCGACAAAACCCAAACCATCCACATTGCCCGCAGAAGGCAACCTCCCTTCAACGCGGTCAACCTGGATGGACGCGATGTCCCCTGGTCCGACGCAGTGAAATACCTCGGTATCACCCTAGACAAAACCCTCCACTGGCAACGCTATATCCAAGGCAACCTCAACAAAGCCAGGCCTATTCTCTCCTCTACTCCCTTCTCAACCGCCACAGCGCACTAAGCCACAAAAACAAGACCCTCCTCATCAAAACCATCATCAGACCCGCCCTCACATACGGTCGAGTGGCGTGGGGTCATGCAGCCCCCTCTCACATCAACCGTCTCCAATCCCTCGAAAATCGTTACATTGTCATCCGCACTGCCATGGACATCCCATGGTTCATCCGTAACGTAGATTTACACCGCGACATGCAACACACACCACTTTCCCAATTTCTACACGAGAGAAACACGAAGATTCTAACTTCCGCCCCAGATCACCCAAACCTCCTTATCAGACAAGCCTCTAACTATGACATTGATGCCGCTTATTGTCATAAAAGACCCCGTCACCAACTTGTCTAGGTGCGCCAAGTAGCACCCCCCCCCCCCCCGCATCATCGCGTCTTTAAGTGAAATTGCAATTAGTTTTGGTGTGTGTTTATTTTACACAAGGAGAAAATAATTTTAAAACTTACAGCTACACAGGGTGGTCAAACGAGGATCGGGTGGAAGACTATGAGAAATCTAAAGAGCTTATTCAAAATGTTTAAATCTATTATAATAAATGAAGAAAATACAAAAAAACTTGCTTAATTTCATCGTTTATGATAAAATTACTGTAAAACTTTTTACATCATGTTCGAAAAACCAATTTCGTTATATTTTGGCATTTTTAATTGAAAAAATATTTGTTTAAAGAGCAATAATTGATATAAAGTAACTAAAATATTAAAACTGATTAAATCTAACGAAATTAGTTTTTGAAACACGATGTAAAGCCCATTGCCGTAATTAAGGAAGTTTGAATTGATATTCTAGAAAAACGGCTGATATTAGACATGCTAAGTGGTATATCAAATAAAAGCTTATTTAAAGAGGCTTCTTTTAAAATAATAATATAATACTCTTAATAATATGCATTTAAAAAATTGTGAAAAGTTATGATTTGTCATTTCTTTAACACCCTGTATAAAATAAAAGATTTGTAAACAAAACTAGCCTGCTCATAAACTACAACATTCAAAGCAATTTGATAAGCATGTATTTTATTTACTTGTTTTTAGGTCTTCCAGGAATGTCATGAAAAATAGGACGTTTTTCACAAGCAAGTTAACTTTCTGTAAAAACTACTAATATTTGACCCCCATACTCCAATTTTTAAATAATCAGGACAATGGCAGCTATTTAATTTAAAATCATAAAATACAGGGTATTCTATCAAAAACAAATTAAGTTTAAAATATTTTTGGGCCACCCTAATGTAAAATAATTTTAAAATATGCGTGAGCCACCCCTAAAGAAAAATAAGAAAATAAGGAAATAATTATTTCGCTTTCTTCAAACCATATTCTACAACTGGCCTCTGTTCTTAATTTACCCCAAATAAACATTAAAATAAAAACGTTGCCAAAAAACGCCTTTGATCCCACGCCGTCTAACCCGATAAATCACCTAAACAAGAAGTGCGCCGGCGCCGGTCGAAACCCTTCTAATACCTATTAATCCGATTAACTATACTACGATCCCAAAATAATTCGCAAAACTGTTCTTATCACTATTGACGGTGTGCGGAGAAAATAATTAACATCGATTCACACACTTTTAACTGAAATAAAAGCATTCAAAACCGCTTGGGAAGATTGTGCATTAATAAGTACATGTTGCCAGGTTTTAAAATATTTCATTTAAATTCTCATAAAATGTACCAAAATCAGTATGGCATTAAGGGCCTTTACACCCTACGGTACTTGGTCTACTCAATTTGGCAACGCAGCTAGGAAAAACCCATGTCTAAAGGCGCTCGCACGCTATCTTATCGCCTCTAACCAACGTTCAGTGTCGTAGACAAGTTTCAATCAAGAGGATATTAGCAATTCAGTTTTATTATTTTGGTGGTTATTCAAAACAGCAAATATTATAATGCAGGCGAGTTCTTCAAGTGATAGTAACCAACAAGTTACAAAACGACGTCATTTAAAACCTAGGGAGCGTACAATTGTAAAAAATGTGTATGAGGGAATTCTAAGTACACACAGTGGAATATCATTCACTAATGCAGCAGAACGTTGTGCCACACTGACTAAGACATCTTGCCGTAGGAGGACAATAGGAATACTAAAGTGTCCGATCAGAAAGAAACAAGAGGACGGAAAAAGATTTTTATTGATCAGCAAATAAAGTTAGCCATTCGTCGGAAAGTGCACGTAACGCCTTTATCAATGGACTGTCCACTGGATTGAAAGCTCCTTCAGGAAAAGGTCGCCGGTTATTTATAACCGACATCGGGAGTGATTCTGGTTTTCTTGAAAGTTAGTTAAACGTGTTTGAATCTCGTAAAACCAGTGATTATCATGAGGATATGAACTCGGGAGTGTTTGAAGATTGGTTTAAATCCATCTTACCGCGTATTGAACCTGTGTCGATAATCGTGATGGATAATGCATCATACCACAGCCGTCGGGTGGAAGCTTTGCCAACTTCTGCGTGGCGAAAAGGAAAGATCGTTGACTGGCTCAAAGAAAAAAATATTGCATTTGGCGAAAAAATGCTAAAAGTGCAGTTGCTCGATCTTGCAAGACTTCATAAAAAAAAATATACGAAATATGTAGTGGATGAAATGGCTGGTGAACGAGGTGTTACAATATTACGTTTACCGCCTTACCATTGTGCGTGAAAATAGAACTTTTAAATTAAAAGATGTTAAAGAACTGTTAAAAACGGCAATATGAATATAACAGATTGGCGTAAGTGCGTATTACATGTCGAGGGCGTAGAAAAAAAATATGTGGGACTTAGATGTACGCGTTGAAGTCATGGTAGAACCTATTATTATAAATCCTGCAGATGACAGCAGTAGCGACAGTAATGAAATGTTTTCATGGTCAGATAGTGAATAATCGCGGTTATGGTAATAATGAATTTAAAATTGTAACGTATTGTCATTATAACAATTCTTATGTCGGCGTGGAATATAATTTGTCAAATTATTATCAACTAGTGTTCATTAGGTAACAATAGGTAGGAAATTTTTAAACACTTATAATTTAGGTTTAGGTTTTGCCCTTAATCCACTATTATATGTTTCTATTATTATGTAATATAATAAAAACAATATGAAAATAATATATACCGTTGCTTTATTATTCTTTTTGGATTTTATACCTGAGTAATTTAGTTTCTCTAATTACTTCATTAGATCACCAAATGTAAAAGCTTAATTTATTTTTCAGTTTAGTTTATAATATTATATTTATTATAGTAAATGTAAATATATTATAATAATAAACCAAAAATTCATATATGTTTTGAATTATTATTGTTTAAAATGACACGCCTCTGGAATTGGCGTTCCCCTAACGTCTTGCACACCCCGGTAAAAATGAGCCACTGCCAATTATTTTGGTACCGGAGTTTTTTTTTTATAAAATATTTACAAAAATGGAATTTTCAGGGGTTGATATGACAACACTTGGTTGATGGTATGGCGAGATGAACGCGCTAAATCAAAATAATATAGAATCTGATTATGGTGGCGACCCCTCGAGGATTTTGTAGAACAAAAAAGAGTTTCCGCACGTTCGCTTTTTCCTATGCTCTCCAGAGTTTTGTTGCATAGCTATTTATTGTGTGCTACTACGTAGGTAGGTCCGTAAGTTTCCGGCCCTGGCAAACTTTGAGGGGTAGTAGGCCGATCTAACCAGCCATCATATGACCCTTTATGAGTTGTTACTACGTGCATTGCTTCATGTTTATTTGAGTTAATAATTTTTAAAAAAATGTTTACAATTGGTACCAAGTAGTTATCAAAATGGTAGGCAGAATAAGGCTGTCGAAATTAAAACACGTTTGGATGGCGTGTATGGGAAGCCTTTCCCTTCCTATTCAACTGTAAAGGAGTGGACAAAATTACTTGTTGGAGCGAGAAACCTAGGAAGATGATCCCCTTCCTGACGGCCTGTGAGTCAATACTTCAGAAACAATTGCTTTCGTGAAAGTGATAATGGCCGACGTATGAAGATCAAGAAAATTGTAATCAGAGAATTTTAAGACAACAATTACATAATATGAATAGAATTATTGCACGACTTCTTTCTATTGCAAAAAAGCGTGAGTAAATGAATTGTTGCAAAGCGTTTTTAACAGAATATAACATCGAGCTAAAGTGTCTTTTAAATATGGTTGTAACTGGGGACGAGCCTGTGGTGCTTTATTGTGACCCTCTTTTCAAAAGGTGGTCAAATGAAACCGTGGAAAGAAGTATGAGCTCTCCCTAGAAAGGCTAAAACCACACAATGGCAAACATTATTATGGCCTGTGGAATTCCCAGCGAATCCTAACCTGATTACCTGGAAATAAACATGACAATGAACGCATCTTGCCATCCAAGACAAAGACTAAAGGGTTTGGAAAAGATGTTAAAAAATATAATGACCTTAAAAAAGACTATATTGGTATAATGGTAATATTAGTTTTTTCCCCTTCCTTCTACCTAAGGCCGAAAACTTATGGAACTTACCAATGCATGGACAATGTACATCGCTCGTCGGATGAACAAGCTGCTATATTGACAAATTATAACGCTCATCAAGTGATAGAATATTGTTGTTTTTATAGTACAAATTAATTGTCCTGATGGAACTACATGGCTAATGAGATATCCTCCTACTGATGAGCAGAGATAACAATTATAGCCTGCAGTGTTTTTCATTTGACAGAATCTTAAAACAACGTATATCTTACCTTTGTGATATTTTCTTATATAGATATATGAAAGTTAGTGGGAATGGAGTCATTATAGCCACAGATACTGGAATAACTAAAAATAAAATATAAAAATATACCACTGAAAAAGCCAGACTGAATATACTTATACGAAAATGTACTACTTTCTGACATTTGACAAATCAGAAACTAAGATTATTGACGTAAAAACCTATACAAATGCAATGTCAAAAGTATCCACGATTGTACTATACCTGTAGTAAGATCGGCATGCAATGGTTCCAAAGCAAATCTTAGCAAAAATATAGCTATACCAGTATTTTGTATTCCTGTTTCTATAGCTATAGCTAAAGCATCTGGCGCAGGTTGTCTTAAAATCTTGGCCATTATGTATCCTAACATATACCCGAACCAGGGCAAACCCATACCAGCTACAATAATCTAAAATATTTCAATACACTATACAGGATGTTTCATAATTGCATGCTAATACGTGAACGTCTTAATCCTTCGATGATTAAAAAAAAAGTTCTGCAGCCTGTTAATTTCTAAGATACAGGGTTTTGAAAAATTTCAAAAAAATCTGTGTTTTCTTAATATATTTAAGGCCGCTTTAGATATTACTTTGAATTTTAGTAAAAAGTAGCTAGGCATAAAAACAAATTTCTTTTTAAACAAAAGATTTGGTCTACTTCTACCAGTAGCGTCCGCGTTAACAAGTCTTAATATCTGTAACGAAAAAAGTGATACGCCACATTATTAAGCAAAAATGGTTCCTAGATTTTTTTCGTGTGAAGATTTCGATTAAAACAATTAATGGCATTTATTTGCATATCGCCATGCGCCTAACCAAATCTTTTTTTTTGAACAAAATTTGTTATACTTCTTTTGTGTTCCTTTCTTTATTTCCAATAACTTTTGTTAAAAATATTTTTACCCTACTCTATCCGTTTCTGAGATAAAAATTATTTTCCTCAAATTCTGACCTTTAGCAGGGTGTGACCTAAAATTGAATTTCTTTTCAAAGATAAAAGAGAGAAACTCGAAATTTAGGTTGTGGCATTAGATAGTATGATGCATTGTCGGAAAATAAACTTTTACATACAGGGAAGTGGAAAAGTAACAATTTTTGATCTTAATCAAAAAATTAACAAAACTTCATTTTTTAAATACGATGCTATGTTGCTAGTTCAGTGAAGGATAGGCGATAATATTTCCTATCTATCCATATATGGTATCCCTATAACTAGTATAGTTTTAAACTTATTTACGACTTTTCGCAAAATTTCCAGTTTTATTGACTTTTGGCAAGAAGGCTGTGATAAACAAAGTAAGTAATTATAAAACTGGACCCAAAAAATGATGTATTACGTAATAGTAGTAGTAGTAGTGGACAGGGAGGCTTTGACGCCAAGCAAGTAGGCCAGTTTCTGACCCTTTTTGCCAACCCCGTTTTAACGTCTGGGTAATGTCAGCCAGACGGGACCTACAGTTTAACGTGGGTTCCGAACCACAATATAACCGACAGATGTTATTCTCGGCACAATATTTTTACGGTCTTGTTATTATTAACGTCTCTTTGCTCACCACAAACCTCGACGGGCGGGTCCTTAAACGTCCTTGTGTGCAGCTAAGAGAGTTATGTATGTCACGGGGGCCCTCGAACCATCTCTCTCTCACCAATTCTCTGGCCAAGGCTTTTACCTCGACCATACGAATATCAGGCAGTGTCCGAGATACACCATCCGCACCACTGTTATCCTTCATTTGGCTCAAGGGTCCCTCCCTCGACAACATGCCGTTTCTAGATTACCTACTAGACTAGAGTGCCGTTGAGAATTTGTCGGTGTGTGTTGCATACGCAACACTATAGTCTGTGCGTTTTAAGAAGTCCGCTAAGCCATATAAAACCTCTTGAGCATTATGTCGGTGGCTCTCAAACAATAAATTATATTGAAGGTAATTTTGGATGTTGATGAATTACATTTTCTAAATAAAATAATTTAAAGTAAATAAAAAATTAGTTTAGGTAAAGAAAAATAATAATTTTTTAGCTTTTGTAGTATTCAGACAAATTAGTCTTACGAATTCTTTTTTATAAAGTTTTGGTTCTAAAAAGAACCGATTTTGTAGTCTTGCGACAGAACGTACCTACTTGTAGATAGGTACTACTAAAAGTAGTCTTCCTCTGCATTTGAAATTTCACCCATGCTTTCAGACTCATCAGAATCAACATCATCGTCATCATCATCATCATTTGTAATAATTAACGGTCTTACTTCGTCTATAACCTGTTCTGTCTCATAAGATTAAAAATAATTTTTTCTGTGTGTTCAATGCATTTCCGCCATTCTTCTTTGCCCGCTTGGCTAAGCGGCTCCTCCCATAACTTTATAACGCTAGGCTTACCGATATTTTTACAGGCATGTTTGTCATAATAGTTCTTGCTAATACCCCATACCAATTCAATTGCGTTGTAATGACAATGGTAGGGCGGCAATCTCAAAACTTGATGTCCATATTTGAGGGCTAATTCGTCAACAACATACTTTTTTTTTAAATGACTACTCTTTACACTTGCTTAAAAGTTCACTTTTTAAATATAAATTTTCATGGTTTATGTTTTTCTTTGACAACCACTCTTTTGTTTCTTCCTTTTTCCAGCTGCTTGTAGGGAATTTCTCTTCGAGTCTCGTATGGTAAGAGGCATTGTCTAAAACAATTAAGGAAGATTTTTCTAAACTTTTTAAAAGTTTTTCCTCGAACCAATGCTCAAAAATTTCAGCATCCATATTGCCGTGATAATCATCAGTTTTTTTTGTTGATGAAAATATCAAACTGGCATTTAAAACAAAACCTTCTTCATTACCAGCATGTAATATAATATACCTTTTTCCATTACTTGCACGGGTACTTGAATAACAATGCTTTGAGTCATCCTGCCAAGACGTTTTTGTTGAAGTTCCGTTTGCAAATACCCATGTTTCGTCAAGAAAAACAACTTGTCTTGACAATTCCGATTTTTTGTTGTTTAAATAATCCCTTAAAAATTGCCATCTTTTCGAAACAACATTGGACAGCTCGCAAAGCAGTTTTCTGTTGTTCGTTTTTTTATATTTGAAACCCATATGTTTTAAGATGATGGACAAACTGTTAGTTCCAATATCGCAAAGTTTTTTCTGCTTTATCTTTTCAAGAATAGCTTTGAGGGTAACATATTCCTTGGTTTTATACATATCATAAACAATATTCCTAATAGAGAGTTTTATCCCTTGGGATAAATCCAAGGTATTTGAATGGAGTCGAACCCTTTTATATGGTCTGTCCAAATCCTCTTCACTCTTTTTTCGAAGTCTTCTTAAGGTCTTCTCTGAAATGCCGCAAGCATCAGACGTTCGTTTTTGCACTCTAACGGGCCAGAGTTATCTTTTTCTAAAGTAAAATAACGTTCCACTTGTAATACCAAACGGCGTTCACCTGGAGATAAATGCCTTCTAGGCGATGTGCCACCTTGCTGAACATTTTCCATAACTTTGCTTAATATCTGATTTTAATTCACACACAATGAGAAACAAACTAAAAGTGAAAAGCACAACTACTTATTTAAAATAAAGTAGAACATACCATCCCGCACTTCAGCAAATTTTAATTATTTCTTGGAAAATAGTAATTATTATGAAGATTTAATTATAATAATCCCAAAATAATGTCATTATCGGAAAAGTATATACCTGACAAAATCTTTAACATATTTAACCATCCCGCACTTGAGCAAATTTTAATTGGTTCTTGGAAAATAGCGATTATTATATAGATTTAACTATAATAGTAGCAAAATAATTTAATTATCTATTTAATTATTATTTATGCTCAACGCGTAATTCTAAGATAATTTTGTTTTGAAACCTCTGATTTCGCCCAGTAATAGAATACAGTAAACCAGTGGGATGTTAAAAAAAAATTTAATTTAATTTTAAAGGCTCTTTATTATTTCTTCTATATTAATTTATAATGTCACCTTTCATTTATTATTGGCCTAGAGCCCCTGGAGCCATTCTCCCCCACTGTCTGACAGGCCAGACAGGGTTGAAATGACTCAATGGTGCCCTAAAACCGGGGACGCAGCCCCGGCGGGTCGTTGGCCTGACCCCTAAGAAAGGTTTCCACTATTTACAGTACTACACTTATTCACACACGTTCCGGCGTAGCGCCTCCACAGGTATTTTCACTAATTGTTGCCTTACGGCTTGAAAAAAGCAACTCAATATTGTTTTTTTTAAGAGAATCATGAACTGAAATTAGCATGGCATTTGGGGAAAAATCTGCCAAAAAACCCCATTAATATTGAGTGGGATGTTCGGTGTGATCAAGTATAGCGAAGGTGCGAAGATATTGTAACTTAACCGACTTACTGTTTTAAAAGCGATAACATCCCTTGGTGATTTAATCCGATATCGGACTTCTTAAAACGCACAGACTTTACGTAGTATGGTGACCTGGGCCCTGCAAACTGAAAAAAGTCTGCTGGGCCAGCCCGGGCTTGAACCAGGTACCTGTAAAGCGAGAACGCTACCACGCGACCAGGCCGTCACCTGTATTACGTAATAAGTATTGTAAATAGCATATTACGCATGAATAAAAAATTACACACGAAGCCGCGCATCGGTTTTTTTTAAGCCCGCCGCTTCGGTATCCGTGCGATTTTAATTACCGTGCGTAATGTCGAACTTACATAGACGGGGTACTTCAGGTAGTGAGCAGAATTTACAGTAGTGGTCATAGGTAAACAATTTAATCTAAATGCTCAATATGACCCCCATTGACTCTTAAATACTTTTCATTCTTAGACATAACAGCTTCTGTAGTAGCGCTTGCTATTTCGGCTGGATCATGGTTGGTCGAAGGCTCTTCTTATTCGGGCTACCAGATCTTCCATTGAATCGACGGAAGTAGAGTAAACTCTTTGCTTTAATGTTTCCCAAAGATAGAAATCTAATGGTGTTAGGTCTGGACTCCTTGGTGGCCAATTCCACGGTCTGTCTTCAAACATCTCATACAATTTCTGGCTAACCACATTTCCGCAATGTGGCGGAGCGCCATCCAGTTGATACCAACAATATCTTCTATCCAAAGGCACATTATCAACAAAGTCTGTCACAACTGTTTGCAAAATGGCCATGTATCTTTCGCTATTTAACACTCCCTCATAAATATGATACGTACTTGATCATGCATAATAAAGCAAATACATTTACACTGAATTTATTTTGAAAATTTCTTTCTCGAATGACATGAGGATTTATAGTGCCCCAGAAATGAGAATTCATGTTCGACTTATGATTCTGTTGCACTCGCCATGAATAAAAAATAAATTTAATATGTCAGCATTTGTATACGTATTATTTTCCATTTTTCAACAATATTTCTCTGGAATAAACTCAGTATCAAAACGTCGATAAATAAATAATTGCAACTGACAATGACACGCCTCTGTATAGATACGTATTCTTTTTTTGTTTATCAAGGCCTTCTTGCCAAAAATCAATAAAACTGCTTGATATTTGGAGGATTCTGCGAAACACCGTAAATAAGCTCAAAACTATAGTAGTTAGGTATAGGGATACCATATATGGATAGATAGGAAATGTTATCGCCTATCCATTCAATGATCTAGCAACATAGCATCGTATTTAAAAAAAAAAGTTTTGTTAATTTTTTAATAAAAATTGTTACTTTCCCACTTCCCTGTATATGAATATGAATTATCTAGTACCATACTATCTAATGCCACAACCTAAATTTCGAGTTTCTCTCTTTTATCTTTGAAAAGATATTCAATTTTAGGTGACACCCTGTTAAAGGTCAAAATTTGAGGAAAATAATTTTTATCTCAGAAACAAATAGCGTAGGGTAAAAATATTCTTAATAAAAGTTATTGGTAATAAAGAAAGGAACACAAAAAAAGTATATTATATAGTGTTCCATTTAAAATAAGCAAGTTTGAGACATCTTCCGGCATAACCGGAACTCGCACAAGGTCGCCGTTATTTCCCCTGAAGAAAGCGTCTCTTTTAACCCCAAAATCCAAATTTGCAGGATTCAAATCGCATTAATTTCCGAAATATTCTAATGGAACGGTCACCAGATTGATAATATCAATTATATCGGTTCTATTGAAAATTATGACTTCATATGTTATGAGCTTTTTTTCTTAAAATCATCCAATGATTAAGACATCCAAGGATTTGTATGCAATTATCAAGTACCCTGAATTATTATATTTATATTTAATACTTAATATACAGGGTGTTAATGTGATCATGTTACAAACTTCTAGGGTAGATAGAACACATGAAAAAAAAAAAAAAAGTTCATTTGAACATGAATCCGGACACGCTTCCTCAGGTATTTAGAGCTCTTTGAAGATGACCTTTATAAACTAGTTTTCGTTTTGTAGCTCTGGAACTACTTTAGCTGCGTCAGCCATTTTTGGGACATAAGTTACTGTCAGTAAGTTCATCTATTTAAGCCTATTGGAGAATGTTAACTTTAACTAGGGGCGTGCGAACCAGGGGGGTATTGGGGTTAATTTGACCCCATTCCTCTAAGGCTTCGATTTCTTGCCGTTTTGACATTAGGTTATGATTTTTCTATGTCTATTACATAAAAAGGGTATTCTATGTAAAAGTCACCGTATCTTCGGAAATTGACTGAAAACAAGTTAAGATACACAAATCAATTATTGGAGTCTTAAAGAAATTAGGTCAAAAGAACAATAAAGTTCAGTACAGATATGAAGCCATAACTTATTCAGCGATATTATTATGGTAGATAGTACAAAACCAAACTTAAAACAGTAGTTGCTGAAAATGCCTGCCACCACGCTCAATACATTTACAACGCTGATTAATTTATCTCTTGGTATCTGTACTGAACCTCATTGTTCTTTTGACCTTATTTCTTTAATACTTCAATAATTGATTTCCGTAACTTAACTTGTTTACAGTCAATTTCCGAAGAAACGGTGCCATTTAGCAACTTTTACAGAGAGTACCCTTTTTATGTAAAAAGCGTAGGAAAATCATAATCTGATGTCAAAACGCCAAGAAATTGAAGCCTTAGAGGAATGGGGTCAATTTTACCCTAATACCCCCTAGTTTGCTAGTTGGTTAAAGTAACCATTGTCCAATAGGCTCAAATAGATGAACTTAATAACAGTAATTTATGTCCCAAAATTGGTTCCGGTAGCTGAAGTAGTTCCGGAGCTACAAAACGAAAACTAGTTTATGAAGGCCACCTTCAAAGGGCTCTAGCTCTCTGAGGAAGCGTTTTCGGACCCATGTTCATATGAACTTTATTTTTTTGCTCTGTGTTCTATCTACCCTAGAAGTTTGTAACGTGATCACATTAACATCCTGTATATTTATCTTATCTATGTATATTCAAAATGTCCGCTAGTTAATGGTACACTACTACAGGCGAGATGGAATTAGAGGTAGAACAAATTAGAGACAAACTACTTATTTGTTTAATTAACTGCGTCCAGTAATTATGAAATATGTAAAGAAAGTACTCGAAATCTAAACGTCCATATTTTCTTTAAAATGCGATCAATCTATTATATTGTTAGTTTATTAGGTAGGCTGTGTCTTGAACTACTTAGAACAAGTTGTTTGTTTGATTGACCTTTACGTCTACTTTATACAGGGTGATGGCTGAGATGCCAAGCCCTGTAAAATCTGATGAACAAAAAATTCAAACTAATGAAAACATAATTTTGAATTAGTGTGTTGATTACAGATTTATGTTAGGTACTTACTGTAACAATTACAGTGCAGTGGCGTTCGTGGCAATTAAAAGAAGTCGAAAAATAATGTTATTGTCAATTATACAGGGTGATTTCTAAGGTGATATACAACTACTTAAAAGAAACAACTTTTTTTAAATAACTCAAAAATAAAGGAGATATTTTTTCATACACATGAGCCATTTTTATTTTTCAACACTCCCAAACTAACTGAAATCTATCACGCGATGAACTGACAACAAATTGAGACTTCACTGCTTGGTTATTCTGAACTATTGGACGAAGGTAAGTTTGGATTAAATAAATTACAAATATTTTGACATAAGGAAGGTCTGTTCCAACCATCAGTCCCTGACAGTTTCAAACCGTCAAATACAATTAACCAGTTGTAGGGCTTATTAAGGCATCCTGGGGTCTACATGCAATATTCATTTGGTAGACTCTATTTCTGATTAAAAACTGGTCCCGTACTGCTGGTTGAAACAAACCTTATGTTTTGGGTACCATCAAATAGCAAACACCATGTAATAACAAAACAACTTTGAAAAAAGACAAGAACATTTAAAACAAATATAAATTTTATAAATTCTTCAAATAAACTTCTTTCTTCTATTTAAGAAATTTGAAATGTATTTACTTACCCTCCACGAGAAGAGTTGAAACAGGTATAAATTGGTCACAATAGCAAAAATTATTATAAATAATATTAAAATCGATGAAAACCCTTTTAATATTCTACCTAAAAATGCTCCGGTCTTTTTAAGGTATCGATTAATTAAGTATCCTATTGCTAACGGGACCACTAGAGCAAAGACGTATGTCGATATGTGTGAGTATGGAACCTAAAATTAAAACAGAACAAATTAGTAAAATATTGTAAAGTATTAAACACTTTGCTTGAAACTTAAAAGGAAAACTGTTTATAGAAATTTCATAGATTTGCAGATGATAAAGATATTTCTTAATTATATTAAATAACAAACATAAAAGTTCTTAATTATATTAAATAACAAACATAAAAGTTCTTAATTTTTTTAATTTCAACAAATCAAAATGCCTACATTTTCCAAATAACAGAAACAAGTTTACAAAAATATAAACAGTATACGGATATAAATCAGGAAAAAATCTAAAATTGTAAAAGCTATTAAATTTTATATATTTAGGAATAAAATGTGATTAAACAATATAAATAATTATTGCCAATATTTCGTCTTAGGTTAAACGCGCAATACGATTTATTACAGCACGACTTTAAAATAGCGGTAACCTATGCTGTTACTAACGCGATATATTTATCGTATGTGCGCGCAGTGCAATACGCTTCTATGTATCACATTTTTTGCGACAAAATAATGGCGCGATTAAAAATCGAATTGCGCGGTCAGCCTTTTTCGATAAAGAAAAATATAGAACACCATATTAAGCAATATTTTAAATATAAACAAAGCTGTTTCAAAAACGATTGTTTATAAGAAAGTTCTAAAAACATAAAATAGTTTAGAAATTATAAGACAGAAATTAAAAAATGGTTATCAACTACAACTATACAAATAATTTACAAAATGTTTTGGGAATGCTTTAAATATGTAGGTATGAGATATTTACCTATATTGCTATATCATTCTTTAAAAATTATAATACAAGCTTGCCTCCCTAGGTGTGTTTAGTGTATTTATATTTACATCGATAAAATTTTATGTGTATAGTATTATACAGGGTGTCCAGTTTTCGATGGAATTACGGGGTATCTCCGTTATTAGTGAAGATAGAAGGATACGGTTTTCGCAGCACTGTACTACTTTTTTGTGAAACAAAAGATGCCGCACTCAGAATCTTTCTAGTCCTCCTTGTTTTTGATATTCGGGATGTTTTTGAGAATTTTACATTTTGGGACACCCCCCTATATTTAGGTTACCCTGTAGCTTATCACAGAGAAAACAAATGTTATTTTTGTGGTTTCTTACGTAGAATCCAGTGACGTACTCAGATTTTTTCTACGTCTACTAGTAATAGTTTCCGAGAAAAAAACAAACTTGTTTTTTTTTAAATCGCTCACCCTATATATAATTTAATAATATAATTAAGTTTATAACAAGCTTCTCAAAAATATATAATACCTTATTTTTAATATTAAGTACGAAATTTACGTTTTATTAAAAAATATACATTTTTTGTTAGTAGGCCATGATGGGTATTTAAAAAAACTATTACTGGTATGATAATTACTGCAGAATATATTTTGGACTCCTTAATCTAATTAGCAGTTATATTTCAGTAAAAATAATAACAATGCATAAATTGAGTTGTGTTTTACTACGTAAAACACTAGAAACAAAAGCTGAAAATTTATAGAACTTTCTCATAAATATTGCTCAAATTGTTCTCCATTATGCCTTAGACATGTTTCACACATAGTTCTTATTCGCCTTAATGAATTTAAAATAATAAAAGGCCACATTTCTAACTCCCTAAATGCTCCTTCAGTGGCATTTCTGAAGAAATCCAAAAGCGATAAGTCGGGTGACCTTGGTGGCCATCTTACAGGTCCATTAGTTCCAATCCTGTGGCCTTAGAAATTATAGTTTAAGTAGGCCTTGATAATTACCACCTTGTGAGCGAGTGCTTCATCGTGTTGCAGATGCAAGTTATTGAGACCCGCTAAGGGCACTTCTTCTATTATTTCCGGCAAAACGTTTTCCAGAATTTCCAAATATTTTTTTGCATTAAGGCTGCCTTCAAATATATTATAAATTATTTTGCTTCCTAGTATAAAACGTTAAAGCCAAACCTGCCTTGCTGTTCGAGTGGAAATATTACATGCTGATTTTTTTGAGACCAAGACCTCTTATTGTACCGATTAAACATACCAGCACTGGTAAAATGAGTCTCATCGGACCATATAACGGTTCTTCCAAAATTATTTTCCCTGTTGATATTTTGTAAATACCAATTACAGAACTCTATACGGCGCTATGCATCACCAGTATGTAAGTTTTGTACTAGATGGAATTTATATGGCTTCAAATTGTATTTTTTTGGGATTGTTCGAACTCTTGATTTAACTACTTTGACCGAACCTATATAACTAGTTGGATTTGTTTCAATTGAAGCTAAAACATTTACTTTATCAGTCTTGCGGTTTTCCTTGTTGTAGATTTTAAGCCGAGGTTAAGAAAATAAACTGTGTTCGATTAAATTTGATTTCATCCTTAGAAAAATGCTTTTATCCGGCTGTCGTCTATCGGGATATCTATCGGGATATCTGCAAGTAATTTAAGAAATTTAATAAATCTTCATAAAGATACTACAAAAAGGCGTTTTCATTACAATTGACATAACAAACGAGCATGTCGTATTTTTCATTATTTTCAAAGTTTACATTTTCTGCCATAATTAGGACAAACTGATTTATTACTATTAATTAGATATTTTAAAACAACTTAATGAACCTGAATACTCTGACAGAAACTAAAGAAGTTTTTAATATAACTTAAATGACTGTGTTCTTTTTTTTTTAAATACCCGTCATGGCCTACTAACAAAAAATGTAAATTTCGTGCTTAATCTTAAAAATAAAAATAAGGTATTACATATTTCTGAGACGCTTGTTATAAACTAAATTATATTATTAAAAAATATATAGGGTGGCCCATTTAAAAAAAAGCAACTTGGTTTTTTTTTCTCGGAAACTATTGAACGTAGAAAAAATCTGAGTACGTTACTGGATTCTACGTAAAGAAATACAAAAAGAACACTTATTTTTTTCTTTGATAAGCGACAGGGTAACCTAAGTATGGGGTGTCCCAGAATGTAAAATTTTCAAAAACATCCCGTCAATATATCAAAAACAAGGGGGACTAAAAAAATTCTGATTGCAGCATCTTTTGTTTTACAAAAAAGTAGCACAGTGCTGCGAAAACCGTATCCTTCTATCTTCACTAATAACGGAGATAACCCGTAAAACCATCGAAACCTGGACAGGGTGTCGGGATAAGGATACGGAGCGGCCATACCTCGGAAACGATACGTCTCACATATTTGGGAAAAAATGCTACCATTATAAAAACTGCCAAGACAGATTCATTAAAAATAATTCAAGTGTCTGAGATTGCCGCAAGAGGCTCATTTATTTTTAAAGTTCATTTTAAAGCAAAAAATGCCACTAAACCGTAGAAAAACAAATAAATAATTAAAATCAGTAGGTCGTTCACTACAACTTTTATTATTTGTATTTTTTCAAATCTCGCCTAATAAAGGAGCATTTAGGACATTTTAAGAAACTTTGTCGTTATCCCTTAAAGGATTTTCTTGAACTTGGGCTTGTTTTAAAGGGAATTTCCTGGAGTTTAAATAAATGATTCAGAAATTGTCACTAGTTTCCTAATAAAATTTTAAGATGGCGCTGTTATTCAATCTAACTTAAAGTATCTAACTTATTTTCTTGATTTTTCTCGGTATTTTTAAATTGGATGGCTTAACTTTTTTTGGTAGAATAAGAGACAATTTGGATTAAAAACGACTCTTCCAAACCGCAAATCAGCATCACCAACAAATTTGCCTATATCTAACTGTTATGTGTTGTTACGAGATATTAATTAGCTTCCATTTTTTTTCAAAACACATTACCTGCAATAAATACCATGCGAACAAAAATTATTTTCATTCAAGAAGGACTTGGTAGTAAACTATTAACAGTAATTCCTGAGTCTGTCAAAATCTGCAGCTCGTATTTCTTGGAATACATAACAAGCCATAACAAAAATCTTAGAGTCTCAAGAACAAGGGGAACAGTACGGTAACTGTATGTCTTGATCTTTTGAAAGCATTTGACTGTGTGGATCATGCTGTTCTTATCAACAAGCTTAATAGGTATGGAATAAGGGGTATTGCTAGTGACTTAATAAAATCTTACTTATCCAGGCGAAGTCAATGTGTAATCGGGAGGGATGATGAGGAAAATGTTATAGCATCTAAATACCTAGTGATAAGGAAAGGAGTATCACAGGGATCAATCTTGGGTCCACTTCTTTACATCTTCTATACCAATGAATTATTAGACGTTGTTCAGGAAGATCTTGTTATGTACGCCGACGATACTTCACTGCTGCTTAGTGAAAAAAGTCAGGAGGCTGTGGTTGGTAAGGTAAGTGAGGCCATTCGCACACTCAACTCATGGTTTTCCTCAAACAACATGCTTTTAAATGTTGATAAGACTCAGATACTGAATTTTGGGGTGAGAGGGGGTAATTTGACGAGAGTGGATGTGGATGGGGTGGATATAAAAGTTAGCAAATCTGTAGCGTTTTTGAGCGTGGAAATAGATGAACGCCTTGATTGGAAGTCACACATCGAAAACATAAGCAGCAGCCTCGCTAAATATTGTTACGCGCTTAGAATTGTCACGGAGAATGTGTGTTTGAGGGCGGCTCTTACTTCTTACCATTCCTGTGTGGTCTCAAAGATTAGGTACGGTATTATTATTTGGGTAAATTCGGTAGATACTGGGCGAGTACTTCTTTTGCAGAGAAGGTGTTTAAAAAATTATGTTTAAAGCACATTCTCGGGAGAGCTGTAGGCCTCTTTTTAAGCAAAATAGTTTGATGACGATAACAGGTATGTACGTATATGAAGCAGCCAAGTTTGTTTTTGAGAATATCTCTTTGTTTGAAAAAGCAAACGTTCACATAAATACAATACGAAAAATAAGCAAGATCTGCTTTTAGATAGGACAAGATTCAGTTTTATGCAGAGAAATAGTCACGATACCATGATGAAGATTTGGAACAAAATTCCTTTGTAAGTAAGAGGCTTGTCAAAGCCCGAATTTCTCAGCTTCATAAAAAAACATTTAATAAAAACCTCTCCTTATTCTTTGATCGAATTTTTCTCAGACTGCAGTTTTAACTAATATTGTTTGAGTGATAGACTTGATCTTCAATGTAGACCTGGCTGTTTGCTTTATTGTTCGTCCTAATCCTGATGATTACAGGCTATGTATGCTATAATGCTATGCTGTAACCCAAATGAGAACGGGATGATTTGTAATGTTGTTGTGATGCAGTTCTGATAATTTGTGATGTAATTCTAATATTGATTTGTTATTTAAAATTCTTCTAAAATTTTTTGTTTCTTAATTTTAATTTTTATCTTTATTTTATTGTCTTAAATTATATAATATTAAGTATTGTGAACTTGTATGGACATGTTCTATATGCCCTAGGGCATTCTGATGGAACAAATAAATATACTTTACTTTACTTGCACTTTATAAGGAATCAAATTTAAGGAGTTTTTTAAGAATAGTCCTGCATGTTCCATAAGATTTTCTCACTTCTTGAGACAGGCGTCTTACATATTTTGTTGGCGTATTTTGCATTATTTCACGAACGTTTACAGATGGTCTTCCAGCACCTTCTTTTAGTTGTATAGAACCTGTTTCCCTAAACAGAGCCACGGTTCTTCTCAGGCAATGATTAAAATCCCCAGCAGTAAAAGCGACGTTAGGAAAATTTCGCGGAAATCGTCAATGCATAAACGCTGATTGTATTGCCATTCACCATTTACTCTAACCCCGTTTCGAAAATACGCTTCAACGGTAATAGTACTTTTGGACTACTAAGGCACTGAAATTTGGCTCAGCGTTGGGACAATATCAGAAGGCTTTTTATGGTATGGCCAAATCTTAGTAGCAATCTAGATCCACAAATACATTTTGGTAGCTTCTAAAAATGTCTAAAGTTTCTGACTTATAAGAATTTATTCGAAAAAGCTTTTAGATTCGGTTTTTAGTCAGTGTGCTATGCAGTGCCATGTGACATGTCACTGTTATTATTGAAATTCGCCTCCAAAATCAACTGATCTTAACCTATTAGATTTTTACCTGATCCAAATGAAATTAGATTTGCCACGACGAGCAGTCAACAAACTCATTTCGGAGTGTTTGGAAGTAAACGGTCAGTGTTTTGAGCACATATCTATTTTAATATTGTGTTGAATTATTTTAGCAGTTTTAAATAGTATTGTTTCTCAAAAACACCCAACACAATGTCTTTGTTGACCGCGCTCTTCAAGCAAGATCCAATTTTATTTAGATCTAGATCTTGAAATGCTTGGTTGACCTAACGTAGTAAATCTTTAGAACTTATTGGTGATATGTACCTTAATATACCTCATCACAGGTGAAAATCGAATCGATTAAGATCGGGTGATCTCGGAGGTCAACTCCGATAACAGTGACATGACAATTACCACTGCATGGCACAACCAAAGTACATATAGTTTTAGACCACCTTGTACATTGCAAAAAAGATTTGGTCACAGTACAAAAAGACTCCTGGCATTGCCTTACTCCGCGCAAAATATTACAATATTTATTGCCGGTCATGATTTTCGAAAAAAAAATGGAAACTAATTAATATCGCGAAAACGGTAACAGATAGGTCTAGGGAAATAATAAGGAAAATTGTTAAGAAATCCCTAGAGATTGTAAAAAAAAGGTTAATATACAGGGTGATCCGTTAGGTGCGTTTACCTTCAGTTTTAAACCATTCCAACCACATTGCCGTGTATCAAAGGGAATCGCACTAGGCGTTCGTCCAGCCAGCAATTTGGTATAATTAATTATAATGTACTTACCTCCACATCAGCATCTGTAAATATAGTTTTTCCCAACGTAAAAAGCCACAGAGGCATCATTCCAAAGGCAGCGATGGTGCTTATTGTCGTCATTAAAATTGACAAGTCTATGTTCCCGTCCAAAATGGCCGTCCAGATATTTGAGGCGCCTCCGGCCGGTGAAACCCCCGTGAAAAACATTCCCAGCCGCATTGCTGGGTCGTTTGGGAAGAGAACATAACCAATTCCATAACTGAGCTAAAATACGTAATTGAGTAAGAAGAATAAACATCATAATGTCATTTTCTATTTTTATTTTATTTATTACGAAATTTATTGACACACGATATACCACACTGCTATTACATCACTGTGATGCCAAAGGGCTATTAACCGACGTCATATTTAGCCATATATAGGTTTAAAACATATTTAGTTGCTATTAATATTAAAGAGAAATACAGGAAAGAATAATTTTCTTGGTTCATTCTCCAAATATTCGAAGATTGTCGTGGATGGAATTTTGAATGGGGGATTATGTCTCTGTTCACCGGGTTGCCTTGGACAGATTCGTTATATCAGTTGTAGGGTGTTCTCTTTTGGTGTTTTGTGTAATGGATTTCTGGGGTGTCTGGTTTTGGATATTCTTCTGAGGGTCGAGGTTTCAGAAACTTTTAGGTTTTTTTTGCCGGTCTGCGGATTTGGGTTAGTATTGGGTGTGAATATTCCATATTCCAGTATTCGGCAATAGATGGCCTTGTATATTCTCGTCGCTGTATAAGTACTAATTCCTTGGTTCTGGTATGTTAACCCTCTAAAATGTTTTGCTCGTGAACTGACTGTCTTTCTGCCGTTATTTGTGTGTTGGTTGAAGTTAAGTTTGTTGTCTAGAGTTATTCCCAAATACTTAGTTGTTGTTTTTGGTGTAATTTGTTCGTTGTTGATGTTAATTGCAGGTGAGTTTATGAGTTTGAACATTAGATGCAAGAATTATAGTCAGATGTAGTGTGGAGCATTTCTCCTTAAAGCTAAATTGGAAGGACGGTATACACTATTGGACAAAAGTAGAGCAACAAAGTGCTTTTATTTCTTTGAGTTTAAAAAATTAATTATATGATTGTGATCCCCAGCTAATTTTAATAAAATATTATCCCCACAATATTAGAAATTTTTCACAATATTTTGGTACACTTTAAACAAAATGAAGGTAGAGAAATATTTATAATTATAAAAATCGACAAAATGAAGTGCGACAAAAGTAAAGCAACAAATTGTGTCAACAGAATTTTATTTTACATATTACGATAAAAACCATTGAGCGCATTTAATAATTACAACAGCCAGAAGTATTATGTTAATAGTTAATAGAATATCCATTATTTTTTATTACTTGCCGACAACGTTGCGGCATTGAGGCAATCAATTTTTAAACAGTATTTTCGGGAAGGTTTGTCCAAACTTCATTGATTTTATTTAGCAATGACTGTTTATTTGGAAATAATTGTGTACGAATTCCACGTTCAACTTCTTTCCATAGATTTTCAATGGGGTTAAGGTCTGGGGATTGTGCCGGCCACTGCAAAACCCGAACGTTATTTTCTTGGAACCACTCTTGAACAATTCGTGAAGAGTGCTAAGGATCATTATCATGTTGAAAAATAAAACGCAACGGCATTTCCCACTCTGCATAAGGCAACATTACATTTTGCATTATATCTCTATAGACAAATCGATCCATGGTGTCATTAATGAAGTTTAAAGGACCCACCCCATTCCATGAAAAACAACCCCATAAAAAAACACTGCCTTTGCCATGTTTAACTGTGGGTGTAACGTATTTGGGATTAAACCTTGTGTTGATTGGCCGTCTTACACGCTTCATTCCATCAGAATTGAAATTTTTATAACGCGTTTCATCGCTAAACAAAACTTTTTTCCACTCGTCTACTGTCCAATTTAATGTCAACCGAATTGGGGGCTTTTTAGCCGGGCGTCTACTAAATAACTTTGCGTCTATCAACCTTCTTTGAACTGTCCGTGGACTAACCATAATTTCGGGAATTTCAGCAAAAATCTAGGTGCAGACATCCAAGGATCGTTTTGAGAAATCCTTTTAAAGCGTCTGTCTGTCCAAATTGTTGTTTTTTTCGGCCTTCTCGATTTCGGTAGATTCTCTAAATGTCCCCTTTGAATGTAACTTGAAATTATTTTGGATACGCTGTATCTTGGTAAAACAAGCCGTCTTGAAATTGTGGCTTGTATTGTACCTTCCAAGTGTGCATTCACTACTCTCTGCTTTAATTCTTTCAAAATTGGAATACCTCTTGATATGATTAAGGGCTACGGCTCTCGGTAGGTTTGCTTGGAGGGTCGCGGCGAGGGGGAAGCTGCTCGTCGAGGAGTAGGCGGTAACAATGTTTTTCCAGGGCCGCTGTTTGAATTTGGCTTGATGCCCTTGATGGTTGCGAGGCGCGATTACGCTTAGTGCTTATTAGTCATCTTATGGTTACGGATGCGAATGCATCGATATGAGAAAATAGACGGCGGCACCATGGTACATATTTTTTGTACTATGAGTCTCGACTACTAACTATTTGCAATATGGAAAAAAGGTTTGTTCTTTAAAGGAAGGGGGGTTTTACAAATAAATAGGGTTGTTGTTTAGTTAATTAGGCAGGTACCTTACTGCGAATTTTTCTGTTACTTGTTTTTATTGACATAATATTATAGTAAAAATACATCAATTATACTTAGTGAGTTAGTATAGTTACATATTTATGACTAAACAAATTAATGCCAATTTAATTTAAATATACAATAATATATATGGCATTGTTCAATTTGTTTTGATTTTAGTCCAACAAAAAACTATGAAAGTATGTATGTAAATGTTGAAGGTGGTTAATCTGTGTATGATTTTAAGACAAAAAGTTTATATAAACTTAATTAATCCGTTTTGCTTTGTTACCATAATACACGGTGATGAAAGTATTATTTTGAAAAATTGTTTTTTTTTAATAACTCAGAAGCTACATTAGATATTTTTATAAAATTATTAAACTTGGTGGGTGCAAACTATCGTTTCTGTAAAAATCGAATTTTAAGTTTTAACCAGTGGCGTCCTAATTAATTTATAGGTAATTTAAATTTATTGATTATTTTAGGTGATTAAAATGATACGCCACTGTTCTTTTAAAAAGTAAAATAATTTTATTAAAATATCTCTCGTCTTTTTTTCGTATCTTACAGTGAAGGAATAGAGAATAACAATCATCTATACCTAAAAGATAACGTATTTTTACACATTTTTACAGTTTTTCTTGATATAACTTTTTAACTACTAGATTACTAATACCCATTTCTGATTAAATTAGTTAATGATTTTAATTGACTGTTAACAAACTAATAACATTTTTCTAAAACTAAAAAAAAATTAAATAAGTTGTTGAAAATGCCCTCCACATCCATGGGCACATGCTTTAGCTGTTGTTCTTATATTAGTGCGCACTCTTTGAAGAATGCTTTTAATATGCCTTATTACATTACAAAAAGCTCTTATGCGATTTCTCAGTTGTTCTACAGACTGGGAACCTTAAGGTCCACCACGACCTACACGTGGTGATAAAATGTTCGATTTAAATATTCTCTTGCTTACATGGACCATATTCTATATTTATAATTATAATTGGCACTTCTTCAAGCAATATGGGCAAATCGCCCTTTAGAAACCGGCGATAGTTATGGTCAGTTAGACTTTCTGGCCAAAAAAAAAAGGAACAATTAAGTTGTTTTTAACAATTCCAACTCAGACATTTAACGAAAATTGCTCTTGATGGCTAGATTCCACAATAACATGCGGGTCTTCTGTCCAAACATGAATATTGTGGAAATTTCTGATAGCATTTTTTGGGAAGTTTCGCCTATGAACATTATTTCACAGTCAAACACCGGGTTTGCACAATATTCTTCAAAAACCATTGAGAAAAGATGATTCGCAGGGGAAAATCTCATGGAAGTTAGGTTTTGTCTCGTTGAATGTGATACGGGTATAAAAGAGAATAGTAAAGAATTCTCCAGACTAGAATGTGCGAGATGTGCAAGTTATTTCCAATGTTTCTAGTTCCGAATTTTCATCAATTAAACTTAAAACTGCCTCTTCAATTTCTGGAGTTCTCGTAGTGTAGAAAAAACATCGATCCTAAAGCATTGATGTTCGAAAACCTCTATGTTTTTTTCTTAATTAAGATTTTAGTCACATTTAGTTTAAAAACATTTATTTTTATCTTTATGTACCTACAAGCCAGTCACACAATATAAAATGCAGGGGCACACTCTACGTTATTGTTTAATATTATTAAATGTAATGCTCTCTTTTCTAAGTCTTAGGCGTAAGAAAGAATATGCCAAGTCAGTAAAGAGTGTGCTATAATACGACTCTGTGTGTGAATCTGGGGAGTTTAGTTTCTATACTAGATAATCAATATAGTCTCCACTACGATAATGTAATATCACTGTCAAAAAATCTGCTGGTAAATTTGGTCGATTTGAATAGATTTTCGAAGCAAACTGCAAACCTTTTTTCCCTTACTTTTGCAAAAAAAAATTATTAGGGAATGCCAAGGCATTTTTTAAATTTTTCACAATTTGAAAGAAACGGATCGAAGGTATTAATAAAACAAACCAAAATACCTTCACTCACCACAAGCCACTACGCCTAAATTTATTTAATTATTATACTAATGCGTATTATTCCTTTTTGTAATTTGTCTACAACATTCTAACCATTTAACTACAGTTTAACAGTTCACTGTCGCCAATTTTAAAAACAGAACAGGTTGACAGGGGAACCCCAAAAAAAACGAACAGGGGAAACGCCGTACAATTACGAATAAGAATACTGACACTGACTGAACTTGTAGCGCCATTTCCAGAATTACCTTTTCTTTATTTTTTAAAATTGCCTTTGGCTATTCAGTCACTCAGCCGGTTTTATTCAATAATATAATATAATTACAATAAAATATTTAACAAACACATAAAAACGTCCCATGTCCAGCCGGGATTCGAACCCGGGACCTCTCGATTGCTAGGCGAAATCGTTCCCACCCGGCTACCGAGGTCGATTAGAATTGTCTTCAGACTTGATACCTACTACACCGTTCGGAAGTTGAGACTTCATTTTGATTTATCGATGTTTAAAATAAACATCGATGATATCAAAAAAAAAAAGATCGAAACTAAAATATCGATGTTAAGATTTCTTTAATGTAACACAATAGAGGAGATAAATGCATATAAAGATTAATAACATTTTAAACAGAACCACCAAACCACTGAGGCAACACACCCCATACACCCTTCCAAACTTACATCAGCAGAAACATCCGCGAGTCTCTAGGCAATTATTTGCTCGAAAACACCCCTTAAAAGGGTGTTTCTGACTTTTAAGGGGTGAACTCCCCACTCAAATCGAGCCGGGACCCCGAACATCGTGTTCTTCGTGAAAAATTACCCTTACTTTGATCAAGTTTGGCCACCAACCTGCATAATTTAAGTGGAATATAATACCACATTATTATGATAAAAATATACATTATGTCTATTTATTTATCTATTTATACATACAATTAAAACAAAACCTGCAACATGTAGGCATTGCCAAACCCTATGATACTGCTAATTTTCGAAGCATCATTAAACTTATTATTAAACACGTTTTTAAGCTGCAAACGCGACTAACCATCGAAAATTACATTAAGGTTTCAGCATAAAATAATTAATAAACGCTCCAAAATACCCGAGTCTGTCCGCACTAGTTGGCCCCGCCTTCCAGCGTAAAACGTGCGATTGCGGTAAGTTTCGCCTTGAAATCCGCAAGAGGTCGGTAGCCGACGGCCGTATTTTGAAAACGGAGGGAAAATGATTTAGACAAACTTCCAATTTTTTTTTTAAATGCGTTTAGTTTGATTGTAAAGAAATTGGTAATAGCCATGTCGATGCGGAACGTTTTTTAAATTTTTTTAATAGTTTATGAAAAAAAAACTGAGTACGTCGGCCCTAGGTCGTCTAAAAAAAAAGTGACAACGCATCGGCGTATATTAATATTTATCTATATACCATTCCAAATTTGATATCCATTGGACCATAAATAAACTCACAATTCATTTTCTGCTATGTACCGTCCACAACCGTAGCCCTTAATACAGTACAGAAATATTAATTAAACATAAAATAAACTCTGCAAAAATACTATAACCTTTACTTTTACTAAAACCTTTCTTTTTTAGGAAAATATTAAAATGTTGCTTTACTTTTGACGCATTACAATATTGTATTTGAAAGTTTACGTCAATATCAGTTCATTTGTTTTGATTGTTGGAAAAAGCTGTTGTCGCCGATAACAGAAGCCTACTTTGATATTAAAGACACGATGTATTTAAATACGATATCATGCATTTAATATTGTAAAATCCAGATTTCTTTCATTTTTCGAAAGTGTTGCTCTACTTTTGTCCGATAGTGTATATTGATTGGCTAATATTTCCAGCTGGTGTTTTATACTCTTCTCCAAGATCTTTCCCAATACTGGTAGTAGGGTTAGGGCTCTATAATTTTTGGGTTTTAATTGGTCAGCGTTCAGTTTTGGAATGGTTATAGTTATTCAGGGGTAAAGTAACCATACTTTAAGCAATAAGTATTCAAAGTAAGTATTAGTCATTTTCTATATTACGTATATTTACTTACTATTTTATTGTACTTATTTTATATTGCGTATTGGAAAATAATAAATTAATTTTATTATTATTATTACATAAATGGCTATTTAACGACTATTGTGCTTATAGAAAATAAAAGAAAAAGTTACCCAAAACAGAGGTACTGGTAAATCTTGATCGCCCAAAAAAAGATATCAACTCAATTACTTCACTTTTTTTACAAATTTTTCTTTCATACTATACTAGAAAATTATTAATTGTCTTTTTACAAAATCTATGTTTGCGTTCTTGTTTACCTCTTGAAACTTTGTGACCAGAGTATCAGTAGCTCTTTATTCAACGTTTTTGCCAGGATATATCGGTGATTTTACTTTCCAGAGACACTCATGTTCTTGATATAACTATCCGGAAAAACTGTTATTAAATACACTAACAAATTTGGGTTATGTTTTTTTGTTTCGCAACCGAAATCGCACGACAGAAAATAAACGATGATCCAACCAACATTGTTGTAAAGTCCGTCTATCTATCTTACAAACTCATTATACTCGTACATGCTAATCCCTTACCGTCATAACCTATTGCGTGAGGTGTAAAATTCGGTCACCTGATCTGGGGACTCCAGGTACGGATCTATTTAAAGACTATTATATTTTCTCAGTAATCCTCTTAAAATAATTACGGTAAAATAAAATAGGTTTATATTAGTTATTTAAATATGTTGATTTTTGGGTTTAAAATTCAGTTAGATGTTCATATTGGTTTAGACAAAAAGGTATTTGTTGCCAATTAAACGTGATATCTAAGAACGTTTCGTTCGTGGGAAGAAACCAGTACGCCAAGTGGATCTACGGGTCGTGATAAAAACCAATTAAAGCGTGATATCTTAGCAGTTGACACAAAAAAAGTAATCTTCGACGTTTACACCACCCTTCTTGAACGTGGTTTTTCAAAATTTGGTGCCGTGAAGGAAGCGGCAGCTTTGACACGCAGGCCAGTGAGCACAGTGTGGTTTGTTGTAAATAAACCTATAGTGGAAAGAAGAAAGAGGAAATACCCTTTTACTTTTAAGAAACTGGACGCAACAGATGTCGATATAATTCATACAAAAGTATATGCCATGTACAGGGAACAAATGATCCCCACTTTAAAAACTCTATTGCAAAGATTAAAAAAAGATGATATAGGAATAAAGTGTTGTCGTGAGACTCTAAGAAAACATATTTTAAGAAACGGTTTTAAAATTAAAAAAATTAACAAACGACAAGTAATTATGGAATCGGCCCAGTTATGGAGGATGGAATACCTAATTGCAGCCCATGGAAATAGACAGGATGGAAGGGATATTATTTATTTGCACGAAACGTGGGATGACACACGAAGTTCCAGATAAAGGTTGGATAGATTTATCGGGTCAATGCAGAACCAAAGCTCCATCAAATAAAGGTAAGCGTATAACAATAATTCATTCTGGGACAAAAAACGGATTTATACCAAACACTTTGGCCTTATCAGCCAAAAATATAAATTACTCCTGTGTTGATTATCACGATGATACTGCGGCAGAACCATTTGAAGACTCGTTTAAAAAAAAATTATTACCAAATATACCACCAAATAGTGTGATAGTGATGGATAATGCGAGCTACCACAGTCGTAGGTTAAATAAGGTTCCGTGCTCCAATGACACAAAAGTTACCATCTAGGACTATAATATGATGGAAAATGATATGTATTTTGAGGAAAATTACTAAGCAATTGCTCGAAATTTTAAAATAATTTTCAATAAAAAAAAGCAATATTATTGTGACACTTTGGCGGCAGAAATGGATCATACCGTGTTAAGACTTCCTCTTTATCATTGCATGTTCAACCCAATTGAACATATGTGGCACCAGCTGAAAGCATCGGTAAGGAGGAATGTTTCGCCAACCTTAAATTCTTCTGTGACAGCTTTAGTACAGTCAGAGATGCAAAATATTCCAAACAAAAGCTGGGAAAATTGTGTTCAAAAAGTAGAAAAATCATACGTAAATATAGATGTGTTGCCCAGAGAAAGAATTATTATGAACTTGGATAACGACAGAGACAGTGAAACTGACTTGGGTTAAAATGTAATAATTATTTTTCTGACACGGTACTGTAGGTATATGTATATTTTGTTTTAATTAATAACCGTCCTATATGTTATAATTTGTATACTATTATATTATTATTTATTATTAAATTACGTTTAAAATATGTTTTTGCGTTTTCTTTCTAACATGCACAATCAGTACGACACTTTTGTTGCATACAGGTAGATAAAAAAAAACATTTTTTCCACGCTTTTATATATACAGTGTGGCCCAAATTGGGCCTACATGTATGGGGATCTTGGAAACTATAGAAGATAGAGAAACGGTTAAATGGGGAAAGTTTTTGACAATTATATTTCTAACTGAAAACCGTTTAGTACGCGGCCCTATCTTTTTTGGTTTTTGAAATATGTTGAAAAAACCAAAAAGATGTATTTTCGAAAATATGCTGTAGATTTCTTATTATTCACTATTTTGGCAATCTGTAAAAACATTTTTAAAGCAACTTTTTAAGTAGATTTCAGTTCTGCAATTTAATTTTGAACACGACGTTTCAGTTATTTTATACCATCATCAGGTTCATTTTTTCTTATGGGCGCCATATTGTATTTTATACTTAAAAGAGGTAGCTTATGACGTCAGCTTTTCAACGATGTATTATTTGTTGGAAAATAAATTAAATTGACTTGAAAAATAAAGAAAATTAATTTTCGCAACACGTCAAATTTGAGAAGAACACATTAGGCAGGGTTAAATTTGTTTAAAATATCATAATATTATAATACATTATTTTATTTTTTCCTTATGGTTAAAAATCTCATATTAACATTTCAAATAAAGAAAACTAAAAACGCAATGAATAATAATTATTGTTTTGAAAAGAAAATAAGAAAAAATATCTAACTTACTATACTTATTCGAAATGTTGGCCGTTTTTATTAATACATTTTTGACACTTTTTTAACACAGTATTGATGACCCTGCGAAGCGTGTTGCCATTTATGCTCGTAAACACATTCCTCACTCTCTCTTCTAATTCTTGTACAGATTCCGGGGTTTCAAATTCATATACTTCATTTTTTACATAACCCCATAAATAAAAATCGAGAGGAGTTATATCAGGGGATCTAGCAGGCCAATTAACTGGTCCGCCGTTTGAAATTAATTTGTCATCAAATATCTGTCTTAAGAGAGTTTGAACTTCCCGAACATTATGTGCGGGACAACCGTCGTGTTGAAACCAAATATTATTCAATTGATCTTGAGGAACTCTTGCTCTAATTGCCGGTAATATTTGATCTTCTAACAGCTCCAAGTATCTTTGGCCATTCAACGTATGATTATAAAAGAATGGTCTTATAAGTCTGTTGTCTAAAATGTAAGGAGAAAAGTAAAGCTGGGTTACCGAGTGGGTTACTTAATACCTGCTATGTATTTAGCAAGCTAGGTGACATTACTTACCATACATACCACACCATACATTAAAACCAAATCGGGTTTGCAGTCTTCGTTGAGCCAATTGGTGAGGGTTTTCTGTTGCCCAAAAATGATGGTTATGTCTATTAAATACCCCGCAGTTGGTAAAATGTGATTCATCGGTCCAAATTACAAGACGACTGAAATCATGATTTTGTTCGCATTGATTCACATACCAATTTGAAAACTGCATTCTTCTTGGATAATCCGTTTCTCGTAAACCCTGAACTATAGGTGGCTTGTATGGTCGATATTTATTTTCCTTAAGGACTCTTTGTATGGTACTTCGCGGGGTTGGTAAGTCTCTTGCCGACGCTCTTGTAGATGATGTCGGAGCGGCATTAAAATAGGCTCTGACATTTTCGTCACGCTCGTTATTACCTGCTTTTTCGTAACTCTTGGGACGCGGTTTTTCAAAACTTCCATGGTTTCTCAGGTTCATAACAATTTTTGGAAAAAGTCTGACACTTGCCTGCGGTCTTTCAGGAAAATTTTCAAAATACCTTTCTAATGCAAGGTTTGCATTTCTGTTGCAATGAATGTAACATTCTAGCAAATCAAATTTTTCTTCGTGAGAAAAACGCAATGCCATTTTCTTTTAAATTCAGAATACACAAATAAATCGTTATTATTAGATAATAATAATAAAAACTATTATACTTTTACTCGTTCTGACAAGTAATATTTTTGTTTCATTTTCAAACGGTAGTGGTTGGTCATAGGCTACTGGATTTTATTTTTGATTCATAGGTTATTGTAATATTGTTGATTGAAACAATGCAGCAAGCAGTATTTTGTGAATACTACAAAATATAAACCTTTTAATTGGTATTCAATTTAGGGAGTTATAGTGCAGTTGTCAAATTTGACGTGTTGCGAAAATTAATTTTCTTTATTTCTCAAGTCAATTTCATTTATTTTCCAACAAATAATACATCGTTGAAAAGCTGACGTCACAAGCTACCTTTTAAGTATAAAATACAATATGGCGCCCATAAGAAAAAATGAACCTGATGATGGTATAAAATAACTGAAACGTCGTGTTCAAAATTAAATTGCAGAACTGAAATCTACTTAAAAAGTTGCTTTAAAAATGTTTTTACAGATTGCCAAAATAGTGAATAATAAGAAATCTACAGCATATTTTCGAAAATACATCTTTTTGGTTTTTTCAACATATTTCAAAAACCAAAAAAGATAGGGCCGCGTACTAAACGGTTTTCAGTTAGAAATATAATTGTCAAAAACTTTCCCCATTTAACCGTTTCTCTATCTTCTATAGTTTCCAAGATCCCCATACATGTAGGCCCAATTTGGGCCACACTGTATTATTATCTTAAAGCAGCGCAACCTTTTATTCTATCAGCAACGAGTGCGTCCCTGCTTTCATTCGATCACCCGCTGGTTCTTATCGGCATTAGGGATTAGCATTTATAATGAGTTTTTAAGATACATAGACTTTACGCTGTAGACTGACCGATTGGTCTGCATGTAAACGATCAAATTACGTTTAAACTTGGTCGCATTGAACAAAATCGCTTTGCGGCGTTGGACTGTGAGTGGTCAATGGTGTTTCAATCAGTTACTACTGGAAAGTTATATTGGAAACTAACCACAACATTTGTATACGATCTATCCAAATCGGAGAGATTGTCTACATAGTGTCGCATTTTATTAAATCCTCAATATACCGACAGCTTATTCAAAATAAAACTTACCAATGGCATTACGACGAACTGTCCACAAAAACCAATTGCCGGTCCTATAGGTTTCTTTATAATACTTTTTAATTCAGCCCATTGGACCACACAGCCAAAATTTATGTAGATAATTGCAACCAGCGTTGCGGTGGATCCAGTAAAAATCCGATCTATAACCCTTTGCTTTCTAAGACATTTTACATCCAACTTGTCTTCTGTAGCTTTAACGCCGGTTTTTGTATCTTTACATGATATAACAGTTTGACCTAAAACCGTAACATTATTACTGCAAGTAAAATTGGAAGCTAACATTTAGCAGGCGACTTGTTGGAATCATCGACAATCTGATAATCCTGTATTCACTGTAAGATGTATTATCAAACCGTAATCTTGAGGAAAAAATATTGATGTATTAACCGGAAGGTTTTGTTAAAGATACAAAGTATGTTCACTTAAGAATGTTAAAACAGTCTTCAAGATTATGGAATAAGGAGGTTGAGAAACTTTCTACAAGTTTAGGCTAGAAACCGTCAAAATATGACCAATATGTTTTTGTTAAAAGCTTTGACGATACCATTGTCATCATAATATTATAATATGTGAATGATTTTCTTATTTTCTCTAATAATTCTGAAGGAAAATGTAAAGTTAAGCAGTCACTCACAGAGAATTTTAAAATAAAGAACCTAGGTCAGGTTAAAAGATGTTTAGGTTTAAATATAGAGAGATATATTTGAAAGGAAGATATTAGAGTTAATCAAAGACATTCAAATTTTGTCAAACAGACAACAAATAGTTTATATTATATGGTGGATTACTCGTAAGCACGCCACCATCAATTGTATTACTTTTCAAGTCGCCTTTGTAATTAGGTCCGGCAAGCCGACCCTACCATAAGACAGAACTTTAAAATTCCGGGCAACAAAACATACGCATATTATACAGTAATATATTTGATAACTTCACACACCGCCATAAACGGCAAAAATAGATTTGCCGGTAAATTTAAGGTTTGTTCCAACCCGACCAAAAACCGTATCAGTACAGTCCACCGAACGGTCGCACAACTAATTTATTACTACAACAGTCGATTGCCAAGTTGAAAGTTTAATTGACAGGCTGAAAATAATCGTTCAGGCATAGAATAGCAGGTGGGAACAAACCTTTAAAGAAAGTAAGGTTAGTTAGCTAGTTGTTGCTATTATTCGTTTGTTATTATATTCATTAATTATCGGTTGTTTGTTATTATTCTTGAAAGAAAAGAAGGACTGAATTAGTGTAAAGTAAGTCAGCGTGAGTGTGGTCTTTTGAAAAACAAAACTTTTGGTTTGGTTTATGATTAGGGCCTAAAGTAAAGTTCATATAGATACCAATCACGAATTGCGAATAATGCTCCGATTGGCCAATTTCAAATTTTTTTTTGGCGGGGAGGGGGCCATGACACAGTGTTACCATTTTTTGAATAAAGAATTGTTTGACTTTGGCTGCTGATATATTTACTAAAGGTCTTCATCGCCCTAAGCATAAATATTGTATTGAAAATATGGAAATATAATAGGTTGAGCTTATTGTTGTTCATTTTTAATTAGGTGAGGTACAGTATTACCAGATTAGGGGGAGTGTTGGAATCCTTAACACGGATAATCTGATAATCCTATGTTCCTATCCTATTATGGAATCGCGTTTTGTATAAATGCACTAGTCCTGAATGCACTTTTTTACTTTGATACCTATAGTTGGTAATAGAGGACTAATAGTTAGTAACTAAAATGAATCCTTAATGAGACACCCTTTTTGTATCGTTGTTATAAACTATAGATGTTTCAGATGTTTTCATGCCTATACAGGGTGATTTAGGAGGAAATGTCAATATTTTAGGTACGTATTCGGGGACCCAAAATAAACATAAATGTTCCTATAAACATGGGTCCTATTCCCGGCCGTTACCGAAATACAGGGGTAAACAATATTCAAAATAAAATTTGTATTAAATTATTATTAGATTCATTTTATTATGCCTGCGACCAGGCGCGTAACTACAGGGGGCCGGGCCCCCCCCCCAGGCGTCGCTAACCCCCCCCCCCCCCCCAGAAAAAGGCTGACTTTGTAAGCTCGCTACTCGCCTTGCAAATATAGCATCAATTTATAATTATAATCTATATAAATTATAATAAATAATCTCGCCAAATATCACTCGACCATCATTTTTTTATTGGTTAGATTTTCCATTTTTCACTCAAACTTTTTTGACAATACTCGTTGAACTTTGGGCTTGTTTATTCAAAAATTAAATCTAATCAGATTAAACATGTCCAAATTCAACTCGAAAAATTTCCAAAAAAAAGGGCTAGTTACGCCACTGCCTGCGACATTCTCTCATCGTGAATATGCTGATATGATATTCGCTTATGGCTTCTGCAACGGGAGCTCAAATCTTGCAGTCGCCGAATACCAGCGTCGATCTCCGAATCGGAGAGTATCAGAGAGAAGGGCTTTTCAACAAGTTTTTACTACTGCTGGAGAATCTGGTATGTTTTTAAGTGCGAGAATTGTATCTAAACGGGAATCGCGACTTCATGTTCAACTAGAAGAGGCTATCCTTAACGTCGTCGAAAATGATCCAAGCTTAAGAACAAGGCGAATTGCCGATACTTATCAAATTACACAATCGTCTGCTTAAAGGGATCTTCAAAATATTATTATATTAATTGGTTATACCCATATCACTTACAACGAGTTCAAGATTTGCAAGATAGTGATTTTGCGTTAAGGATGCAATTCTGCAATTGGATTAAGGCAAATCGAAGACTGTATAAGTATGTTCGGTTCACTGATGAAGCACAGTTTACTCGCGATGGTATTAATTATCTTCACAATAAAAACCAATGGTCCTATGAAAATCCTCACGCTACTGTAGAACATAATTTTTAACATAAATTCAGCATTAATGTGTGGTGTGGTATGTTAAATAGTCAATACCGCTATTACTGCATACTTAAATTTGCTACAGAATCACTTGCGAAACCTATTACGGCAGAACATGTATTTACAACATGATGGAGCCCCTCTGCACACTACAGTTTATAAGTACGAAATTTTTAAACAATAACTTTCCAAACCGGTGGATTCGTCGAGGTGGTACGCATAATTGGCCAGCTGGATCGCCAGACCTTAATCCTCAGGATTATTGTCTGTGGGTGGTTTAAATTTATTAGTATATTCAAGTAAAGTCAACACTAGAGATGCATTACTCGATCAAATAACAAATGCAGCAGCAACTATAAGAAGCATCCATTCATAGAGCGACCCGAGCTATTCATCAGAGACTTGTGTTTAGAAGTAGACGGTGGCATTTTTAAAAACTATAAAACTTAGCCTACTTGTTATAAATATTTTAATAAAAATTTTAATTTTAATATTGTTTACCCCTGTATTTCGGCAACGGCCGGGAATAGGACCCATGTTTAAAGGAACTTTTATATTTATTTTGGGTCCCTAAATACGTACCTAAAATATTGGCATTTCCTCCTGAATCACCCTGTATAACAATAAACGACTGTAAAATAGTTAAAAAGTGTTTATTGTTCTAGCGCGATTTACTTTCAAGATCGACACGACCACAATATGTCGTCATCGGCGTAAAAATCAAACAAATTGAAATTCTAGTTTCGCAATAATTGTTAAATGAAAGTAGTTAAAATATCGGGGAGTGATATCATGATATATTATAAAATTTAGAAACTCTGAGTGTGTGGAAGGGTAATTGCAAAGCAAACGAATAAATTAACAAAAAATTGACAATAATTCCCAAAGAGACCGGAATATAGTAGAAAGAGCAGGAAACGCCAACGTCTAAATTCAATTTAAAAATATTTACTAATAATAATTCATACCTACTTTTCTTTTTATTTTTGTTTTTCTATACCGGGTGATGCATGGCTTAGTTGAACATAGGAAATCCCATGTAAATTTTGAAGTGGCTAAATAAATATTGGCTCCTCTGTACACGGTGATCATTTATAATGTCCCCCCCCCCTCTTAACTTTTTTGTTTCTTGCATTAGATAAAAATGTTAAATATAAAAGTTGTACAGAATAATGTAAGCTATTTGCAGAATAATATATGAATATACAGGGTATTGCAGAAATGAGTCACAGGTTAAAATATTTTTTCTTTAAATGTTACACCCTATACCGGGTGTTGCATCGTCGAGCGGGACATAGGAAATCCCATGTAATTTCAAATGGGGTCAATTATTGGCTTTCCTAATTATTTTAGAGAAAAATTCTATTTAGGTTTATTAAAGAGCACTAAAACCCACATTGAAAAGAATAACTTTAGATATTTTTGATGAGCCCGTTTACGGGTTATCGCCGATTTCTTTTTAACTATTTCTCCTTTTTATGGCCCCGTATTTGCGGGCACCAGTCAAGGTAAAAGATGACTGTCAAATAAAGTTGTCATTTTGAAATGTGTGCTTTATTGTTATAAAAACTCGTACATCGAAAATATTAAAGGTGTATTTATGAGTACAAATTAATCTTAATAAAACTAAAATAAAGTATCCAATTACAAGGTTAATTATGACATTTTACATGTTTCAATATTTTACTAATTAATAGGTAGGTACTATTAAATTGTTAGAACTTTAAGATTTAAGAAGATGTTCAAATATTCCTCAAAATGACAACTTTATTTGACAGTCATCTTTTACCTTGACTGGTGCCCGCAAATACGGGGCCATAAAAAGGAGAAATAGTTAAAAAGAAATCGGCGATAACCCGTAAACGGGCTCATCAAAAATATCTAAAGTTATTCTTTTCAATGTGGGTTTTAGTGCTCTTTAATAAACCTAAATAGAATTTTTCTCTAAAATAATTAGGGAAGCCAATAATTGACCCCATTTAAAATTACATGGGATTTCCTATGTCCCGCTCGACGATGCAACACCCGGTATATTGTTAGCTTTTTAGAATCTCCTAAAACTTCTGAATATTTTTCTTATAACATGTCCTATACCTAAATATAAACGTTTTCGAAAGAATCGCATTTTAACTAAGCGGCTACATTCAAAAATAAATATTCTAGATTTCAGTAAAGTTCTTAGGTGGCTGTGAATTATGCGGTCACGGAGCAACAAAAACTATGTTTATTAGTGACAGTTACCGACATATTAAGTAAATATTACATTTTTTTGATAAATATGCCTTATTCAGAAAGGGAAAAACAAGTAATTTTGCAAACATTTATAAAGCAAACAATAGCGTTAAATTGGCTCAACGGGAACTGCGTAGAATTAATCCCCGGATGCACGTTCCAGACAAAAAAACATTCCATCGAATCTATGAAAAGTTTCAACAAACATCTAGCCGAGCGAGAAAGAAGTGAACAATGGAAAAATCCGTTAAACCCACAGTGATCAAAGATATAAGCGACTAAATTATCGGCTATTCCGCATAAAACCCATATGTCAGGTCAGTTTTCAGCAAAAACCACAGATGTCACTGACTAATGGTGTTCTTGCGGGAAACTGTATCGCGCAGCTGTCAGTTAGTGTTTATAGGTTAAGTTTTAAGTAATGTCTATTTGTGTGATTTTAAGATCAGAGTTAACGCTACAAACTATTTAAAATGAGTAATATAACTACTACAAATAATAATGATTTCAAATGGCAAGACTATTCGCAAAAGCTGGTCAACGGCCTGACCAAATTAGATGTAGACGAAGATGATGCAGCAGTGGTATGAGTGATGAAGACTAAATATTATTTGTACCTTTTGGAATAAAATAATTTAATTTTTTTATGAAAGTTTTATTAGTAGTATTGAAAATATCCCTTTTCTAGAAAATGATGAAAAAGTTCTGCAAAAACCACATATGTCAAATTCAAAAATGGCCCCTGCAGAAAAACCGCGAAACAAAATAATATTATTTACATTGTAAAATCCAGTTATCAATTAGATAAATCACTAATATAAAAATTTTTGTAAGTAACCTATTGTTCAATTAAATAACTTTTTTTTTACTATTCTCGAAAGTTGTAATTATTTATTGACAAATGGGATATTTGCAAAAAACGCCTCAATTTTTCTTTAAAATGTACAGGGGAGTCAATATTTAGCCACCTCAAAATTTACATGGGATTTCGTATGTTCAACTAAGTCATGCATCAACCGGAATACAATATACAATTCTAATTTGTCGTGTGTGCCGTGTAATTGTAAAGTTTGGTAGGTCTTAATTTTGTTTTATTTATTTTAAGGTAGGTTTTAGTCGAGGTTTTAGTCATTAGTGTTAATTATTAACCAAAATAATTAACACCTGTATTACATCTGTTTTAGGTCTGATGATGCTCTTTAAATGAGCGAAACATGTAACCTCGGTTAAGTATTAAATTTTTTATTTTTAGTTGAGATCGTGACTTTGAAAGTAAGTTAACTTAATTTATTTGTAATATTATTTAAATTTCCCATACAAATTAGTGAAATTCAGTCAAGAAAATTGAAAATTCAGAAAAAAACGAACCTACGGTTTCATACACCAATGCTCTATTGATCGCGCTATCATAGGTCTTACCTAAGAAACTTCCTGATATATTAAACGATCCTTTTTGATCATTTTGTAGGACTATATCTTTCTCCAAATATGCTATATCAGGATTTTCACTATAAAGGATGCACTCTGTATTACTGTCTAAAAAAAAAAAAAACGAAATTATTATAAAATAACAACCACCTACAATACAGACAAATTTTTACAAAATGTATATTTAAAAGCTCTTTTTTTCGTAAAATTGTTTTAGGTGGTCCATTAGGTTAGTTAATTTTTTTATATCTTAGAACTACGCTGCCGTTTCTATCTTTCGACTTAATCTTAAAATTAAGTTGCATTCAAATGTAAGTTAATGTTAAGTGTATTTAATATTCATAGTATAAAAAATTGATATATCCTACAGATTTCTATACTTTGTGAGATATATCTCATTCTGAATGATCGTGCGGTGCAGTGGCGTAGCTAGCATTTTGGGGCGGAGGGGGCGAACTAAAGGAGTCTAGACTGTGGAGGTAAAGCGCCACACACAAAAATTTTTTGGGACCACGCCCAAATTTCGTAGGAATTTGCATTTCTTATGCTCCCTTGGGAACGGAGGTCTGGCCCCAAACAAAGTGAAATCCGCTCTACGGTCTCTCATGGAAATAAATTTCTCCAAGACTTTTTTGAATCATTTATTTCAAAATTTCTGTTTATGGACATCATAGCTGGAGCATTTAGTCAGACATTTTCACAGAAATGTTTTTATATGTTTAAGGGTAAAAGTTCTATTTTGTGCTTTTACTAACTTGTGTCAGGTTTAAATCATGCTTGCTCAATACTTTAATTTTTAATTTATCTTCTAGTTGAAGAATGACAATATTACTAACTACGTAATGGATAACGCGACCATACTTTTGCCACATAAAACAACATCTTAATACATGGTATGGATCTTTCATGGCATAGCCATTAAAAGCCATTGTTTTACGTTTAAAGTATTTTTTCTACAAACGTGTTAAAAATGGAACTTTTAACACTGTCTACTAGCCTTAAAAATGTTACTTTAAGGCACTAGTGCCTTAAAATACCTACTTTAAGGCACTAGTGTTAAAAGTAAAATGTCAATTTTTTCAAAGAAACGTCAAAAAACATTTCTATTTTATTTACTCACTCCACGATGTACCCTTCCGCAACGGTTGAGGATTTCCATCCCCCATGCCGCTTAATTGTCGTCAAATTTGCTGCAGCATCGGCAAGTAAGCTCGTAGAGGAACGGCGAAAGCAATGCCCCGTTTAGAGTGTTGAATTTGGAAGTTGAAGAAATCTTGCTATAGCAGCAGGAAATTTTCCGAACGTATTAATTCCGACCGGATTTCTGGTACATTTACCTTTTACATATTTTAAAAAGAGCCGCCGATGTACGACATCTGCTGGACGAAGATCAGTATATTTTTGATAAAAATCCAAATAAAATTTTTCAACGATAGTGAAATTTCGTGATACCTTGGTTTTGGTATCTGATATTTTAATAACTAATGAAGTCTCCATATCTTCCACGTTGTCAAGAGTCAACTGACAACTACAATCGCAGCTACTTTCATCAGAAGGTACATATCATCCGGTGCGCACTTCAGAAACTATTCAATTTGGTCTCTAGTACAAATTTTTGATTTTTTGGCCTGATAACCCTCTCCTTGACGCTTCAAGTAGGCAATCAACTTAAAATGTTTGCTGATAGCTACGTCGTTATTTACACGTAGCATAGCTTTGATCATTGAATAATTAGATCAAAGAGAAGAGACTTCCACACCTTTGCCTTTTCCTCAAAATAGGCCAGGAATATGTTTTCGGAATACTTTCCAGAAACGCCTTTGTTTTCACACCATTTTATAAATTTATTATGAGCAATCTCATATTGAATTCTTGATTTTCGTGGCAGTAAATCCAAGGTAGCTCTGTTAGCAGCTTCTTCTATGTCTTTAAGTGAAGATTTCTTGTATTTCTTGCATTTTTGGCAAATCACAACAGCCAGCGCTAGCGTTTTAATAAAATTGACAGGGCCTTTAAAATTTTCAATTTTTCTGTAAACAAATCAGCCAACAATGATGGTTGCTAGGTTTTATTGGCAAATGTGAACTAACATAGTATAAATATACGATGTTATTAGAAACTACCTGGATGTAAGAGATTCTAAACATTTAATTTTCAATTATTGTATGCTTTTTATTGCCGTTTGTAGAAAAAATATTGTATGATATTTGTGTTAAAAGTATTTTTAAGGCACGCATGTGGAAATTTGCAGCGAAGCGATCGAAAATGTACTTTTTCCACTACTAACCTATAGCATCGCCATTATTGACCGATTAATAACGTTAGAAATCGTTTTTCTCTACCTTATAAGTTATTATTGACCATGGTCAATAATAAGGCATTGAAATCCATTATTGACCGATCTTCAAGAATCTATTTGAACGCAGGTAACTTGATTTTTTGATTCTACAACATGAATTCATAAACATGAATGACCTGACAGGTGATTTCTTGTGGTTAGGCAACCAGATAATTATCAATACATATTAGATTATTAGAGATGCTTGATATTGTAAATTATTTTTTCTGCTTCCATCCTTAATTCTGGAGGTGTACACATAATAATATCACTAACATTTTCTTCGTTCATTTTTTAAAAAAACGAAAAACTTGGGAAATCTGATGACACAAATGAACAAAAATTGACATTAACAAAGCCACCTGACAAAACAGCAAAATATTTTGCCAATTCCAAAGCGCAGGTAACTTGATTAAAAAATATACTTATAGCTATCTATAATTTTTTATAATTATTAATACTATAAAGATAACTGTCTTATAAAAGTTTGTAGTAGTGGAAAAAATATTATATTAACCACGGTTTAGACAGCTTATAGCCCTTGCATCTTAAATCCCTCGTCGCTCCGCTCCTCGTGATTTAAACCAGCCGCTCAACAGTAATGATGGCTGTCTAAACCTTAGTTAATAATATACTATTTAACACTTAATCATAAATAACTGTAATAGGGGCGGCACGAGGCCAGGGGCGGGAGGGGCGATCGCCCCCCCTGGCCCCCTCTGCGCTACGCCACTGGTGCGGTGTGCATGCGAATATTGTTGACAAAAATGATTTATAAACAGTGGTTAATTTTTCAAGATAATGTAAAACTCAAAATTCTAAAAACAAACTTAAAATAAGTTCGCGTATTAAGAGTGTCCGGTAAGCATATTATAGTATACTCTCGGGAGCGTATAGGGGAGGTCAAACTAACCCTAATTTGTCATAAAAAGAAAATTCCTAAACTAAGGGTACCCAGCGACTTACCTTTTCGGCTCTTACTTTCGAACCGACATGGATAATTTAATGAAATTAAAAAATAATATTTTATGTAGGCCTAAAAGACTCATACTACATACAGCAGATGTTTTACACCGTCAGGTTAGTTTAGGTTAGGCCAGGAACAGACTTGTCACCACACTCATTGGGCCAACATTTTGATAGGTATCATTTTACACAGCTGAAAATTGATTTTTTAAATGCTCTGGTCATTCCTCTTTAAAAAAGGTACTCTACATTTGCTTCGATAAAATTAGTCATTTCTTTTTTCAAAATTCAAAATTGTTTATTAATGCCATCATTGATAGTTACATCAATTTACATACGTCCGATACAAGCATAATATTATATAAAACATTAAGTATAAAACAGAATATTAAAAAAAACATATAAACACTAATTTTATATAAACATACACATTGAAGTCAAAATCTAAAATCATATTAAAACTTACAAATAATAAGAGGGAACAGTCGTTTTTTGTATTAAGTGTATAATCTTGAAAATTAATTTAAATTAGCAGAGCGCTTTCGGCCTTAGGCCATCTTCAGTGCTTCCTAAAAGCGAGAAAAATCCAATTTGTAAAATTTATTTGAAAATGTCCTTGTTAGAAATTTGATATAAATTTGTGTGAAATCAGTTAAGTTTTTACCTATTTTTTGTTTTGAGAAATAATATGAAATGTATTTTTTGGTTTTTACTCACTTTGTCAAAAAACAGGAAACTTTATTGACAAAATTAACTTTTTTCCAGTGGGCCATCAACAGCACAATGTAAAAAACTTATTATGTAAAACAATTAACACGTAAATTTGTAAAAGACGAACAACTGGGACGAACCACTTTTTTAATTTCTATTAACTAACCATCGTTTTTCTTTTTCTTTTTCATATTAAATTTTTACTGCACCTAGAACGTGTTCTTGAGTCGAAATTTGATGGTTATTAAATTGAAAGATTAAATTTGTCTTGTCATTGAAATGACATTGTCGACGTTGTTGAGAGTAAAAAACGGGCAATTTAAAAATTGTTAAGGTTAGAGGTATGTGTAATTCCTTTACACAGACGCCTTCTGAATTAAGTTTTTAAAATTTCAATATTCTCTAACATAAACAATTTTCAAATTGCCCGCTTTTTACTCTCAACAACGTCAACAATATAATTTCAATGACAAGACAAATTTAATCTTTCAATTTAAATAACCATCAAATTTCGACTCAACGTTCCACGTGCAGTAAAAATTTAATATGAAAGAGAAAAAGGAAAAGAAAAACGATGATTAATTAACAGAAATTTAAAAAAGTGGTTCGTCCCAGTTGGTCGTCTTTTACAAATTTACGTGTTAATTGTTTTACATAATAAGTTTTTTACATTGTGCTGTTGATGGCCCACTCGAAAAAAGTTAATTTTGTCAATGAAGTTTATTGTCTCCTGACAAAGTGAGTAAAAACCAAAAAATACATTTCATATTATTTGTCAAAACAAATTTTTAACAAATAAAATAGGTAAAAACTTAACTGATTTCACACAAATTTATATCAAATTTCTAACAACGACATTTTCAAATAAATTTTACAAATTGGATTTTTCTCGCTTTTAGGAGGCGCTGAAGATGGCCTGAGGCCGAAAGCCCTCTGCTAATTTAAATTAATTTTGAAGATTATACACTTAATACAAAAAACGACTGTTGTTCCCTCTTACTTCAAAAAAGTGTACACAGCCCTACCTCATACAAATAATAGTTCTATCCGAACATGTACATTCAAATTCAAATTCTTTATTTATGTTATTGTTCGAGAGAGAATAAAAGCATGAGACATGGAATAACATGAAACATTAAAAGACATTATCACAGTTAAAATTCGTCTATGCTAAAAAATGCCCGCCTGATGAGAAAATCTTTCAATTTATTTCAACGTCAATTTCAATCCAACCATAGAGTCAATATTTATAAAATACTTGAAGATGACCGACTTTAAAATATAATTAATCCAAAATTCCTAATCCTCTATAAATATCCTTATTTAACCTTATGTGTTTTTCCCTTTTTAGTGGTCTTCACTGTCTTGTGTATAAGTTTAAGTCGCCCTGACAGACCCCAGTGGCGTGAAACGAGTGTCCCTGTACAGATCCCTATGTGATATACCTAAATACCTCTTATTGTACTCTGGAAACTTATCTTATCTATTATCTATTACCAATTTGCTAAATTTAAAATCTTTTAAATTCTATAAATATTAATATACCCTGCTGTGGCTAAATGAGCTATGCTCAAGGCCAAAAAACTAAATAAAAAAAAAAAATATTTTTAAAGGATACTAGCGTCAGGTTTTTCACTGAGGCAGGTAGTTTATTATAAAAGTGAATACTGAAGCAACTTGGTCCAACTCGATATCTCTGAAGCCGTTTATAAGAGGGCACCGGTCTGTCTCTGCCACGCGTGTCACAGGCATGTAAGTCACTATGCCTCTGGTGTCGATTGAGATGACACCTTGTAAACATGAGACATTCCAAAATAAAAAGGGAGGGTAATGTCAAAATCTCAAGGGACACAAAAGCCTGCCTGCATTCAGCGCGGTAGGATAACCCAGCAACAATCCTTACGGCTCTCCTCTGCATACGAAAGACATCTCCGGCCCCGGTGCTATGACCCCAGGCTAAGATTGTATAATTTGCATAAGACTGAAAAAGTGCATAATAGGCATGCCTAAAAGTTCGGCCGAGAGACACATTCGGAGAGTCTACGCAGAAGAAAAGTATTCGATGCCAGTCTGGCTATCAAAGAGCTTGTATAAGCATTCCAGTTCAATGTAGGATCCAGGTTTAGCCCCAGAAATTTCACGCTCCTGTCTGCATTCTCCATGGGGAGCTGTCTCATCGAGAAGACCATGTGTTGGGTTTAATCAACATTAAGAAAGAGTTTGTTGGCCGCAAACCAGCCCTTGGCTCTTTTCTGTGCTTCACGTGAAGCACTCATTGCAACAGCAATATCCCCTCCTGTGCATGACATGGTAGTGTCATCCGCGAACAGGGTGTAGGCAGTTTGAGGGTCCACGTTTGGCAGATCATTTATGTAGATTATGAACAAAAGAGGTCCAAGTATAGACCCTTGTGGTACCCCCACAGTCATCACCCTCTCCGCCGAGGTCACGCCATTCACCGACACTCTCTGCAACCTGTTAGAGAGGTAACTAGCGATCAAAGTTGCACTACTTTCTCCAAAATTGCATTTCGATTCGAAGAAAATAAATTTTTTGTATAACACGTTTAAACATTACCTTTCGAAATTCATTTAATAATAAAGTTTATAAACCTAAGCTTTTAACATAGTAACTAATCGAATAACTAATACAGGGTGATTCAGCAACAAATATCAATATTTTAGGTACGTATTTGGGGACCCAAAATAAACATAAAAGTTCCTATAAACATTAGTCCTGTTCCCAGCCGTTACCGAAATACAGGGGTAAACAATATTCAAATTAAAAGTTTTATTAAATTATTTATAACAAGTAGGCTAGGTTTTATATTTATTTTATAGTTTTCAAAAAGTATGTTCTGTTGCCTTTGCACTGTTGCTTAGCAACAGTAACCCCATTAGGTATTAACCAGAATAAGATTTGTCACTGTCAAATCGTGTTCAGCATTTATTTTGTATTTTCTGACAATTTAAACATTAGATTCATTTCATTATGCCTGCGACATTCTCTCATCGTGAATATGCTGATATGAAATTCGTTTATGGCTTTCGCAACGGGAGCTCAAATCTTGCAGTTGCCGAGTAGCGTCGATTTCCGAATCGGAGAGTACCAGATAGAAGGGGTTTTCAACTGCTGAAGAATCTGGTATCTTTCCAAGTGCGAGAATTGTATCTGAACGGGAATCGGGACTTGATGTTCACCTAGAAGAGGCGATCCTTAACTCCTTCGAAAATGAGCCAAGCTTAAGTACAAGGCGAATTGCCGAATCGTCTGCTTGGAGGGATCTTCACCTTAATATTGTTTATATTTATTATATTGTTATCACTTCTGCAATTGGATGCAAATCGAAGACTGTATAATAATAATAATAATAATACCATTTATTTGCAGTTCAAAAGTTCACAAAAATATACATTACATAATATATATAACATAAGTATGCTCTGTTCACTGATGAAGCACAGTT